>CM041636.1:177271-259071 GCA_023333625.1 Bothriochloa decipiens | reverse complement strand
GCGGGCTCTCAGCTTGCCCGAGGCGGCACCCGGCAAGGAGGACATGGTGCGCTGGCGAAGACGAAGCAGCGCCCAATCCCCGACTTGATAAGACACTTGGCGATGGTGGCGGTCGTACTGGTGCTTCTGCACTTGCTGCGCCTGCTCCAGGCGATAGCGGACGTCGTCGATGAAGGCGGCGCGCTCCTCCATGTCGCGAGCCAGGGCGGCCACGCGTGTGTCCCCAGGCTCGTAAGAGCGGAGGGTGGGCGGGTCGCGGCCGTAGACCACGCGGAACGGCGTCTCCCGGAGCGAAGTCTGGTAGGCCGTGTTGTAGACGTACTCAGCCCAGGGCAGCCACCGCAGCCACTGTCGCGGACGATCACCGGTGAAGCACCTGAGGTACATGATGATGACTCGGTTGGCGGCTTCCGTCTGTCCGTCGGACTGAGGGTGGAAGGCGGACGACATATGTAGCTTGGTGCCCATCAGGCGCATCAGCTCGCGCCAAAACAGCGATGTGAAGACGGGGTCGCGGTCGGAGACGATGGATCGTGGCATGCCATGGAGGCGGACGATGTCGGTGAAGAACGCCTGGGCCACGGTCTCAGCTGTGTACGGGTGCGCCAGGGGAAGGAAGTGGCAGTATTTGCTGAAGCGGTCGACGACGGAGAGGATGACCGACTTGCCGGTCACTCGCGGCAACGCCTCCACGAAATCGAGACCGATATCGGCCCAGACTGCGGTAGGCACTGGCAGTGGCAGAAGGAGTCCTGCGGGCTGGAGATGTTCTGCCTTGTAGCGCTGGCACGTGAGGCACGCCCGCACGAAGTCCTGCACACACCGACGCATATTGGGAAAGTGAAAGTCACGACGGAGGCGGTGAAGCGTGCGTTGAACTCCCTCGTGGCCATCGTCATGGATGGCGACCAAGATCTCCTGCAGCAGTGGTGATGAAGGCGGGATGTACAACCGCCCGTCGAAGGTGATCATGCCGTCGGTGAGCGCCCACGGCGCCGTCCTGGTGCCCGCCGCGAGCTCCTCATGCACTGCGGCCAGGGCCGGGTCTGTGGACTGGGCGTGGCGGAGACGGCTGATGAAGTCGAACCGCGGCCCCGAGATTGCTAGGAGGGTGCCTGCCGCGGCCTCATCGGTGTCTCGGCGAGACAAGGCATCCGCCACCGTGTTCGTCGCGCCGGGCTTGTACTCGACGGCGAAGTCGAAGCCGAGCAACTTGCCGACCCAGTGATGCTGTGGGATCGTGGCGAGACGTTGGTCGAGGAGGTACTTGAGGCTGTAGTGATCCGTCTTGACGATGAAACGGCGCCCCCAGAGGTACGGCCGCCAGTGGCGAACGGCGAGCACGAGGCCGATCAACTCGCGCTCGTATGCCGCCAGGGAGCGATGTCGCGGCGCCACCGGGCGACTGAAGAATGCGATCGGGTGGCCCTCCTGGATGAGTACCGCCCCGAACCCGTAGGTGGAGGCATCGCACTCGACGGTGAAGGGCTTGGCGAAGTCCGGAAGAGCCAGCACCGGCGCCGAGGTCACGGCCCCTTTGAGGGCGAAGAAGGCCGCCGCGGCGTCGTCGTTCCAGGAGAACCCTTCCTTCTTCAGGAGGGCCGTCAGGGGAGCTGCGACGGTGCCGAAGTCGCGGACGAACTTCCGGTAGTAGCCGGCGAGGCCCAGGAAGCCACGCACCGCGCGCGCCGAGCGAGGTTGCGGCCAAGCACGGATGGCTTGGACCTTCGCGGGATCCATGGCCACACCGGAGGCCGAGATGATGTGGCCGAGGTAGCCGACGGAGTCCACGCCAAACGAGCACTTGGACCGCTTGACGAAGAGCCGGTGTTCGCGGAGGAGAGTCAGGACGACGCGGAGATGGCGCAGGTGATCGGCCCAGCTCTTGCTGAAAATGAGAATGTCGTCAAAGAAAACGAGGACGAACCGGCGAAGATGGGCGCGCAGGACGTCGTTCATGAGTGCCTGGAAGGTGGCCGGGGCGTTGCACAGCCCGAACGGCATCACCAGGAACTCGTACAGGCCGTCGTGGGTGCGGAACGCCGTCTTGTGGATGTCTTCGGGCCGCATCCGCACCTGGTGGTACCCCGAGCGCAAGTCCAGCTTGGTGAAGAAGCACGCGCCGTGAAGCTCGTCGAGCAGCTCGTCGACGACGGGGATGGGGAACGCATCCTTGACAGTGAGGGCGTTCAGGGCGCGGTAGTCGACGCAGAAACGCCACGAGCCATCCGCTTTTTTAACGAGGAGGACGGGTGATGAGAATGCCGAATCGCTGCGACGGACGATGCCCTGCTGCATCATAGCGGAGCACTGGCGCTCGAGCTCGTCCTTGTGCGCCGCCGGGTAGCGGTAAGGTCGGACGGCCACCGGCGCCGTGCCCGGTTGGAGGGTGATGCGGTGGTCGCGGCTGCGAGGGGGAGGCAGCCCCGTCGGCTCGGCGAAGACGTGCTCGAACGTGGCCAGCAGCTCGTCGAGGAGGGATGGCGAGGCCGTGGTGGTGCAGACCGAACTGCCCAGGGGCTCGGCCACGGCGCGCCACAGGACCGTCACGCCTTGGTGCTGGAAGGACATGGTGCGCGCGATGAAGTCCCAGGTGACGGGGCCGAGGGTGCCCAGCCACTGAGCGCCGAGGACGACGTCGAACCCCGCTAGCGGCATGATGAAGAGGTCGGCCGCGAAGGAGGCACCCTGGATGGTGAATCCGGCCTGCTGCAGGACGCCCGGGCAGGTGACGCGCTCCCCGTTGGCGATCACGGCCGAGAGGCGGGGTCGGGGAACGACCGGCAGCCCCGTGCGCTGCGCCGCCCGCTCGGAGATGAAGTTGTGGGACGACCCCGAGTCCAGGAGGGCGACGAGCGAGGCGGAACCCACCACCACGCGAACGCGGAGGGTGTCGGAGAGGCGGACACCTGCGACGGCGTGCAGGGAGTAGCAGGGCGCGTCGGCCACCTCGTCGGTCGCCGGCGCTTCGTCGATCTCGACCCCGTCGACAAAGAAGATGCGCTTGCAGAACCTGTTGTGGCCACGCGTGTACGGTTCGTTGCAGTTGAAGCAGAGGCCTTGTCGACGACGGTCCGCCATCTCCTCGGGCGAGAGACGCCGCTGGGGTCCCTCGGCATGGCCCGGCTGACCGGCCGGTGCGGGCGCGGGCAGGGCCAACAGCGGCTGGTTGGCCGGAGGTGGAAGCCGTGGCGCGGCTCGCGGGGGCGCCCGAGGGGCCGGCGGCGCCGGGCGATCAGCCTCCATCAACTCCACCTGACGCGCCAAACTCATCGCCGCCGCGAGGGTGTCCGGGTTGTGGAGGCGCACCGCATGACTGAGCGGCGGCAGAAGACCTCCGGTGAAGAGCTGAACCCGCTGAGCCTCGTCAAGACGGCCCGCGCGCGGCAGGAGGGCCTGGAACCGCTCCGAGTACTCCTGGACCGTCCCCGTGCGCCGGCATTCGGAGAGTTCGAACATGGGAGCTGCGCGGAGGGGCGGACCAAAACGCAGATGCAGAAGGTCCTTGAAGTTGCCCCACGTCGGCGCGCCCTCATCTTCCAAGAGCTGATCGTACCAAATCTGCGCGACGTCTCCCAAGTGGTACGCCGCCATGCGGACGCGTTCCTCCGCCATGGTGCGATGTTGGCGAAAGTATGCGTCGCATTTGTTGGTGAAGAGCAGCGGATCGGTCTTGCCGTCAAAGCGGGGAAAATCCCACTTCTTGGGCTTGGGGTGGAAGTCCTGACCACGCCGGTCGTCGTGGCGGCGATCGTCGCCCCCGCCCGATGACGACTCGGTCTTCTCCTTCATGACAGCCATGTCGGACTCCATGGCGTCCATCTTCGTGGTCATGGCCTTGAGCATCTCCATGACTTCGGCAAGGGTGGGCTCGGCCATGGACGGTGAGGCGCGGGTGGCGGAGATGGCAGATGGCGGCGGTGATGGTGGTGGGCTAGGATTCGCGGGCAGCGGAGACGGCGGCGCGGCGGCGGTAGATGAAGAGGAGGATCGGCTGGATCGTGATACCAGGTTGTCAAGGGCGTAGCGATCTAGGGTAGCTGGCCCTCGACTACGTAGTTCGTAGTCTCGTGCCGTGTCTTCCAGAGCGGAGGTTATCCCCCTCACGGCGCCTGGGCTTGAGAACGGTAGAGAGAGAGGGAGATTTGATAACTGATCTTTCTTTATTCAATTGTTCACCGAGTACAGAATATAAAGGCCGATGGCCCTGCAATCTAGGCAACAAACTTGATAAAATAACTAATTATAGAAACCAATCTCCTAAAATCTCGGCATGCCATCTAGCCACTATCTTCAGCCGAACCACCCTCGAGGCTGTCCACCCTCGAGGCCGTCGAACCACCCTCGAGACCACCCTCGAGGCCGTATACCCTCGAGGCCGTCGAACCACCCTCGAGACCACCCTCGAGACCGTACACCCTCGAGGCCGTCGAACCACCCTCGAGACCACCCTCGAGGCCGTCCACCCTCGAGGCCGTCGAACCCCCCTCGAGGTTGTCGTGTGCGCGCGCAGCGGCCCGCGTAGCGGCCCTCCTGATGTCACGGGCTCGCCGCTGACGGGTATACGTTTGGCCCCACATGACAACCTACCTCTTCGACCAGCTTCCAGCGCCCTGTGTCGACAATGGCAAGGACGATCTCTCTTACATCTCGCACATGCTCTTGGAGGATCACACTATTGACAACAACTTGTACCAATACTACCCCAACCACCCTGCTGCACTCCTCACCGCCGAGCAGATCCTCTCCACCGCGCATGACACCTCTGATGGCCTCACAACATGGCCGCACAACTCTGTCCATAACTCCCCACTGCAGTTGTCAGTAGTGGCGACACCTGAGTACTCCTCGTATTGCGACATGATTGCCTCCGAAATACTGCCTGATGAAAACATGGACAGCACACAACACGTCGCCAGTGAGGATGCATCCTCCTCCTTGATGAACAGCATGCACGAGGCGGCGGTGGAGCCCAACAGATTGTTAACAGCAGCGAAGACCAGCAGCTGTTGCATGGACGTGATCAGCATGGCATTCTTCAAAGGCATGGAGGAGGCCAACAAGTTGCTGCCACCTAAGGACAGCGAGATGACATTGGCTCCTGGTAGGGGGTGGAAGAAGAGGCTTCAAGCTGCAAGGACGTTGATGCGAACGTTGTCACCATGGGAAGGAGCAGCAAGCAGAAGGTGGCGCAGACACAACCAGCTGACTCAGAGGAGGAAACTCGTGCAGGCGAGATGCTGGGCCAGTTGATGCTTAACGACGACGCAAGCCATGCTGCCGACGTGCAGCAGGAGCTACTCATTGGCTCCATGGAGTTGGAGAAGAAACGGGGAAGGCACGTGAGCCACACAGCGGTGGACCTGCACGCCTTGCTCATCCGATGCGCAGAGGCTGTGGCCACCAATGACCGGCAGGGTGCGGCCGACCTGCTGCAGCAGATCCGGCATCACTCGTCACCGACAGGGGATGGGACACAGCGGCTTGCACACTGCTTCGTCCAGGGTCTGGAGGCACGGCTGATGGGCACAGGGAGCGAGATGTACCAGTCGCTTGTGGCAAAGAGCGCATCCCCTGCCGACATCCTCAAGGTCTACAAGCTGTACATGGCCACATGCTCCATTCTCCCACTGGGATTCTCCCTTACCAACAAGACCACCTACAAGGCTATCGCAGGGAGGAAGAAGCTGCACGTTGTCCACTACGGTTTAGGCGCTGGTTTCCATTGGCCGGGCTTGCTACGTATGCTCTCATGCAGGGAGGGTGGTCCGCCGGAGGTAAGGCTCACCGCAATTGACAACCCACTGCCAGGGTTCCATCCGAGCCAGCTCATTGAGGAGACAGGGCACCGCCTCAGTAACTGTGCTCACCAGTTTAGGGTCCCATTCAAGTTCCATGCTATTGCAGTGAAATCAGATGCTGTCCGTGCTGAGGACCTGGACATTGATCCCGAAGACATGCTCGTCGTCATCTCCCATTTCCATTTCAGGACCTTGATGGATGAGAGTGTGATCATCGACAGGCCAAACCCCAGAGACACGGTGCTCAAAAACATCAAGAAGATGAGGCCAAAAGTGTTCATCCACGCTATCGTCAATGGATCATATAGCGGTGCTTTCTTCGTGTCACGGTTCCGTGAGGCGCTCAACAACTTTGCTGCACTGTTCGACGCGTTGGACACCACTGTGCAGCAGGAAAGCCAGAACAGGCTGCTGGTAGAGCACCAATTAGCACGATGCGCCATGAACATCATTGCCTGTGAGGGTGTGGATAGGGTGGAGCGGCCACACAACTACAAGCAGTGGCACATGCGGTGCGAGCAAGCAGGGCTGAGGCTACTGCCATTGGATCCGGACATTGTTCAGGCAAGCAAAGACAAGGTTAATAAGGAATACCGCAAGTACATCGTTATCAATGAGGATCACGGGTGGCTCCTTAAGGGATGGAAAGGGCGGGTGCTCTCTGCCATCTCCACATGGACGGCAGAGATCTGACTTTGGAAATAATAACCAGTGATCAAGCTTATTCTTTTATTACAAACCATATAGCTGAGAAGCAGTTTCAGAGATAACTAGTAGATGGAAAAAGGAAAAATAATCTTGTAGCTTATATATGAATCATCATGGTGAATGCTTCTTTGGGTTTTGAATGACTGATGGCTAAGCTACTATAGAAATTCGCAACTCTTGCATGAATGCATACATGATAAATCTGAATAAATTCATGTGCCAAATAATAAATTTAGCATGATAATAATGTTAAAGCCATGCACCAACACTTTCTATGATAACTTTTGTTCAAGATCATAGATGGTGTCTTTTTAACTAAACTAAACTAAACTGTACAATCCATTTGCTAAACCACAATAAGATTCCTAGAATATGAATCCTCAACTATACTGATACATTGTTCACCAAGTATGTAAACTGCACAATTACCTTTCATTGCAACCGTCATGAGCATAGAGATCACAGAAATCCGACCATGTTCCTTCACACTATAATGGACAGATCACCTTTCCTTTGAAACTACCAGACTGTTTGTAACAGTGGCTTAGCACCTGAGGAAAAAAAACAGGGGTAAAGAAAATGTCAAGATGGATAACAAAACAATCAGTATCAACAATGCTGAATACTACAAAAATAATATGGCCTGCTTGACCAACGATATGTCCACTGGTATATACGCATGAATGTGCCGAAGGATCCAAATTCACGCAGCATGTACCATCTATATATTGGAAGGGGACAACACAGATGTACCCCAGGAAGAAACAAAGAAATAAGCACCATATACAAGGATATGGTGGCCTGCAGTTCTAAGGAAGGTGTTTAAATGGACAACAGGTACATGCCCCTGAGGCAAAGAAAAATCATAACTTGGTACAGGCTTCCTCTTCATGAATACAGTCACCCTTGAATTTGTTAACTACAGTTATTCCAACAATGTACTGAATTTTCAGTTGACATTTTCAATTGTCCTCATGTTATAGAATATGTCAATGCTAATCCTTCATCTGAGCCCAGAAGAAGATTATTTGTAGTTTATGCATCTAATAAGATTTCCTGACTTAGTACAAATGCAAGCCTAATAAGGTATAACCATGCACAATCTGTTTCACCGACTGATTCTTTACAGAGTTTAGAAGCAGACAAAGACAGTTGGGTTCTCAGACTAGAATGCACAAGCAACCAAGGTGTAATTCTGGATGTTAACTTTAGGTAACAAATGAATTTCTCTCCTATGATAACCTTAGAGAATTGCATGACAACTAGATAAGGACATTATATATAAATTATATATAAAATTGACCATGGGCAAAACACACACACACACACACACACACACATGCTCCTTCACCGAGCTGCATATATATTCCAGAATTTTATCCTTATGTTTCTGGGTTTAGTTTTAGTAAATTACATAAAACCTGGTGCAAGTCTGGACCTGAAGAATTACACTGCCTATAATACTTTCAATTACCAGGCATTACTTTTGCAGAGGTGCATCTTCCTCACCAAACCATATTGGAGGATCATACCCATATCTACCTGCATGTACATCAGAGAGGTCTAAGTCCCACAAATGTGGTGTGATACAGATCTATACATATATGAAAATGTCATACAACAGAGATAACCAAGCACACAAAGAAAGATTGCATACCAAGAGGATTACAACGGCAAAGGCGCCAAGCAGTCAAGATTGTACCCTTTACAACACCATATCGTTTGTACGCCTGCATAGAGTACTCACTGCAAGTTGGTACATATCGGCAGCTTGAAGGCAGTAAAGGTGATATTTCTCCTGTTCACACAAAGCAGGGCAGATGAACAATCCTGTTCACACAAAGCAGGGCAGATGAACAATCTATGTAGAAATGAGATTGTTCTTAAAAGCAAGGTTCACTATTATTGTGATGTTAATAGCTCCTTCTCAAATCCCAAGAATGAAGCAGAAAACAAACTCAGACTGCAAACTGCAAATGAACTTACGTTTGTAAAACTTTAGCATGGATAGCGCCACATTGACTCCCAAATCCTTGACTTCCTCTGCTGAGAATCACAATATGCATAGAATGTAGTCAAGCAGACCTCTTTGGAGAAGTACACGAAAACAATAACTAAATTTCTAGAAACATGTTCAATCGACTATCTTCTAAAATGTTTGTTTGTTATGTTTAACAGTCTGTGCTCCCAATCCCAAACTCATCGTGTTTTAGAAGAGATACATATGCAGGACATTAAAATGCAGTGTCTCGGAGGTGGGCTTATGTCAGATAAGATCCTACAGTAGGTTTTTTTTTTTTGGAAACAAATCCTATGGTAGGTTAAGTTTCCCTGCACATTTTGAGCTCCTTGCAATTGGTTGATCGAAAAAAGACTACCACAAGAAAATAGGCTCGATAGATGGAGCTAGGATCCCATCAATACACCACAATCTCACACAGGGAAAACTACGGCAGGGCATGAACTACAGTGTTGGTCTGGAATAGAATAAGAGGGCACGTGTAAACTCAGATATTATTGATTAGTTTAATCTCAAGGTACTATCAGACACATTGACTCTCAGACCCTTGATTTCCTCTGCTGAGAATCGCAGCATTGACTCTCAGGCAGGACATGAACTGCAGTGACGGTTTGGAACGGAATAACAAGAAACTAGATAGGATCGACTACCATTCAATCTCAATATGAGACGTTAAAACACCAAGCACATAGAATCCATGGGACAAGATAACCATTTCTGAAACTTCCAGATCTGATATCAGTTACTAACCTTCGTCTTCACGGACACAGCGGAGCCGCCATGCCGTAATCTTTCTCCGCCTGTGGCACGACGCACCGAAAGAAACTAGTAGAGATGAGAAACGAATTACGAAGTAGGCATGAGATTTATCTGCTTTGCAACAACCGTTTGTGACCGAATAAATCCCTAACTCGGGCGACGGCTGTGGGACGAGCGGACTCACCTGTGCTTCCGGAGAGAGGTCGCGCAGCGGAAAGAGGCAAGAGGGAGGCGGAGCCAAGGGGCCGGGCAGCGGCAGCCATGGCGGTCTGGCGGCGCGGGAACGCAGGCGATGGGGGTGGTTGCTGAATTTCCGCAGTCTTTGGATGGATAATGGATAATGGAATGGGGATGGATGCCCACTTCCAGGCTTTGGGTCATTTTGGGCTTCGTGTAAGCATCTACACTATGGGCCAAACAAAGAACCAAAATGCTACTTGATTGGTGATGGGAGGCCCAGCTAGCGTGCGGTACAAGTACAAGCTTTACAGGTGTATCACATAATAACATTACCGATTGACCCTTTATTTTCATCATCAACGAAAAATAAAAAGTACTCGTATATGCAATTGTCACATGGATTTGGTACTTTCTAATACTATTTTTTGAGCAACATCACTTGCGGGATAAGATCGCCCCATGTGAATTTTCATTTTCAGCCAAACAGGCCGGTGGGTGGAAGGATTTTGGCGCCAATCAAGATACTCCAGAGAAGCACAATAATTAAGGAGGGAGAGATAAATACTTTTCTTCCAAGAGCTCTTTGTTCCAAATTATAACTTATAAGTTATTCTGACTTTTGTAACTATATATATTTTTTGAGGCTACCATCATGGATCTCTCTACTCTCAAGAGCAAGTACTCGAGTTCATGACAACTTTGGGCTTCCTGACCTAGCCCCCCTTGGCACCCAACCCGCCACCGCTGCTGGCGGCGCTGGCCGCCACCCTGGCGCCGGCGCCCGCCCTCACCTCCACGCCCTCCTCCCTGCTCAGATCCGCCTCTCGCCCGCCCCCTACCATCCTCCTTTTCTCCCCTCTGCGGCCACGACGGCGCACACGGGGCCGGCGGGCTGCCGCCGCCACCGTCGCGGGCTCGGCCGATAGCACGCCCCGGCCTTCCTCCTCGCGCGCCTCTCCTCCGTCCTGCCCACGCGCCTCCCCCCTGCTCCCCCGATGGTCGCGGACGCCGGCCATGGCGTCGCCTCGCCGGCCGCGCGGAGGTCGACCATGGAGGCCTCCTCAACCCTGACGCGGCTGGATGGGGAGGCATCCAGTGGCCCGCCGGCGCCCTCGGCCAAGGACTCTCCTCCCCCTCGCGCGTGGGGCGGGCCTGGAGATGTGGCGTCGGGGACCGGAGATGCGGCGTCGGTGCTCTGGTATGGGGGCTCTGACACGCCGGCGGCGTCGTGCAACCTCTCCACCGTCACCCCATCCCCTCGACCCTCCGTGGTCTCCTGGGCGCCGGGGCACCCGCAGCCTCTGCCCGTGGGCGCTGACAGGTCCGGGTCACCCAGATCCGTGCCGGCCCTCGGAGGGAAGGCCACCAGCCCTGAGACGGGTGCCTAGTAGCCACCGTCCTCGCCGCGGCCAAGGGGGCCTGGCCTGAGCTGGAGGACGCCGAGCAGCCACCGCCGGGGTTCCCCATCTTCGGCCTCTACTGCTTCGCGCCCAACATGGAAGATTGCGCTGCCGCGACAGCCAGCGTTGAGGACGGGGTCTTCCGCACACCGCCAGCGAGTGCACCCTTGGCACCACCGCCCAGTGCAACCGTCGAGGAGGGCGTCGAGGATGAGGTCCTCCGCAATCCTCCGGTGGCCGGGCAGGTCGGGGCCGAGTACTCTATGGTCATCATGGAGGATGTCCCGAAGGACGAGGACGACAATGACGACATGGACGTGGGTGGTTGTGGCCTCAGCCTTGACGCCTTCCTCGTCAACCCGTCCGCCCCTGCCGTGACCCCGTCCTCGTCCCTGTCTCCCAATGCAGCGCCTTTTCACCCCGGGAGTTGCACGCAGGGACGCTCGAAGCAACGGCGGTGGGCGGACGACGACAACAGCGACACATCCGGCGATGAGCAGCCCTTGTCCTACCTAGATGCTGCCGGTCGGGCATCGAGACCTGCCGCTACGCCTCGGGGATGGCCGCAAGCTAGCTCGACCATGGCTTCGAGTAGTGGCGGAGCGGCTCGCGGGCGGTACGGCCCCCGACGAAGACGGAGACGGCACGACCGGCCAAGCCCCCAGCTGGTGTGCGGCATCCCTGCTCGGCCGGTGGAGGGTGGCATCCCTGCACAACGGCGTCTTGGCCAGCGCGTGTGTGACGGGCGGTTGGCCGCCTGTGTCATCTCGGAGCGCCCCCCTCATCCACCAGCGGCTTGGACAGATGTTGGCGTTTCTTAGCATTACTACTAAAGCTAGACTATAAATCCATCTTTAATAATAATACCTAAAAACGTGTGTTGACATTCCTAACCACCATTACTTCAGAAAGGTAACCCTTGGCCCTTAATGGTGCCGGCCTAGGTAATGCAGTTTGGTAAAAACAGTTAGGAGTGCCGGATTGGCCTTCCTAACCGTCATTACTTACGATATGCAAAACTGTGGCACAGCGCCGTGGGATGCAACAAGAATTACAATCCTTAAGTAACGGTACTTAGGTACGCCAATCGATAGCTCAGTAAGAAATAAGAATAAATCTGCAAGCGCACAGAACTATCATTGTAGCATTTCAACCCGTGAGTATTCAAGGGTGTCGTATTTATAATTTCCAGTAGGAGGGCATGATGAATGCATCTAGCTTTGGGATAAACGTGATTACTTATTGAATGCATGGGTAGACATACCATAAACAGGGGTTAAATTAGGTTCATAAGATAGTGGACACACACATTGGAGCAACCTCAAGGATAAAAGACAAATAAAGAATAACTACAAGAGTAGGCATTGGTCATATACAGCTATGCAAAGAATAGCAAATAACATCTAACTAATATGATTAGAGTCGGGACTAAGTCTGGGATGATAGGGAGATCCCCGCAGCTGGTCTACCAGCCGATAGAGACTTTACGAACTCCTACTCAATACCCGAACGTGGGGGAATGCTAGGGATGGACAGGGCTATAACCACCTGCCCACCTACCCCTCTGCCCGTGGGGTACCGACATATCCGCTGATCTCCGCATACCCGAGCACCATGCTCGTGTAATTGGAAACAACTCCTAACCTCCCAGGACCCAACCCTTCGGATTGACAGGCTCGGCTAGGAGCAACCATGACGGCACAACGAACCATTATCCCATCCTTAGTTCTTCCTCTATTCATACTAATCCGATGAACGATGAAGAACTTTGATGAACATATCAAGAACATAACACATAGACTATAGACTAGTTTATATGTTATGAACATAATATGAACAAGACTATACTCTAATTCATATGCATTGCTATATAAATAAGATAAGAACTTGGTCATAGAGGAGAACTGATCTGTATTCATACCAAGATGTTCTTGAATCCTCCAAGGAGACAAGCTCTCCTTAATAGCTTTGCCTTGCTCAACTACTAGTACTAAACTAAAGAGAACAAGCATGAAATGTGAGGTGTAATGCTCCAAATGTTGGTGTCTGTTGAATGGTGAAGGAGCCCTTCTTTTATAGCTCAAGTATGATGGTTCGGGCGTCTCCTCAATTGGAAGGAGGTAAAACCGCCTTGGATTGACTGACCTATGAACCGCCTGAGAAGGCTAGGCCCGGGAGGCCCCACTAGGGGGGCGGCCGGTCCCCTTGCTGGGCCCACTGGCCACCGCCTTCGGGTGGTCGGTTGCTCCCTGGGTCTGGACCTTCCCTGTGGTTACGGATGGATCCAGTTCGATGTTGAGGTGGGCTTTCTTAGTTTTCCTTGGTTTGCGCCTTTTCTGAATACGTTTTCTTGAAGTACGTTTTCTTGTGAATTTTGTGCATTTCCACGTGTCTGACCTGTATGTCACATAAACAACAAAACTCATGGAAAGATTAGATAAAAGCCCTACCTTCTATTTATTTTAGTATTAAAATGATGTTGTAAGTTAGATGCTAAGGACTGCCAACAACTCCCCCACACTTGGTCCTTTGCTCGTCCTCGAGTAAAGTGCTAAGGACCAAATGGATTCATCTTCCTTGTCAAAAGAATTTGCATACAGATTATTCTAAGCTTCACCTGGATTTATGAACTTCAAAGTGTCTACCAAGTCACCTTGGGTAATTGAAAAATGGAATAGCCTGGATTCAAATCTTCTTACTCTATCCCTGCACAGAAACTTGGGTTTTTGCCAGATTTGGAAAACGTAAAGATAGCTTATGTTCCTTGAATGATTCTCTCAAGATGCTCATTTTTGTAAGTGGTTCCTCACCAAGGCACAAGACGGTGATGCCTACCATGATCATTCTACCTCTAAAAAGGCTTATCTAGAGTTTTAGTTGGGAATGAGAATGATGAGGCATACTTACCCTACATATGTTGTCAAGTCAAACCCCAGACCATACCGGAGGGAGTGCGCCATACTCCTAGATCAGAATGTGTATGTGTGTGGAAGAATATGAAGGTGGAAACCTAATTCTAAATCTTTTTGATACTCCATGCATCATGATTCTCCTTTGAACAAAACTTAGAGGGATATGGGCTATAGAAACTTCATCATCATTTTTTTTGAATAGGTATTTGGATTATCTTTCCGTTTGTTTTCTTATGCCCCTTGGCATAGTCTTTCTTTCCTTCTTTTCTCTTTTTTTAGCATAGCCCCATATCCTTTATTGGTATATAAAAAACTTTAAATAAGGAGATATCATGCTGGTAGATGGATGGAGTAAAACTTTGCAGAAGGAATGCGTGATCCTTAGGATGAGAACCAGCATTTTTATTTGGTGGAGAAAGCTGCGTAACTCTCAGTGTAAGAGTTGGCATATTTTTTTAGTGGATAGATGAAGTGCATGTTTTGCGCAACTCTCAGAGTGAGAATTGGCTTTATTTGGTGGGTGCAAGTGAATCCTGATCTTGGGAGCATGAAACATCTCTCAACAGCGGTCACAAAATTTGACCAAACTCAACACAAAGTAAGCAGCATATGTGGAAGGTTTCATCATATAGAATCATATTTGGCCTTGGTAGGTATTTGCTATTCATTCAAGGAACATGCTATTGAATTTTTGTTTTTTTAAATAAACCCCAAGTACTTTGCAAGAACGAGCATGCATCATGTCATCCTACTATATCGCATCCGTCAATCACTTAGATAAAATGGGATCCCTAAATTAGTGTTCATAAATCTTTAGGGATATTAGTAGAGAATAAAAAGTATGCAAACATTTCAAACATAGGAAGACATATTTGATGGAGTATGTAGGAAACATCATTTTAAATTTTTATCTTAAAAACTTTTTAGTGTGAGAGGGGGAAAAGTTGCACTAACCGAAGTTTGACTTTATTGTGCAGTCGAATTTGAGGGTCCTCCCCCACACTTGTTTTCTTCCCTGTCTTGGTTAGTCACAAATATATATATGGAGAAAATAAGTGCACTATATGTACGAAGATAAAACTTTATTCATTGATAACTTTGAATAGGCACATTACATTGTAAGGGAAATGATTAGAAATAAAAGATCATGAAAGGGAAAGTGTGCCTAAACAAATTCGTGCAGCAGGTGCATTCTAAAGATCTTCAAGGAGATGCCCAACACCTAGGGTTCCGGAGTTTAAGGTTAAACTTGAAATACAACTTATTGACATCGTAACTAAGGTCCCTGATCTCTGTGTTCTTTGCTTCTAGGTCGTCTTCTAAAACCCTTAGTACAGCACGTAAGCTAGCCTGCTCGGCTTTGCGGTCAGCGAGGATACTAGGGTCATCCTCGTCGTCACTACTTTCGTATTGTCCTGCATGATGTTTGATGGTTGGCTGTGGTAAATGCCTCCTAATCCTAGGAAGGGTGCCATAGGACTCTGCCTCCTTGGCCAAAGATGTGGTCTTGCCCACCAACTTATCACCAGCACGTTTGCTCGGCCCACTACCACTAGGGGCCTTCCTCTTGAGACCTAGAGCATTAGTGGTAGGATGGGCAGCAGCGGTTTTGTTCTTGGCGCCACCTTCGAGTGCATGGGAGCATGCTGGTAAGATTGCTAAAGGCTTCTCTTTCGCAACATAAAATTCTTCCCTCACTAAGGAATTCTCTTGGTAGGGTGCTATGTCTAAGTTTGCTATGGCCTTTGGAGCGTTGATCAGTGAGAGGGCGTAGCTAGACATGGTTAGCACTTGGAGATGGGAGAGCTTAACAAGCTTTGTAAGGGGGAAAAGAGAGAGATTGGTGTGAGAAGAGGAGAGGCCTATAGGGGGCTTTTATAGGTTCTACCGTGGTCTCTGACAAGAAAACAACCTGATCGTAACCAAGGATGCGATGCTGGAGGGATCAGAGGCAGGTACAAAAAAGATCGACACGATTCGACGTAGCCAGGGGGCAGACGGTCCCAGGGGCGGTCGATCCCCTGGGTCCAACTGCCAGCCTCTGGTTTTTGGCCAGGTGCTTGTCTTATAGCGTAGATCCCTATCCCGGTTGCGATCAAGTTTGACGCGCGGTGAATCAGAGTGATAGTGTGTGTGATAGAGTGTGGGATATGAATGATATTCATGAAAATATGTTCAAGATCACACTATCATGCATTTATGAGAAAATAATCTTATGATCACAAAGATTCATGTGCATGAAAAGGAAGATCACAGGGGTACTTTGGATATATCACAAATGCAACACTAGCACCATGTAAGCATAAATTTATTTATAATATATAAATACATATAAATATAAATACTATATATATTTATATTTTTTTAGAGGAGTATAGAGAGTTACCTTATTTCCATTATCATCTTTTTTAAGGACTTTCCTTCTTCTCATGGTGTAATTTATTCTGCAGAGGTTAGTCCATAGGAATATTCCTAATCTATGCTAGCACTTTGTTTCAAAGGTTTATCAACCTAGGTAAGCTAATAACCCAAGCACCATGCTTGCATTAAAAACTTATGAGAGTATGAAGGCGCAAGCAACATATCTCAAAACTTTGTGCAAAAGCATAGACTAAGGTAGGGAAAGTAAGCAGCAAGAATCATGTGATGGATGAAAAATAGATTTATTAGGGGGATAAAGAAAATTTTTAGGCATTTATTGATGATAAATAAACTGCTAAAATTATTTAAAACAAGAACTAACTAAAGATAACTACCGATTTACCTTCGGCAAGGGCTCACCTTTTCAAGTCCGTTGAGCAGTACTTTTCTCCCTTCATTGATTGCTTGATGATGGTACATCTGTCTTGGGAGTGGTGGACGGCTGTACCTACTTGGGCCTCCATACTTTCTGGGTTGCTTTGGGCGGTGTGGTAGTATGTTCAAATTTTTCCTTGGGTTTCCACACCGTCTTCTTTTGTGAAGGCTTGGGGATTTCTTCCCTCTTTTCTTGTATTTTCTTTTTAGGAGCCATTTTGTTTTTCTGCTCCCTATTTATGTTTCTTTTGGAGCCGCCTTTTCTTTTGGCTCTAGCTTTTTCTTTGATTCTTTTGATAATTTTGATATATTTTTCAAAAGTTGAGGCTGAATCTCTACCTCTTTGATGCCTTGGGGGTTCGGCCCATATCGGATGCGTTTCATGTTGCATTCTTCCTGACGACGAGGCCTGAATTCGAACTTTTCTTCTAGGCCATTAATATGGAAGCGGATTTCTTCGGCTCCAATATCAATCTGTGCTCCTGCCGTGCTCAAGAATGGTCTCCCAAGGATAAGTGGTGTTTCTTTTGTAAGCTCCATGTTGAGCACCACAAAATCCACTGGGACATAATATCCTCTGATCTTGAGAGGGATATCTTATGCAATCCCTGCTGGGTACCGAATTAAGGAGTCGGCCAACTGGAGTGTCATGTTGGTGGGCTCCAAGATGGTGAAATTCAGTCTATTAAAGACTGATTTTGGCATGACGGTCACACTCGCTCCAAGATCGCACAAGGCATGGTTGAATTGCTAAGTGCCAATGGAGCATGTGATTGTGGGGCACCTAGGGTCCTGCTTCTCGGGTAGATGATTGAGTATAGCTGCGCTACACTCTTTCGTTAGCTTGACAACTTCTATGGACGATAATGGTCGCTTGTTGTTGATGATGTCCTTGATGAACTTGGCGTAGGACGGTATTGTAAGACATCCATCAGCGGAACGCTGACGTGTGTCTTTTTGACCATTTCCACGAATTGGAGGAACTGCTCATCTCCGGCCTTCTTCTTCCTTCTTATCCTCGTGGGGAAGGGTAGCGTCATGGTGTCCACATAGTTTTCCGGTGTTGGCTCATCTTCCGCGGATTCTTCCTGTGGTTTTGCCGACTCCACCAGTACTTCCTCTTGCTGCCTTGATGCTTTCCCTGTCTTATGGTTAGGATGTGGTGGATCACGAGTGGTCTTAACCCCTCTCGTGGTCACCGAATTAACATTCTCAATAGAACCATCAGGATTTACAGCAGATTTAGCAGCAGAGGCAAGCTGAGCGATCTGAGTTTCTATTCTTTTATTAAAGCTTACTTGATCTTTAATATATAAGGACAGGATATCAAGCTTAGCATTTATGTTTTCAAACATTTTATCATTGAAATAAAGCTTTTTCGTAAGGTTTTCATTTATCTTAACCTATCCTAAGACTAGATCTTTCAACGAAGGTTGGGAGGAATTGAAATTTGAATTAAAATTGGAAGAATTACCTTGGGGGCGGTTCTAGTTATTCCACGCATTACCTGATTGCTGATGTTGGCAAAACCCATTGTTGACGAATGACGCTTTTTCCTGGGTTTCGGGATAATTGTTCCCTGAATGGCCAACATCTCCACAGTCCTCACATGTCATGTGTGAGTCTATGGCTTGGACGGTGCTGATGGTAGGATCAGTGGCACGTCCCTCAAGCTTCTTCATTAATAAGTCTATTTTTACGGCAAGCAGGTTCGTCTCCTTCACGGTGTGCATGCCTTTTTGTGTTTTGCATCTTTCTCCCCAACTCTGGTTAGCCACCATCTTCTCAATTAGTGTCGTGGCACTATCAATGGTGAGGGAGAGGAATGCGCCTCCAGCAGCGGCATCTATGTGCCCCTTGGACATGGCCGTGATGGCCTCATAGAAGTTCTGAAGCACGAGCCAATCTTCCATCCTTTGATGGGGACAGGCCCGGATGTAGTCCTGGAGCCTTTCCAAAGCCTTAGGAATGGACTCGAGTGAAGTCTGCTAGAAGTTTGATATCTTCCCCCGTAGAGCATTTGTTTTGCTCATGTGGAAAAACTTCGCGAGGAATGCCGTAGAACATTTGTCCCATTGTTGACTATTTCCTTGCTCTGGTAAAACCATTGTTTCGCCTTCCTCGAGAGAGAGAAGGGAAACAAACGGAGCCTGATGCTATATGGTGCGACATCCTTGATGATGATTGTTTCGCACAGCTCAAGAAAGTTTTGCAGATGCGCGTTTGCATCCTCACTTGGCAAACAGCAGAACTGGTTCGCCTGCACCATCGTGAGTAGGCTGGTGCGAAGCTCAAAGTTTCCATTCCCGACATTGATAGCGGGCCCAACGGGCACGTTGGCAACAGCAGGGGTGGAGTACTCGCGGAGTGACTTGGCCATGGTGATAGTAGCGGATGGTGTGGAAGTGACCAGTTCATCTGCCGGTGGAGTAGCAGAAGAAATGGTATGAGCCCTTCTCTTCCTTAGGAGTGCTTCTAGATCATTGACGAAGTTTTCTGGCAGGTTGAAACTGCTCATACACTATCCTGTTTTTATTCTAATAAAAAGAGGAAGAAAACAACAAAGTTAACCTGTTTAAACTATGGCTACCAATGCTTATTTTGTAATCAGTGTTTATGATAATGCTAGATGTTTGCATTTTTCTTTTGCCCTTGCCGGCAACGGTACCAGAAATGCTTGTTGGTGTTTCTTAGCATTACTACTAAAGATAGACTATAAATCCATCTTTAATAATAATACCTAGAAACGTGTGTTGACATTCCTAATCACCATTACTTCAGAAAGGTAACTCTTGGCCCTTAATGGCTGAAAGCTCTTGTTTAGTTTTGGCTAATTGATGACACACCTAGTTGCTAATGGTTTCACTAAGTGAATGTAGAAATATATTAGCAACACAAGTGATGATGGGAGCTAGGTAGCATGGAGGTGACCACTTGATCATGTGATGGACATGGTGCATATGTGATAATGATCAAAGCTCCGGTGGAATTGAGAAGAGCCCATGGAGATCAAGGCAAAGGTTTGCTTGTAGGGCTTTCTGATTTATTGATCGAGACGCTTAGGGAGCGTGATCACATTTAGGATAAATGCCGTACTATCAAGAGGGGAAGTCATGGTTTATCGCATCGTGCAAGTGCCTCTAGGATCTAGCATTGAGCATATGCATTAGGATCTAGAGCACTAACCAAAATCCTTTGAAAATGATTGTGAAAATGCTAACACACATGACATGGTGATGTACACTTACTGGTGTTGGCACATTTGCAAAGGAGAACTCATTGGAGAAGGTTCGCGAACTCATGTGTTGAAAAAGAGAGATGATGTTAGATTGGAAAACTGCTTTGATCCTTTGAGATTTTGATCAAGAGGATTTGTGAATTGTGTATCCCTCTGACTAAGCTTTCCAACAAGTCCAAGATCATTGAAATCGGAGTTCGGAGCTAAGAAATATGCATGTTTTATCATGAGACTTCAACTGTCTGGATGCTGAGCTCTGGACGCGTCCTGAGAGCTTCGGACACTGGCCTTAAGAGCGCCGAACGCGTCCTAACAGTTCATTTTCTTGGGGGCGTTCACAGTTGTTGGTGGCCTGAGCGCCGGATGCGTCCCGAGCCATACGCCGAATGCTATGCCACGGCCCTGGACACCCAACAGAGAGCATGTCGGGCAGGGCTGACCCCCAGACACTGGAGGCGTGCATCCGGAGCCTCCGTCCGGACGTGTCCGGGGCTCCCCAACGGCTGTTTCATGTTTGAATGAGAATACACACGCCGAACGCTGAACAGTGATCCTCCCGCGTCCGGGGCTTTGCGCAGGACGCGTCCGGAGCTTCTCGTTTGAACTGGATGGTTTCCCGCGCAAGATTTACACACGTAGGACGCCGGGCTGGGCGTCCAGGGACCCCCCAGGACACGTCCAGGGCTCACTGCTAAGCTGGACAAGTGGGCAAACGGCTAGTTTCGAAGCTTGGCTTATAAATAAGAGGTTGGCCGGCCATGGGAGGGCTCTCTTGCCCATTCTAATATACCTGAGCACTCTTTGAGCTAGAGACATTCCCTCCACTCCTCTCCTTTCATTGTTGCTTGATTCAAAAGAGAGAGAGAGTGAGATTCAAGTGCATTTGCTTAGTATTTGCATCTAGAGGCACTTGTTCTTCATGATTGCTGCGGATTTCTTATTACTCTTGGGTAATCCCCATCACCCTAGACGGCTTGGTGCAGCGGTGGTGGTTGAGCTCGAGTTGGTGATTGTTCGAGGCCACACCGGGTGATTTGTGAGGGGTTCTTGGGCCTTCCCCGCGGGGGCTCACGAATTGGCCATTCTAGTGAAATCATGGCTTGGAGGATCCCCATCTTGTGTTGATAGTGCTGCTCCTGAGGTTGTGGGATTTGCTAAGCCGACGCCATTTAGCGGGCACATCTCCAAGTGGGTGTATCGCCACAACGAGGACTAGCTTACCGGGAAGCAAGTGAACCTCGGTAAAAAATCATTGTGTCATCTTAATTTCTGAGGTTTCATCCTTGTGATTGTGTTTGTTATTGATTGGTTCATCTCCTCTACATCGGCGGTATAATAATCCAATCCCCTCTCTTGCACTTACATTTATATATATATATTGTGTAGTGCTAGTTGCTAGCTTTGCTTTCTAGTGTAACTATTTGTAGTTTTCTTGTTCACTAGGAGTAAGATAGCAATATAGGTTGTTGGTGTGATTAGAGATCATAGTCTCTTGCTAGAATTATGTAGGTGGCTTGCATAGCTTAGTTGAGCTAGTGCTATAAAAGAGCTTCGCCATCTTAAATACTAACCAGTTGTTTTATTGCTTTGTAAGAAATTTTTATAGGCTATTCACCCCCCTCTAGCCTTTAGGACCTTACAATGGCGCCATCCTAGGTAATGCAGTCTCGTAAAAACAGTTAGGAGCGCCGTGGGATGCAACAAGAATTACAATCCTTAAGTAACGGTACTTAGGTACGCCAATCGATAGCTCAGTAAGAAATAAGAATAAATCTGCAAGCGCACAGAACTATCATTGTAGCATTTCAACCCGTGAGTATTCAAGGGTGTCGTATTTATAATTTCCCGCAGCAGGGCATGATGAATGCATCTAGCTTTGGGATAAACGTGATTACTTATTGAATGCATGGGTAGACATACCATAAACAGGGGTTAAATTAGGTTCATAAGATAGTGGACACACACATCGGAGCAACCTCAAGGATAAAAGATAAATAAAGAATAAAAGAATAACTACAAGAGCAGGCATTGGTCATATACAGCTATGCAAAGAATAGCAAATAACATCTAACTAATATGATTAGAGTCAGGACTGAGTCTGGGATGATAGGGAGATCCTCGCAGCTGGTCTGCCAGCCGATAGAGACTTTACGAACTCCTACTCAATACCCGAACGTGGGGGAATGCTAGGGATGGACAGGGCTATCACCACCTGTCCACCTACCCCTCTGCCCATGGGGTACCGATATATCCGCTGATCTCCGCATACCCGAGCACCACGCTCGTGTAATTGGAAACAACTCCTAACCTCCCAGGACCCCAACCCTTTGGATTGACAGGCTTGGCTAGGAGCAACCATGACGGCACAACGAACTATTATCCCATCCTTAATTCTTTCTCTATTCATACTAATCCGATGAACGATGAAGAACTTTGATGAACATATCAAGAACATAACACATAGACTATAGACTAGTTTATATGTTATGAATATAATATGAACAAGACTATACTCTAATTCGTATGCATTGCTATATAAATAAGATAAAAACTTGGTCATAGAGGAGAACTGATCTGTATTCATACCAAGATGTTCTTGAATCCTCCAAGGAGACAAGCTCTCCTTGATAGCTTTGCCTTGCTCAACTACTAGTACTAAACTAAAGAGAACAAGTATGAAATGTGAGGTGTAGTGCTCCAAATGTTGGTGTCTGTTGAATGGTGAAGGAGCACTTCTTTTATAGCTCAAGTAGGACGGTTCGGGCGTCTCCTCAATTAGAAGGAGGTAAAACCGCCTTGGACTGACCGACCTACGAACCGCCTGAGAAGGCTGGGCCCAGGAGGCCCCACCAGGGGGGCGGCCAGTCCCCTGGCTGGGCCCTCTGGCCACCGCCTTCGGGTGGTCGGTTGCTCCCTGGGCCTGGACCTTCCCCGTGGTTACCGATGGATCCAGTTCGATGTTGAGGTGGGCTTTCTTATTTTTTTTGGTTTGCGTCTCTTCTGAATACGTTTTCTTGAAGTGCGCTTTCTTGTGAATTTTGTGCATTTCCACGTGTCTGACCTGTATGTCACATAAACAATAAAACTCATGGAAAGATTAGATAAAAGCCCTACCTTCTATTTATTTTAGTATTAAAATGATGTTATAAGTTAGATGCTAAGGACCGCAAAAACAGACACACCGCGCTACCGCCACGGACGCCAACGGGTGGCAGCGCGCGCTCCCCCAGTGCTCTCCTCAGTCGACACGCCTGATGCAGCCGCGGCGGCGCAATGGGTTTCCGATCAGGGAGCATAATGGGCCTCAGCAGTTCCCAACACATGCTAATGGCCGCTATTTCAAATGCTTGGCAATGGGACATTGTGTCGCCACCTGCAACTTGCCTTAGCGATGTCTCCACTGCCACAACCTAGGCCACGTTGCGCGGGATTGCAGGAGGCTGAGGCACGGCAACGAGGGGTAGCGAGGGCTGCTCGGTCGAAGGGTGGCAGTGGTGTCGGTGCCAGGCACGACACTCGTGGACAGTGGGAGCGCGGTGACTGCGCCAACTCCGTTGTGCACGATGGCTGCGATCCTGCGAGTTCCACGCAAGGTGGACGTGGTCACCAATCGTGCTAGCGTTGTTGTCAGCGGCCCAAGAGGAAGCAGGGGTCTATCGGCCGACCATCCATAGTCTGGCGGCCGTGGGTCGCTCGCCCGATGGCTAGAGCACCTGCCATGTCGCCGCTGCAGTACTCACACCATGGAGCAGAGGAGCCAGCCGGTCCATTGTCCGCTACGAGGGATGTCGCCTGGGCCATCATCCTTGAAGGCCCGCTACCACCGCTCGACAGTATGCGGACCGGTCAGGGGATGGTAACTCACCGACCACTCCAGCGACCAGCAATGTCTGCTGGGTGGCGGAGGCCGATGGTGCGCCAGCCGCGTCGTCGTGGCCTACCTCCTCGGCCATCGTGGATTTGCCGCCGCCAACGCAACTGGTCATGCTGGACGCGGTGTCCACGGTGACGTCCGTCGGACCTACGGAGGTGGCGACCGCTCCGCTCTTGAATGACACGCTACCCTCGTCGCCACGTGTCGAGGTTGTGGCTGAGGACGCCGAAATCTACTGCACGCCGATGACTAGCCACCTCAGCGCGACAGGTACGTGGAGGACAACAATGGGGGACGCTCTGCTTCACTTTCCCTCACCGGGCGCTTGAAGCGCTTCACGCAACGGGTGTTCACGAAGGTCGTCTCACCGCTATTGTCGCTGCCGACTATCAAGTCTTCCTCATTTAAGATGCCGCGACGGAGCAGGCGCATCGTGACACAGCGTTGGCCAAGCAACCGTGGCCAAGCGAGGTGAGTACCTCATCATGCAGGGGATGGGGCTGCTACAAGGAAGGACTGAGGAGAAGGCTACATAGGACCTTGAGGCCATGTTTGGCGGCAAGCCCGGTGACGCCGACGCGATGCGGGAGCTCTTCCCCGACCCCGAGTGGCCACGGCGACCGCGTGGACGACGCGGATGACGCGGCGGACGTGCTTGACACCACCAACGATCTATGGATCGAAGCTGGTGCGCGCAGACTAGGTTGTCGATTTAGTGAGTAATCCGCTTATATGACGTAAAGTGCGGGAGTAGCGCTTCATGTAGTACCTTCGCTCCCACAACGTGCGAAAGTAAGGTTGTAAGAAACTTTTCTACTTAAATGCAATGATGCGCAAATCGTTTGCGCGCTCGAGGAAAAAACTATATATATTTTGTTATGTACATTTAGATATATAGCTTTTATTATAGAAAAATGTATAACGAGGAAATATGTCCTATTTCCACACTATTTGATCTCCCAACGGACGTTCTGTATTTGTCTCAATCGCCACAAAATTTGTGCTTTATATCAGAAGATATCAGAAGATCCATGGCACACACCAATATACATATGCTTTGTCCGCATCATATTTTTTCGTTTCTAAATTGACATCATGAGTTGAAATCGGTTGGCCAATAATTAGCTAGGAGCTATAGTGGTGGTTACTTATGCATGTTCTGAAAATTGAGGACTTTGGACTATTTCGAAACGGACAGACGTACGACGGTTGAGTAGCATTTTTCGTCTCTCAGCATCATGAGGCAAACAACCGATCATCATCTCATTTTCTTTTGATTTCTCCGAGTAATCGATCAATCAATCGGCATCAGGGTGCATCTATGTACCACATGAAGATTATGCTTATTATATGACAAGGTTTTGAAATAGATACTATATGTTCTAGACTTTTATTTATTAATATATATATATATATATGCATGTACTATACGCTTTTGACGTAATCTATGTTAGCATGCATGGGCCTTTATGCCGGCCGGCCCCGCCACAGGAACGAACACATGCATTGTTTCCAGCTCACAACCACACATGCTAGACTGAACTAGTTTCTACAACGCCTTTGTTTTGTTTATTATTATTATTATTAAAATCCGGTAGCAGTACTATCACTTGTACTACTTGTTATAACAATAAGCAACGGCGATAACAACTCACTGCCGATTTCGAAGCTGGCAATGACGTGGGAAGGATGGATGCAGTTGCAATCATGTGGTCACCGACGGACAGGGTTGTAGCGAAAGGGTCTTTAGCCTGCTGGTCAGAGCACCTGAGTAACATTTAACAGATCTGAGTTTGACTTTCTATGAGAGTGAACTTAAATAAATCTGTATTATTAAAAAATAAAAATAGCCATAGGATTCCATGCTGACTTCGGTTGATAGACAGGGTTGTATTAAGTAAACCTGACAGATTAATTAGGATAGATGCTGCATCTCATCGAATGATATGAGAAGAGCACGGCGGACGGTAATGTTTTAGGCAGGTGGCCGGCCCGCTCGGACATACTCCTACTTACTTGTACTACATAAATACAGATGCTAGCTGTACAGGTGCCGCGCGCTCTCATATCTGGCAGCACTTTGTGCTGGTGTGTGTGATCGTGTCGTGATTCGTGAAGTAGAGGAGGAGGAGGAGAAGAAGATCGTCGTCGTTGGTAAAAAGATCTATCGATGTACGGCGGAAGCAGCATCATCCGCTGTGGTTCCACCGGAATCAGTTGGGACGGCGACGGCGACTTGAAGCAGAAGCAGAAGCAGCATCAGCTGGTGCTGCCAGTGAAGGAGAATGAGGAGGGGAGCCGTCGGAAGGAGAAGGACAGGCTTCAGCCGCAGCAGGAAGAACGACGACGGCGGCTGCGGCGGTCGGTGTCCATGGGGACCCGGCTGGCGAGCGCGGCGCGGGAGCAGAGGGCTCGCCTCTACATCATGCGCCGCTGCGTCTCCATGCTCGTGCGCAGCTGGAAGCACCACGACTAGCTTACCTCTAGGACTCTGTTTTCCTGTTCTGTACCAGAGTACTCTGCTTTATGCTCCTTCTGTTTTCCTGCACCTAGCTTGATGAACATCAACTTTAGTCACTGGCTGTGCTAATAGAGAACTCTCTACTCTCTCTGCACTGACTGGTTGTGGGGATGCAGCCTCTGCCAAATTTCTGTCAGGTCGTGGTTGCTTGCAGGTGCAGGTTCAGGGAACTATTCTTCAGGAAAAAAAAAAAGGTTCAGGCAGCTACAAAAACTTTGTCTTGTGCCTTTGTTATTAGAGGATATATATGATAGGATTGCATCAGCCTCATGGTTGCAGCTACTCTCGCTCTAGTGGTTGCTGTCAATGTCATGCTGATACGTACTGTTACTTATGCTGTCTTTATAAGATGATACACAGGGCTGAACACTATGTATAGGAGCAGATTCAGATTCAGATGCAGCCTAGAGGCCCAACATATATGATATTGATATGTGCCATCGATTCATTTCATTTCCTGGATGTCGGCGGCGGGCAGAAGGTGATGAGGTAGCGGCTGGCCTTGCACCGGTTGAGAGACGTGGCGTCGTCGTAGGCGTAGCTGTAGGCCTTGGGGCACACGGCCTTGAAGACGTGTGCGAAGATGGTGGGGCGGCACTTGTCCGGCGACGCGTAGTCCCCCGTGCAGCAGTACCTGTCCCCTCCCATGGCCCTGCATGCGCTCCGGCACCCGGCCACCTTCCCCTCCCGGTCCCTGACCTCCAGCGCCGACGGGCAGCAGACGTTGAGGTCGGCCTGGCACCCGGCCACGCCGCAGCCGGCGCCGCCGCCCACGGGGGCCATGGACACGGGCGCGTTGAAGCCGTCCACCAGGGACACGTCGTAGAAGTGGAGCGGCGACTTGGGGGTGCCCAGCGTCATCTCCACGACGGTGGCCGGGGTGGCGCCGGGGCGGCCGTCGCAGCGGAGCACGCCGCCGCAGTCGCCCGTGGCGCACAGCCCACGCCCGCGGTCGTCGAAGGAGCAGCCGCGGCGCGGCCACACGCGGCCGGACCACCCCAGCGGCACGTCGAAGGCCGCCTCGTCGCCGGGGGCCAGGTGGAAGCCGCCCGACTGCGGCGTCGGGTGGCCGGCGGTGCCCAGAAGGCCAGGCCAGATGGATTCCGCGCAGTTGTTCACCAAGATGAGCTGGATGCCGCTACCATTCCCAGTACCTGCACCATCTGAATCATCCATATCCATCATCAAATTGAAATGCTCAAGGATGCACTCATTTTTCTTCAAATGAAATCATTAATGTGGTACAGACACAGTGCGGCATATATACTTACGAGTGCTTGTGACTAATAACAATGTCAGTGTGACAAAAATGTTGATGAGGTGCAGCTGGGTCTTCTTAGAGGCCAAGGCCATGGTGGCAACTGTGGATCAGAGAGACGATCAGGTAGCAGTGCCTTTGAAGTGCTGTGCGTGGTTATTAGTGTGGATGTGGAGATCGAGAGTCAGTAATCTCATCATATATATGCCTCTGTGTCACTGTGCGCTATATAAATATGCACCTGCAAGCTTTGCTGCTACTGAACTAGGTACTGATCTGATCTCCAACTATTGTTATTGTTAAAGGCTGTTTATTTGGTCTGGGGATTTGGGAAAGATGCAAATAAAGAAGCATTGCGGCGGCCTGGAGCTAACTAGCAGCTAGCCGCAGCAGTAGTGATCTTTACTGCCTTTTGCTTATCTGAGGCCAAGGTTGCTCTTGCTTGGAGCAACTAATAAAGTTTTGATTCTGACAACATTATCACTGCAAGTGTAGTGGCTGTAGGCTGTGGCTCCCATGATGATATCATTACTGCCTTTTGCTGTCTATCGAGCTTAATTTTGACACCATGCACTTTCCTTATTACAACAGGATTGTGATTTAATGTGTTTTGGTATAATCGTACTAGTTGCCTCTCGCCAAAGTTTCACTAGGGGTGAATAAAAATATAGCAGGTAACACCATGGATACCTGATCTTGTCACTTAGCTTCAGTCAGCGAAAGCAAATGGGACGACTCAGATTCTGAAGTGCAGTGTTGCTCTGTAACTTAGGATTTTTTTTTTTTGGCTTTCGGAAAGGGATTGCAATCTCAGGATCTATTCCTTGCTTTGGATTCAGGGTTTCTTCTTGCCTCGTCAGCCTTGCTCGATCGCCTGATATGCATGATAGACAGAGATTTGGATAATGAAAAGAATCAGTCGAACTAACACTTTTTTTTTCCTGGAAGCAGGAATATCTGTCTGCTTTTCCTCCTCCATCTCTTTTGCTTTTCTCTTGCCACATACTTTCATCTATGGCAATCTTGTGAAAAGTAAGGTTGTTCCTTACTACAAATCTCGTGAAAGCATCATGTATATTGTTCGGCCGCTTTCCACATCAGAGAGTGCTCAGCTCCAGGCTCCTCTTGTCTAATTATCTTTTCTTAGAAACTCGATCTCATCTAATAATCATTAGTAACACTGTATTTTCTTCATTTATGACACAGGGCAAGGGTAACTTTTTTTTTTTGAGAAACAGGGCAAGGGTAACTAAACCATGCAAACATCCGATTTCGGCCTAGCCAGTTCCGCAAGACCTTTTCCAGCCCAAGCTAGGTCAGTCTGATGGGCCAGTACAAAGCCAGCCCAATTGAGGAATCAAGCCTAAGCTGTAGCTCGCCTTTGTGGATGGACCTGAGATGCCCTTGGATGACACGGACCCCATTGATCAACTACACCGACACTCAAGGCATGTATTACTACCTCCTCGATATCATAGGTGTCATGGCACCATTACTAGTAGAATCCCATTTGTCATTGCTATGTAGAAACACTAGCACTTTACATGAGTGGCGGATCTAGGAAATACTTATAGCGGGGGCTGAAAATTATCGCTATAGCAAAACGCCTGAACGTGCATGGATCACCGGCTTTAGCCAGTAGCAGTCAAGATGGCCTAGCCCAGTAAGAGGAAGCAGATAGCCCAAGAAAAGGTCTTCTTGGACCGCAACCAAGGGTGGGGATTAATGAAAAGGCCAGTTGTCTAGCTCGCTGGCCCAGAAAAATAGTGATGTCTTCAACCTCCAGACACAAAGTTCGACATCTTCAACCCCTCCTACTCAGCATCCATGGTGGAGTTTTTTTGCAGGGACTCCATGGGGGCTCAAGGGGATCTGTGGCGGTAGAGGGGTTGTAGCCCCCCAGCCCCCCTTTAGATCCGCCACAGGTTTACATTTATTTGTTGCTAGTATAAGTTATGCATGCTGTATGAGCCTTGTTTTACATGACTAGAAACCATATACCCTAATCATCACCCAACTTAGCACTGGCACTATGTCTACTTGCTTGAATTTACTGCCATGATGCTTTATATATGTTCTATTGATATGTAATTATGTGATGGATGGTTGTGATGTAGTGTGTAGAAGTTCGGTAGGATGAGAGGCATGATCCCGATATGTTATGGTGTTGGCGGTTGAGCTCTGGAGTTTTCCTTGCCCTCGACCTATTCTTGTGTAGATACTAGCTAGAGTCAGAGGTTGCAATGACAATCACTTTTTTCTCGGAAGTGTGCTTAGCACGTATTTCATTAAGAAGAAGCAAGGAAGTTTAGTACATGCCCAAACATGTTGGTAAGCGAGAAGCCTCCAAAACGTGATGGTGAACACACTACAAAAGGCACAGTGGAGACGGTGGATTAATATTAGTACTTGTTGCTAAAGAAACCTATGTTCCGACTCTTGCGGCGAAGATGAAGCAGCCGGCCTCAACTCCGGTGAAGGCGTGGACGGCCGAGGAGGGGATGGAGCACCGGATCCGTTGATGATGGTCGCGGATCCGGGGCTGCAGGCGGCAACAACAGCGGATCCAGCCACCCGGAAGGCGAGGGTGCCGTTGATGGCCTGCGGTGCGACCCATCCTGGCATGACGGAGCGAAGCTTGGTTGCGGGGGAGGAGGAGTGGTAGGGGAATGTTGGGGGGGGGGGGCTGGGGCGGGGGGGGGGGAAGGGGGGGGCGGGGCGCTGGCGCCGGCGCCAGCAGCGGCGCTGCGGGGGGCTCCGTCAGGCCCGCGGGGGGATTTGGAGCTGGCAAATGTGTCAAATAGTTGTCTGACAAGCACTTATATATAGACAAATTTAAATGTGTGCGATGAGGAGCCATCATAGGCATACTTTATCTATAGGCACCTGCGGTAAAGAGTCATCACAGACGCAGACTCTCATATCCAGATTTTTACACGTTTGTGATGAGGGTCTGACACACTGTTTTTGGGAGAAACATTTTTGTTTTCCTTTGGCCCCAAGAACTGATAAAATCTCAAAATTGCTTACTGGAAGATCATAAATTTATGTTTTCATTTTGACACCTAGTCATATATTTGGCGACACTAATGGGCCAGCGCAAGATAGAAGTAGTTGATATATCTAAGCAAAAAGTTGGGGCTGTTTCAACTATCAAGTATATATATTATATGTTGTTATTAGGAAATGGTATGATCGAAATGTATTTTCACAAAAATATAATTTTGCTTTGTTCTAGAAATATTTTTTTGATAAATTAATTAAAATGTGTCGAAGTTAAAATTTTCTTTAACATCATATCAATGTCCAAACACAGTAGTAAATTTTTCACAGAAGGGAGTAGCCAAATAGTCCTTTTAGGTAAAAAAACAAAAAATTAAGCCGAAGATTATTAATGGCCCAGTGTGTTCTTTGTTCTCTGGCCAATGTAAATTAAATTGCACAACACATTTATTGATGAAATGATCCAGACATGTGATTATAGAAAATATAGAAAAAGCTTGAAACTAATTAATAAACAGCACGCACAATAGAAATACATGTGCCTGTGCCACCAGTTGCACGGAGGGATATATTACAAACGATTGAATGCTGTTACTAACACAGTATGACAGACAACGCAAGTAATAAGCAATATACTGATGTGCAGGTGATTTGTGGGAATAATAATAACTACACTAAAGTGAAGAGACAGCATACATAATATAATGCTGGTATATATATATAGTTCTGTGCTCCCAAACCCAGAGTAATATGTAATGGTTTCAATGTATTTGGTCAGTTATGTGTGAGTGAGAGAGATATCTTCATCTCGTACGTGCATATCGTCGTCATCGTGTTGCAGTTGTGTACTGCTGCCTTGAGGTGCTGATGCTGTTGCTGATGAACCAAACAAGCAGCGACGGCGGCTAACAGCTGACCTGCTGCCGCTGCTGATTAGTCTCCCACCACCGGCTATGCCTGATGTGTCGTCCAGTTCCAGGGGACGACGAATCACTGACACCGGGCTCCACTGACAATGATCCCTAGTGTAGAGCTGACGATGATGATTGGTGTTCCAATCCGATTCCGATTCCGAGCAGCAGCTTGCGTAGAGTGTTTTCATCATCCTGAAACACTCATCGGCGTCGTCGTCAGCTTCGTCCTGCACCAGTGCAGTTGCATTTGCAGTTGCAGGGCAGTGTGTACGAATAAGGCGGCTGATATAGCCATAAGTCTGATGATGATCCTCCAGCGCCAGTACTACACACCCAAGAGCAGAGGAGGCGACGACGCATGAATCAAACTGGACGAATGAGGGCTCTGCACATCCAATTAATTAACCAGATACAATTAATCTACTTATTAGTTCATCATCAGGCACTCTCCTAGTTAGAGAAGAGAAAATGAAATTAAAAAGATATTTGATTTCAAACAGACGTACATATGACTGAAATTCACTAATGGTCCCTAAACCTACACGCCTTCGGTGTCAACTCAACTCTCGAATTTATTTGAACCCGAAAACTTGTTTTCACGGTGTCATCTAATAGTAGGCCTGCCTCCGAACTTGTACATGACATATACACATGGTTAATCGTATGTTGACCTGCAAATTTGGGGACCTACTGCTAGATGGCACTGTTGTACAAGTTCAGTGTCAAAAGTTAAGAGCTAGGGACCCGAGCGGGACAATGGAATACGAGTTCGGCGACATGGATATCAAAATCAAGAGCTGAGCGAGCATATAGATTTACCTGCGAGCGAGCAGATGAGGAGACGAGTGCAGCGAGAAGCAGCAGCTGCGCCGCTAGTGTGAGAAATAATAAGGGGAAGGAAGAGCTGGAGGAAGGAGTAGGGTGTGACGCAGGCGAGGCGCCATTGGAGCGCCTTGAGCAGGGTGAGCTCCATGTCCTGGACCGTCGCCGGCAGGAACGAGTGGCTCGTCACCTCTTCCATCTGCATGGATTAATTAATTCACGCACGGCATCATGGCATGTGCATGCAAATATGCGTATGTACCTGGAGCTGGTGGAGTGATGGGATGTTGAGCTCATCCAGCTTGCACGCGATGGACAGGCACGCCACGCTCACCAATTCAACCATCCACGCCTCCCACCGCTGATATTGTATCCATCATTTTTTTTTCATTTTTGATATATTTCATTGAACAGAGATATACAAAAAACACAGGTCCTATACTAATTTAAACGTACAGATATATAGTAGTACACGCACCAGGTGGCAGTTGATGGAGAGGAATCGGTCCAGATAGTTGACTGCATTGAACAGCGTCGCCACCGTTAGTCCCAACCTACTAAATGCCTGCCCATTCCATTCAGAAAAACAACGCAAAGCTATACAACCGCTGATGATGATCCTCTGTGTTGTGCGTGTGATATATATAAGGTTTGTTAATAGGGAAGGGAATTATATACTTACTACACATACTCTATTGATTAGCTGGTGTAAATATATTATAATGTAAAGGTTTGTTTGTGTGAGTCATATATAATCCGTAAAGGAAAAAAAATATATATTAGTGCGTGATGCTTACATAGATGATGTAGTGCACTCCTCTGGAGCGAGCGCCGGACACGCTACTAGCAGAGATGATCGTCGCTTCGGGTGGTGTGGATCCCTGCTGCTGCGCCCTGCTTGGTAGCAGATGCTCCAGGTAGCCGCTTCTGCAGGTTGGCACATAGAACTGCTGCCTGGCCAAGTGGTCCACGAGAAGCTCTTTCAGATGATCTTCCTCCTCCACATCTCCGGCGACGGTTGCGACTACTGACGCCTGCTGCTGCTGGGGTGGAGGTGGAGGTGGAGGTGGAGGAGGCGTAGTGGAGACGAGAGGGTCTTCGTCGCAGTAGAGAAGACTGGCAATACTATTGCTGTTCAGCATTTGGCTACTAGTGCTACTCGTCTCATCGTCGTCTTCCATATAGCTGCCTCTGCCGCCTCTGATGGAGCTAGCACCGGCCTTTTGCTGGCCTTGCTGATGATGTGCAGGCGGTGTTATATGGCGACCGGGTTGCATTGGAGACGGCGGCGGCAAAAAACAGGACGAGGAGGAGCGAAGCAAGTGGTCGAGTGCATGAGAAGTTATCCTGCTCCTGCGTACGTCGTGGATGGTGGTTGCCACCTTAAAACCCGGGAAGACCAGCCTCATGACCCACCGTCCCCAAGAGCAGTTCATATGCATGCAATCCTTTACTGGATTTTCCTTTTCCATTTGTCCAACTAGCAACTAGCTAGCTATATATAGGTTTCCTTCTTCGAAATCTCTCGGAGCATCCCCAATAATAGTCATTTAGCTCATTCTCTAAATCTAGAGAGTCACTGAGTAAAAATCGCTATTTATATCTATTCGTATATATCAAACACAATAAAGGATTACCATATTTGAAGATTTAACTACAAAGACTGTTTGAGAGCTATTTTTCACTAGAATATATGAAGGACGATATGAAGAGACTTTTAAAGTTGCTCTTAGCTCTGTTTTCAATTGCTTTTGGTCAGCTATTATATAGCGAGAAAAAGTCTAAATGAGGCTAAATGCAAAATTATGGCAGGCTTATTCCCCAAATGGTTCTCTTGGGTAACTAGAAAATTGATCAACCCACGTAGGGAGCATTTTCGGCTTTTCTCTCATCTCCCTTGCTATGCCTGCCTATCTCATCCGCACCAGACTCGCTGCCTCTGCCTGTCCCACCTTGCTGTTCTCCATCTACGGGTGATAATGAACTACCTCATTCAACAAACCAAAAAAAAAAAAAAAACAAGAGGAGGGTGATAATGGACTGCCTTATTCGACAAATCAAACATCCATTTGCGTTGCACTGTTTAATTCGCAAAAATATCTCAATTAAAAATTAGTTGAAGCAAATTGTTAGATCGCAAAAAAAACATATATATTGTTTAGAAAACGTACGCGTGTGGTCCTCATATATTTAATTTATGCATGACGTTTGAACGCATGAACATGCATGCATGTAGTGCATTTATTACACGGTCACGTACGTACATGAGGTTTGTCGTCGTAGCTAGCTCACTGACAGATCCATCGGAGACTACTCGCTCCAGCCTGCAGCTTAATTGACTTGAGAACTGAGATGCATGTAAGTATATGCATGGACGACCGGCCGGATCACACGTACTCTCTCATATCAACAGTTGATGTAGCAGTAAAAACATACGGAGGAAGTCTGTATACTACATTTATATTTGTATGTATGTAATGTGTATATATAATAAGTACTGCCAGCTACAACACGTGAGCTAGCTAGCTGGCGTTGTAAATTAGGCGTACATTTTGTCATGCAGTTGTGCAATCGGCCGGCTACAAGTAGATATATATGGTAGGTACGTGAACGCTCCAGCTGTGTACGTGCCTGACTGGTTGGCTTTCATATATTTCGTGCATGGCAGGTATTCTGATTGTTGCGGCCGCCTAGAAAAAGGAAATATATAACAGAGGAACATGCATCACATATATCCTGCAGTCCGTACCTAAGTACTGCCATGTCAGGCAGTGTCAGGACGACCCCAGTCAATATGCTGTGCTGTGTAACTCACTCATCATCAGTGTCACTGATCATACATTCAAGTGCAATGGATGACTCCGCGCCAGGCAGCTACACCGGCAGTGCCGGTCCTGTGATTTAGAGGGCCTGAAGAGAGACCAAGAATAGGGCCCCATGTATTAAACATTATAGAAAAATAATAATTGAAAATGCTACTTATACTTTAAAAAAGCACTATCTATGTATACTAAAGAATATAAGGTCTTTTTTCCTAAAATTTGAAGATGCAAAGTCGTCACTGATGGTATAGAATTATAGATACTAATCTGTTGCAATATTTTTTCCTAATACTCCCTCCGTACTCGTATTAAATGTCATTTAGAACATGGTTATGCTTAGAGGGTATTCTTGTATGTTTGTCCTTATTATATATGGCTGCGGGTATCCCCTATACAAGAATCATTCATAGCGGAACTGGTCAGGCGGCTGCGTCTCGATGCCTATGGGCATGGTTCAAATCCCTTTGCCGTCAGGCAACAAGGGAGGCGAGTGTGCTGAGGAGATGAAGGGAGGCGAGCATGCTGTGGTCTGCCTTGATACGAGAGCCGACCGGGCGGTGAGGAAGCGAGAAACGAGGCAACGAGAATTATTGCCGAGTGAAGTCGAGTAGTTGGCGAGCGGAATAGGCGGATAGGCTAGAGCAATCGCGTCCATCTGCAACCCCATAGGCAAGCGACGATGTTCTTTGCGAAAATGGGCCTAGATGCCAGAACGACATCTAATACAATACAGAGGGAGTATATAACCATTTCATCGCTTTTTCTCTCTACAATAGACCGGTGTAAGGCCGAGACGGCGGACTAGAGGGGCTAAATAGTAACATCAACACTGATTATGTGGCACCACTGAGCAACAACAATACAAACAAATGGGCAAAATAACGCCAACAATTGAATGAAGATTTTTGAAAGAATTTGTTCCACCTGACAATAAATTCCAATCATTAATTCCTTAATAGGCGTATGTGAATAAAAATAAGTTAGATTAGACATTTCCTAGTGATATGAGACATACCTTATTCCAATCGCTTCAACCAAATTTGGTCAATCCGTCAGGTATGAGAATGAACATGGGCGGGCCAAAATTACGCGGGCTGTTTTTTATGTTCCTTTGGTGATCCCTGTTGATCGACCAATATTATGGTGGGTTTTAGTATATATTCTTTTGAAATGCATTGTATTCCAACACCTAGTGGCGCTAGATGACCGAACTGTTTGGTAAGAGCTCCTCTCCTAATAGTACGACCATCTGTCCTAAACCCGGTCACACTCTCTATAGTGTCTTGACCGGCAAAACAAAATCCATGTTTATATCTTTGCGTTGATCTCCATAGGGGTTTCTTTTTCCTTTTTCTTCTTTTCCAAAATGGAGCACTTGATCATTATATCATTTTCCCACCTCCATCCTTGAGTGCCACCAAGCTCCACAACTTGAATTGGACCAACCCTATCTCAATCACGCACTTAGATCTAGCATAGGGTTAGTCGAAATATGTTTCATCAATTATTCGAAACCAAACTAGGGCTTTCACTTGCCTCATCACAAAAACTTCCTGAGTATGAGAGTGTTGTTGGTCCCTGAAGCCGCCTTTGAAGAACTTTGAGGAATATTAGTAGAGTCATCATCTTCGGTACAAAGAGCGCAACCATCCTAAAACGATATTAACTCAACTATGCCGACGAGACGAGAAGGATCCGTTGAGATGGTGGCCCGCCTAGCACTACGCCAATGCACTATGTTGCCATCTGATGTAGCAGTGACAACTAAGCACAGTTGGGCCCCTATTATGGGAGTCTCCTAATTCGACTGTATGAGCTAGCTTGAATATCAACTCTTGCTATACAAACGCCAAGTTCATCAGTCCGAGTGGAAAATGAGTTGGGTTGCTAGAGATGGGGCCAAGGTTTGGAGTCTACATCAAACAAGCTGATGGTTCCCAAGTAAGAATCATCAATCTTGAAATTCTTTTGAGTGAGTTAGAGTGGAAATCGAAACTCTACAAGATTTGCTGATGAAAGCTTTGGTGTACCCGTGGGGACTATCAATAAAGTCTGCACTGGATCTCCGAGAGGAGACTCTGGAGCTGGCAATGATCATCCACTGTGCAGATTTTGGAGCCAGAGAGAAAAGTGGATCCCACTGAAAAATCATGTTGTCAAAGGTCTGTCAAGGTTTCCATCGCCATGTTGATGAAAGCCCCTACCTGGTGCGCTAATTGTCGGTGTTTGATGACCGTCAACTTGTCACGGGGTTACTCATGGCAATGGTTAGTGGGCTTCGACATATGCTGAACTCGGTGGTAAACCCATGAGACAACACGATTTCGTACTGGTTCAAGAAGCATGTAATACATTACATCCAGTTAAGCTTGTGGCCTTGTGTTTGATTGGTTTGTATAGGTCAGAGGGCAAGTGCACGAGTCTAATCCTAGTCGGTTACAATAGAAGAGTAGGGTGATAATGGACTGTCAGAGGGCAGGCGCCACGGATACGGCTTGCTCTGGTTGTGCTGCCTTCCCCTGTAGCCATGCTCCGGGTTGCGCCCCGCTAGTGCTAGCCACTCGCTGCTAGATGCTTGGGCACTGTTCCGATCGTCCCATCTCGCCACACCTCGTGCCTGGGGCCACGGCGCTGCTTGCGGTGGTAGCGCTGGCTTCCCCTGCAGTTGCGCTAAGGGCCCCGACGTTGGTGCTTCTTGCAGCGGCAACGCTGGCGACGCTGCCTTCCCCTGTGGTTGGGATTATCATGACGGTTGTGCTCTCGGTTTTCCCTAACTTTGCCAACTTCGTATGGCTGCTGGCATTGCAACCCTTTGTACAATTACCGTGCATATTGATATTGCACTGCATTGTGCACTGAAGAAGAATGCAAGTGGACTAAGCAGCAACTGAAATATATATATATATATATATACACACACACAGCAGCATACATATAGCTGGTCAGAAACTATGGAGTAACAAAAAAAAAAATCCATTCACCCCCTCCTATCCCGGCCGCCTAGTAATAGCAAGGGCCTAGCCATGGGGATCTCGCTTACCCGACGAGGACAAAGAAGTTGCGATTGCCTGGTGCTCCATCTTCGCAAGCGCAATGTAAGTTTTATGTTATGAACTTTCGATGAACTATTTGTAACCTCAAACATATGGCTACTTGTTTGAGAGCCACTCAATATGACCAAACAGGTGCGGATCATCCCGCCCCACTCTCCACCACCCCCCAATCGAATTATATATATATATATATATAAAGCAATAACAACAGGTGCTATTTGTTGTTCTACTTGAAGAAGGCGCCGGTGTTCATGGCGTCCTCGTTGGCTGAACCAAGAGCAGCCTCGTTGAGGTACTTGTCAGCAAGCTGCACACGCTTGACGTTCTCCTGCTCCGCCACCAGCATGTGGCCGTACTCCAAGAGCTTCTCGATCGTCATCTTGGGCTGCTCGAACGTCGGCGGCCCCTCCTTGGAGTTGACGAGCTTCTTGGCGATGTTCTCGACGCCGGTCTCGGCCACCCACCGGCGCACCTCGTCGTCGTACACCCGGGCACGCAGGGCGCCGAAGAAGTCGATGGACTGGCCCGGGAAGGTGTCGACCAGCTGGACGACGTGCTCCTCGTCGACGCCGTCGGTGCGGAAGATGCCCTTGCACACGCCGATGCGGTCCTCGCGGGTGGGCGCCCAGTAGAACTTCTCCATACGGCCATCACGGATGAGCGGCGCGTACAGGGTGGAGAAGTCGTTGCCGGTGACGATGATGGGCACCCGTGGGTTGTCCACCTTGTTGTACATCCCCGGGAGCTGCACATTGGTTGGGTTGTCGGCGATGTTCATGAGGGTGGCGTTCACCATCTGGTTGTTCACCGTGTACTGGGTGGTGCCGCCCATGCGGCCCGCGCCGGCGTCGAGATCGTTGATGAAGAGGCAGGACATCTTGCCCTTGGTGATGAGGTCGGCGGCCTCACGGTAGCGCTGCCTGATGAGCTTGGCGGGCTCTCCAGCGTTGCCGCTCTCCAGCTCTCCGGCGCTCATCATGATGGGGCTGCGGGCATCCCATATATATGCATCATCAGGATCAATATATGTATATGTATTATCGAATCGAAGCGAAAGACGAACGAATCAGAACAGCACAGCACGTACATGATGCCCATCTTGGCGAAGACAAGCTCGCATTGGAAAGATTTCCCCTGACCTTTGCCTCCCCAGATACCGAGGATCAGGGGAACCTGCATGCAGATAGATATATTTATATATATTAATATATATAATTACGAAAGACGAACGAATCAGCACAGCACGTACCTTGATGTTTGGCAGGGTCATGAAGTTCTTGGAGAGGTGGACGACGAGCTTGTCCATGAAGCCCCTGGCTATGTAGAAGCCATCCATGGTGTTGTCCAAGCTGTAAGTCTTTTGGCCCTGGCTGATGTAGTCGTAGGAGCTGAGCACGGCGACGTGGGTGCCGTCCCCCATGGGCGCCTGGAAGAGGGAGTCGATCATGCCCTTGCCCCTGGTGATGTCCTGCTGGTCGTCCGAGATGTCCAAGGCCAGGCCCTTCCACCTGTCCTCGTCCGTCTGCTTCGTCTCGTCCACCTCCTTGGCCGCCATCACCTTGAACCTGTTGGCCGCGCTGCCATGGTAGTTCACGGCCGCCGCAGACACCTGCTGCTTGTTGAGCTTCTTCCCGAGGAAGCTGCTCCTGCTCGGGTTGGAGGCCTGTGCAGTATATATATATATATATATATATGAGTCAACAGGGGCAGAGGCAGCCAGGCAGGAGATCAAGATGATCATGACATGAAGAAGAAGATGTTGAACTAAGCTGGAGATGTATGGAAACTAACGACAAAGGAAGCTAAAGGACACCCACCGGAGCTCCGACGGTGGAGGAGAAGGCGGCCGCCATTTCTGGTTTTTGGACCTTGCTAGCAAGGAATTAGGAACACACACCACACACCCACCTGATGCTGATGGCCACTGCCGGCGTTCTGCTCAAAGTACTGAGGTCGAGCCACGAACGGCATTAAATAAATGGTGACTGGTGGCCGGCCTGGCCGCCGTTGCGGTGGCTGCCTATGGTCGGCAGGTCAGCAGGGAAAGGGGGAGTGTGAGAGCCGCAAGCAGCTCGATCGTCTTGCGGATCAGCTTCCACATCTCCCTCTGGCCACACGCTGAGGATGAGGTTCTGCACACGTGGCCACATCTCGGCCGCCCAATAGGATGCTGCTGTGCTTCGCTTGCAGTACTAATGATTGCAAGAGCAGAGCAGACATCTACTCTCTTGGCTTGGTTTCTATGACTGCATCACCACACCATTTCATGATGAACCACAGCCTTTAATTCCTTGCTGGACATGCATGGATGAGGCGAAACAAAAATTTGTATGCAAGCTCAAGTGCCACAGAAATCGTTTCGACATCCATGTACGTATGTATTCCTTCTCTGATATACGTCGATAGCTACAGTCAATAGCTTCTACAACATACGCTGTATGTGCTGAGCTCAACCTTGTAAACTCGGCAAATATTGTCCTCGTCTCAAACAAGGATGGTGCTGAAAGCATCGAAAACTTCAGGTCAATTAACCTGATCCATGCAATTGCAAAAATCGTAACGAGTCTTGCGCCTTTCATGAACACACTTATCTCCCCTTGCCAGAGTGCCTTAATCAAGGGCCGAAGCATAATCGCCAAGAAAGTTCCACAGAAAAAACACCAGCCTTGCCTTTTTTTTGAGGTTTAACGCCAGCCTTGCTTATGAAGCTAAGACATCTCAGAAAGCTTTTGATTTGGTACTCCGACTTATCTTATCATTCTACTCCAACACATTAGCCTACGTACTACCACGCTAGAGAGAATGGATTTTAGCAATACTTAATTCATCATCCTCCAAAATCCTACTCAAGGGGATCCAACTTTCACCGATCCAACATGGATGAGGACTGAGGCAAGGTGACCCCTTATCACCATCGTTTTTCATTTTAGCAATCGATCCTCTACAACTCTTCTCCCTTGTGCAACTGAATTGGGCCTGCTCAGCAAATTTGGAGGGAGAATGCTGAGATTCCAGTGTTGCATGTATGCAGATGATGCGGCAATATTCATCATGCTGACAAAAAAGGATGTTGACAACAAAACAAGATTTTTGCACCTCTTTGAAGAGGCCACATGACTCAAAACAAATTTGCAAAAAAACAAGCATGGACAGGCTGCATGCCTCAAAACAAATTTACAAAAAACAATCATGACAGCCATCAACTACAACAACATCAACATGGAGGGTGTCATCGTAGCCAGTTCCTCCGCACCCCGGACCACTCATCGCAGCACGACATCCAGGTCCTCCCGCGTCATGGTACCTACCAGTTTTGCCTTTGGCCTGAGATGTGGACAACGATGGGAGGATGCCAGGACGATAAGTGGGGTCGTGATGTCTGTGACTTGCATTCGTTGGACTATAAGATGAGCACAACGTGGTGGAGATGAAGGAGTTTCTCTTGGGTACCCAATAATCCATGATGTTGGACCCGTATACACTGAACTAGTTTTTGGTTGGCCCTATAGGTTCTTTACACTACTTTTTGTGAATTGGGTTTAGGTTTAATGACTTAGTAGATTGACCCAGAAAAACTTGCAAGACTACATTTGATTGTGAATCTATCTTTAGAAATCTATAAGGACCCTCTAATGTTATTTTGTTTGTTTCATTTTTTGTGTTTTCGTCTCCTCCCAATTAGGCTTCTAGCCTTAGTTGTTTTTTTCATAGCGTTTTTTTTTGCTAAGAATCCATGTAGGACATCTAACATTATCACACTGAGATGAATCCAAATTAAAAGCCATCCTAAAAATTTGCTTGTTTCCCCATAGGAGTTCTCAATAATAATTTGGCAAATTTTGCTATAGGACATTGTAAAAACATCGAATTGGCTGTAGGACAATGCAACACACTTCTTTGCTCAGCAACATTACAAATTGTTAGTTCTTTGACCCTAGACACCGCCCCTGTTAAAGTATAATCAGTTTGTGGGAGAGAGAAACTTTGCAAAATGACTATTGATGCCCCTTGGACCTGCTGGTTTAGTCCAAAATGGTAGAACCTGACCATGTTCGGCTGGCTCAACTAGATTTGGTCGAAACAGACCAACTCAAATCGACCTGATGAATCCTAGTTGTTCTAGTCTCTTCCACATCCACCACCTCCATCCCCAACACCTCGTTGCTCTGTTCACCTTCATGAGGAACCCTAGCCCCATCTCAGTCCCCATTGCGAACATCAAAGACACTTTTATGGACTTCGGCTCTTTTCATGTCAAATATGGGTCCCAAACATGGTTCTAAATGGACACTTGGGTGGAAAATAAACCCCTTAAAGATAAATTTTCCTCGTTGTTCAATATAGTAAGAAGAAAATAAGATTCTATAGCTTAAGTGCTTAGTTTATCTCCAGTAAATATCTCTTTTAGACAAATTTAGTGGGGGCTAATCTAAGAGATTGGCATAGAATTGTTGCTTCTTTACTGGATATTAACTTACTACAGAAAAGAGATGTCTTTATTTGGGGTTTAAATACATGGAAACTTTACGATCAAGTCCTTATATATTGTGTTAATTCACAATGGGGTTCGAGTGTCACAAGGTTTATAGAAGATTAAAGTTCCTATGAAAACAAAAGTTTTTCTATGGTACCTAAAGAAATGTGTGATTTTAACTAAGGATAACATAATTAGGAGAAACTCGAATGGTGACAGGAGTTGCTCTTTCTAACATCTTTTATTTAGATTGTGCATATGCCAAATCCTTGTGACGCGCTGTACATATACTTTTTCAAATTTCACCCTCCTCAAGATATGAATGACCTTTTTATTAGATGGTCAAGAATATCACACAAAAAAGTATAATTCATTATTATTAACATCAGCATCTGCACTCTGTTGGGCAATTTGGATAACAAGCAATCAGATAGTTTTTGACATGTAGACCAAAATCTTTTTTGCAAGTTCTTTTTAGGGGAATGCACTTGCTTGGGCATTGGGCAAGACTGCAGCGGTATGAAGACCACATGATTCTAGCTGGTCAACGTCTAGAAACGTCAGCGCTGCAATTTGTTAGCTCTAATTGATGGTTGGTTGCAAGACACATTGGTCATATTTAGTCTGAACTTATTTTTGTTTTGATGGCTGTAAGTTATTGTTCGCAGTCCGGGCTGTTGCCTTTGAGTCAAACTTTATAATATTTGGTCCGATTCTATAGGTTGATAGAAGAAACCGGCTATGAATTATCCTTTATCTAAAAAAAAAGCTAGCATACCTAAATAGCTTCAAGCAGGTTTTGACACTCTTTTTGCAATTGCAAGTATATAGTAAACGAAAATGTTGGCTAGGTAGCTGCTATATATTGGTTCTGGATCGACGATGATATCCATCTTACATCAGTTGGATTGTTGGATCAGTTGTAGACGCAGCTGCCGTCGTCGCTCCTGGCAGTAGGATCGAAGTTGCCGGCCATGGGGTCAGTGCACCCCTCCGGCACGGGCACGCGGACCTGCTGCGCCGCCTTGCCGTAGAAGTCGCCCCTGGTGATGGCGTCGTCGTTGGCGTCGCCAAGCGCCGCCTCGCTGAGGTACTTGTCGGCCAGCTGCACGCGCTTCACGTTCTCCTGCTCCGCCACCAGCATCCGGCCGTACTCCATGAGCTTGTCCAGCGTCATCCTCGGCTGCTCGAACGTCGGCGGGCCCTCCTTGGAGTTGACGAGCTTCCTGGCAATGTTCTCGACGCCGGTCTCGGCCACCCACCGGCGCACCTCGTCGTCGTAGACGCGGGCGCGGAGGGCGCCGAAGAAGTCGATGGACTGGCCCGGGAAGGCGTCGACGAGCTGCACGACGTGGTCGTCGGGGACGCCGTCGGTGCGGAAGATGCCCTTGCAAACGCCGATGCGGTCCTCGCGGGTGGGAGCCCAGTAGAACTTCTCCATGCGGCCGTCGCGGATGAGCGGCGCGTACAGCGTGGAGAAGTCGTTGCCGGTGACGATGATGGGCACCCGGGGGTTGTCCTCCTTGTTGTACATCCCCGGCAGCTGCACGTTGGTGGGGTTGTCAGCGATGTTCATCAGCGTGGCGTTCACCATCTGGTTGTTCACCGTATACTGCGTCGTGCCGCCCATCCGGCCCGCGCCGGCGTCCAGGTCGTTGATGAACAGCACGCACATCTTGCCCTTCTTGATCATGTCCGCCGCCTCGCGGTAGCGCTGACGGATCAGCTTCGCCGGCTCGCCGGCGTTGCCGCTCTCCAGCTCGCCGGCGCTCATCACGATGGGGCTGTATGTGTGGTATCAAGTATGTATGTCCAATGTTATATATATACGTATACTAATAATCTAATATACATGAGTGACGTGATGTTGGAGCAGCTTACTTGATGCCCATCTTGGCAAAGACAAGCTCACATTGGAAGGACTTCCCTTGGCCCTTGCCTCCCCAGATACCCAGGATCAGAGGCACCTGATGATTATTGTCAGAAGCTTCAAAAGCTAGCAGTTAATCAATTACTCGTGTATTCATTTTAACTTTGCAAGTGATGGACCGAACTAAAGCCAGTACAGTATGTTGCTGTTAGTGGTAGACTGGTTGGGTTACATGCATATATGCATACCTTGATGTTTGGCAGGGTCATGAAGTTCTTTGCAATGTGGACGACGAGCTTGTCCATGAATGCGGGCGCAATGTAGTAGCCATCCATGGTGTTGTCGAAGCTGTACTGCCTCAGTCCCTGGCTGATATAGTCGTAGGAGCTGAGCACGGCGACGTGGGTGCCATCTCCCATGGGCGCCTGGAACAGCGGGTCCACGCGGCCCTTCCCCCTGGTGATGTCCTGTTGGTCGTCCGACGTGTCGAACGCCAGGCCCCTCCACCTGTCCTGGTCCGTCTGCTTCGTCTCGTCCACCTCCTGCTTGTTGTTCACCGCCATGGCTCTGACGATGAGCCCCCTGCCGCCATGGTGGGAGTACTTCGTCTTCACCTTCTGCTGCTTCTTCTTGCTGATGATGGTGATGAGCTTCTTGTCACAACTCCCGAGGAAGCTGCTCCTGCTCGCCGTGGAAGTACTTACCGGCGCAGCCACGGAGGCGGAGGAGAAAGCACAAGCCATATATAGGTGCCGTGGATCAAGCTTCTGAGATCGGATTGAGTTTGCTAGTACGTAGCTGATGATGAACAATGCATATGCAGGGTTTCCCTTATGTAGCTGCTATTGTACAAATCCACATCGATGCTCATGCTCTAGATCCTTCCCGGCCGCTGTTCAGTGTTCACTCACTCAATCACTTAGCTCGCTAGCGTCCAAGAACTACAAGGCAGGCAAGGCGAAAGCATCAGGCTGCAATGCATATATATGTGACACGTCACCACTCCTGACCCCACTGCAGTGCATACATGAATATTCTAGAGCGATCTAGCAAGCTGTACTATACCCCACCAAGCTAGCTTTGCCGATATGAGGACGAGGATGAGAGCAGCAGCAGGAGGAGGAGCCACATCCACACGCTTATGGATCAGATTACGCTACCTGCTGCATGGTGGGATGGGACGTCGACTAACCCGTGTGGCACCACCCTTCATGTCCTTCACTCAGCTCCATGAATAGGTACCGGACAAACCGAGCTAATAATAATTAGGTCTCATTTGACACAGGCAGCTCAGTTTTACTAATTAAAAGTTTTTTCTCTACTTTAGCTTACTGAACAAATTTAGCAGTGAAACTGTTTTGATGACCTGTTTGTCAGAATAGCTTCCTATGATATACACACAAAAAAACCATAAGACTCTTAGATTGTCTTTTCCTTCTCTATTTTATCCTCATCACCTTCTTCCTACGGTGTCTTTTTTTCTTCCTCAAATTTCATCCCAACAATCCCCCATGAGCCCAGGTTATAGTCACCTCCACCTCGGAGGCCCAGCCCACACCCCCATGATTGTGGTCGTCTGTGCCTCGTTTTGTGTAACAAGACCGATAGATTTCATCACAAGCTTAATTCAATTGTAGCACAATTTTGACAGCTCAAAAGTAAGTAGCATATAATTTTTTCTACCCACTGAAGCTTCCTACGGAAGGAACGGAATAAGCGGTTAGAGGAGTCTTATTAATGAGACCTAATAAAAATTCTTCGTCAAAGAACGTGATCTATATCCTAATTCCAACCAAACAATAATCCTATCTTCTAGCTCATGTCAACATCATGTAGTAACAACATAACTATTAACCTTAGGTCCGAGAGACTAGAAAGGTGAGGAATAATATGAACAAAAGATAGGGAGAACTACCAAAACACATAGTTGTGCAAACTGGATTTCCCATTTTTGCAAACTTTGATACCTTGGTACGTAGATAATTTCATCCCGAGTGATTTTTGGAGAAATAGGTAAAACCTGTTCAAATGAACTATAAAAATTGTGAAATTTTATCTAGAGCTTCACAACAACAAGATGAATAAATCACAAGATCTCCCCAAATTGAGACCCCTAGTATGAAAAATGCATGATCCTATGTTTTTTTTTAACAGAAAAACTGTGGGAGAGATCCCCACAGTGCCTTATAAAACATAAACATGTATGTGACTTTGTTAAGAAGCACATTTCTATTATTTCAAAATAGGTTTCATTGTGGCATGATTCAATAATTAAATTAAAAAATGCAATTTTAGGAAGGTTTTTAATTTATCTTTAATAATGGCAAACAAACGTAATTTAAATGCAACATCAGCAAAATAGTTTATTATATATTTTTTTCATAATGGCTGACATGGGTCATTATCTTTTTAGAAAAATAGAATAGGTCAATTATGTGTATTACTAGCGATGATCGATGATTAAAGTGTACAAAATTAAAAGCCAAATATTTTTTTTACTTTTTATTTTGTGTGAAAAATATATGTGTTGTATCTTTTTTTCCTTCCATGTCTCGTAAGGATTAATCTGGATACTCCTTTAATATCAAGGAAGAAAATCACGACAAGGATCTTGACATGTATATTTTTTCCTTTCACATCTCGTAAAGAGGAACCAGATGCAGCCGAAGCTCAAACCCAAAACTGAAATGAATATCTTTTCCTTTGTCCTTGCCTTCCATGCATTGTCCGTTCTCAAGTCTTAATTGCTTGAGACTTGAGAGAGACGGCGGATGCTTACGACGGCAGAGCTTGTGCGGGGCAGGTTTGCAGGAGGAAGGGGACAAGTAGAGGAGTCGTCACCGACGGAGCAGGACCACCTCGGATCCTCGCTCGTGCACGAGGCCACCGCGTCCTGCTCAATACATCGGAGATGGCCAGGCGATGAGTGTTTAATCGGGGATTCACAGAGTCGGAGAGACGGCGACGACGACAGCGACGGCGAGTACGAGCAAGACAGCCGCAGGGGTGGCACGTCGCCTTGCCCTTGTACGACGTATTCTATATGCTTCTTCAAGGGCTTCGCCGTCATGGGCGCTAGGATGGATACAACTCGGCATTGGCGTCCGACTCCTCAGTAGGCCGAAAGCATGCAGCAGTCTTCAGCAGCTGGTTCGAGCGGGAGCGCTTTTGGGGCGGAACCACCACGAAGCTCCATCATATCAGGCCCAAGAATGAAGAACAACGTGAGGCCGGTCACCTGTCGGCCTGCGTAAACCTGTATTGAACTCGTAAACCTCAAGTAATTATCTTTCCTCTGGCAACTCTCTGTTCTTGCTCTCCAATTCGGTAGTAAACAATTGGTATTAGACATACCGAGCCTGGATCCTGTTCCAGATCGAGCATGATCACTTCACCGCTTCCAGCTTCTGCAAGAAACATGGAGCGCTTTTTCTTTTGAGCTTTGCAAGCTCTGCTCTTCTTTGGAACAAATAGCACAAGGAGTTTCAGAGAAGCAAATAGGCCCCCGCGTCGTTCCTGTGCGGGGCGACTCGTGCGGCCGCCGCCACACCACCGTTCCTCCCTCCCTTCTCTCGCCGTCGCCTGAGTGAGCCTCCGTAGGTCAGCGAGGACGGCGACGGCGGGGCATTCGTCCCCACTCCGTGGATGCTTGGAATCCGGCGATGGCAAGACAAACAACTCCATGGTGTGGCAGATTCATGTTTGAATTGTGTTGCAATCGCTGCTGCAAGATTATTGGCTTGTCAAGTGCTCCAAGCACTTAGTTGCTTAGATGAAATTAGGGATGAAAACATACAAAAACACTAAGAAAACCTCTAACCATTTTCTACTTCTACATTTGAATACGAAAACGAAAACAAAAGTGGTAAAGCTGAACGCAGAAACGAACAGGAACTTACAAAATATCGAGAATTTCAAAAACAAACTAGTTCAAGCGGAATTATTTCAAACAATGTTGGTATACGAAAAACCAATACAAAAAACTGACCCACAAGACCAAGTGCATAGCAATTAACAAGTGCTACAACTTTAATATAGAAAGTATCCCCATTTGACACGACAGAAGAAAAATATAATTTTTTAAAGGTGATAGGCGTTTGCACGTGAGTCCATAAATAAAATTGTATGTATAAAGTTACTTTTAAAAGAAATTGAAGAATCTAGTTTACAAATGTGGGGAATTATCTGCGCAACTCTTATGACTAACCGGCATGGATAATGCCAAAGGTCCTCTGGTGACAAGAGAGTTGGCACGTGAATACTCATCATTGTATCTGTGTTATTGGACAATAATTTTAGGGCTTATTCCTAGCGGTTCTAGTATGGATGCATTACCCTCTTTTGGTCCTAACTCTACCGGTATATTTATAAGCCAAGAATATCAAACATCTTGCATGTCTCCTAGATCTACATGAGAACTGAAAAAATAGTGAAAGAAATGTTTAGGTAAAGTTTGGAGAGAGTTTAAGGACGAACCCAACTCCTTCAAATGTAGAAAGGTGAAAACCTCACCCATCTATTTTTGCTATATTTGTCATCTCCAACTGAGCTCAACAATGACATGAACGCAGCCTGTTGTGAGGAAGAACAAGGTTACTTGTGCCAGGTAATTTTTAGGGGCAGTCAACTAAGTGGACCGTCCATGCAAATACATAACAAATGTGATTGATTTACTTAAAGGAAGCATCCCTGATAATAATAGGATTATTCTAGACATTGCTCGATAAAGACGATCGTACCTAAAAATCATAATTTCAGGGGCAGTTCACTTACTAATATATCGCCCCTAAAAATGGATACGTTTCTCGGGGCAGAATCGCCCCTGAAAATTTCTTCTTTGGACTGCCTCTATTAGAATGGAAAGCATCTGTAACAATATTTTCTGTACAAGTGTGGTGCGATGATAGAAGAGAATTGGCAAAGAATAGAAGCACCTGTAGTCTGCATTTCTTTCTAAGAGATCATGAACTAAATGTGTGGATTGAAGGAGCCGTGTAATATATGTAATGTTATTGGATGGGAATGTTTTAGCGGCACAAAAATAATTATTTCAGTGCTCAAATTTATGTGGAACTATAATTCTGGGACAATACAATAGCCCCCCAGCCCCACCCCTTCCCTCTCTGTTCCATGCCCCATGATGAGCATATTGGATGTTTGTAGGAAAATAACAGATGAGCACTCTGTCGGTTTGTACTCACTATTGTCTGCTTGTGATCTTGATGAGTAGCTCAAGCAAGCAAACCTAATGAACCTGCTAATCAAGATCTTCTTCACACAAAATTACGATGAAGTTATATATACAAAACTCTTTGGAGATTGATCGACTAGCTGATCAAGTCATAGTTTTGGTAAAATATATAGGGACCCATATTTATATATACCGCAAGATGCATCCATATCAGCCTCCATATACAAATATATATACATGCAGTAGAAACTTAATTTATAGACAGAATGGTAGCACAAAAAGTTCATGATGAACCAAGCAAAAATAAAAATGAAAACTAATGAAGAAACGTGCTAGTGAGGAAAATGTTTCAGTCATTACGAGTTCTCCATAATGAAGGTTTGTGTATATGCATGATAGAAGAAAAGTTGGGATGCTTAAATTCATCACAGATCGGTATGAACATAAGAAAAACAACAGCAATAACCTAGAAACATTATATGAGAGCTATCTATTAATATCATTTCGACAGTTGAGATTGAATTGAAAAGAGGGAAAGAGGTATATATAGCTCTTTGGACAAAAAATGTAATAATCTGTATGGTCCCATAGCACAAGAAAGGAAAAGGGAAGAAATTAAAGAGGAGAAACAAAATCAACTGGGGAATGAAGCGATGAACAAACGTGCTAAGAGTATTGATATATGATAAACTCAAAAGACCAAATAAATCGATCTCCTTGATAATTAGCATGAAGAAGTATGTATTATCTAGCTAGCTTTGTGTATCGCCATATATGTAACTTTTGGAGTAGTCCCAAGCCTCAGCTCTAGATCTAATTCCTGTCGTTGATCCAGAAGAGGGGAACTAGAGCTAGGGCTTGTCGTTTGTTGTACCTTTGTCTGATGATCAGCTCTTCCTTCTTGCGATTCACATGCTGAAACATCGGTATCGGCCTTTGCCGTTGGCTTCACAAAGATCAGAAGTGCCGCTGCCAACGGATCATCCAAACGCCTCCTCTTTTTCCTGGCTGCTTGTACGCCGTCGCCGTCGACATGACGATCATCTATGGCCGCCTGATCTTCTCTCATCTCCGCCACAGAGTGATTTGGCATGGGCATGAAGAGCTTGTTCTTGCTCTCCTTGATAATTGTTGACAGGTAGGAAGTAGGAGTGGTGGTGGTGGTGGTGTTGTTGTTGTCATCCCCATACCGGCCCATGGCTGCTGAGCCGGCAGTAGTAGTACCTGCAGCTGCAGTAGTAGTCGGCGTGGTTGTGGTGCTAGGGTTAGAGGCTGCTGCTGCCCTGTACAGGAGAGCACCTTGCTGTGGGTGTGACTGATCGTCGTTGGGGGCGTGCACGTCTTCGGGGCACGACGAATCCCCCTGCCGGAGAAGAGCCCGGTCACGGCGGTGGACGTTCATGTGTCCACCGAGTGCCTGCGCCGACCGGAACTCGCGCTGGCAGAAGGTGCAGGAGTAGGAGCGCGGCGGCCACACGCAGCCGCCGAGGTGCGCCGCCGCATCGCGCGCAAAAGCCTGCTCCTCCCACGACGGCTCGCTGCTGCCGGAGTACGCCGCCGCCCAAGAAGAGATGGGGCTGGCGGTCCTGCTGCTGCTTCTCCTTGCTCCCCATATGCCCCAGTACTTGCCTATTTGATCCATGGCGGTGGCGGTGGAGGAGTTCATGTGATTGAGAGAGCTATCGATCCATCTATTGCTGCAAACTTGTAGTAGTATCAATTGTATTGATCTAGACTCTAGAGAGACATATGAATCTGATGATAGCTAGCTAGATCACGGACAAAGAAAATCGGAGCTGGAATGAGGAAGTTAGAAAATAAAGGGAGCTAGAGGAGAGGAGTGGAGAAGAGAAGAAGATGCTGATGACGGAGGTCAGTAATTTGTATGATTAGATAGATGACAAGCCTTCTCAAGCCTGCTGTTTATTAGGTGTTGATGGTTGCGTGTACCCGTTTTCGTCTCAGATGGTTATAATTCAGTTCAACTCAGATATATATAATAATGAAATATGCATAATAATAAAGTTGGTGCACAGTACTCTTGTCTGTGTTAGGTGTATGCATGTGTACCTAGCTAGCAGGCATCTAGTAATTGGTTTACTGGCACTGAACTAGTAGATTTGTTTATACATGCAGCATGGAATGGTCTTTCTTCCTTCCTTGTAAACAAAGCTTTTGGAATGTATATATACTATCTACAAGTTGTTCCTAATCATTGAATAATTCAATTTGAGTTGAATAGATGCTGCATTGCACTGCTTACCAATCCCATACGTCTGGCTAGTCCTCTATATATATTCAGTGGTGTTTCCACATATTTTATCATCTGGCTAGTCCACTATATGTTCAGTGCTGAAGAGAATAATGACATTAGGGGTGTGAGGACTTTCAGCATACATGAAGACCGTATTCAGTAGTTGAAAGCTCCAGCTTGTGATGATGATGTCAAAGCTGTTCGTTCCTGCTCGTTATGATAAGTTTATTATTAGGCCGTTCTCAGTGAAAGATCCATTAGAGTTTCATTTGCATTTAATAGGATGTGACAACATTTCTAAGAAAAGAGAGAAGTCAGTTTCATTTGGAGAAAACTCTCTTGTCTTGATTACTAACTCAACATGAATCATGCAATTAAATGTCTATCTACGAAAAAAAGATGAAACTATACATTGAGAGTGATGGTTCTATTAACGTTTTATTGCATTCTATATTCTTGGAAATAACACTATGAAACTCTCCAATGAGAATGTCCTTCAGTAGCAATCTCTTCCTAAATTAATTAGGTGGTGTGCTATTTTAGTCCGTTTTGTCAAGTTTTGGTGGGCCACCCCAGTTGGTCTAACAAATGAAGCTTGGTGATTCAGCAGGCACAAGTATCCAATATTGTCTGATGTGACTATAAAAAAGAAATCAAGTAATCAAGTTTTAAAATATGTATATTATTGATAATTATTACCTGTTTTGCAAGGGATATCAAGTGGACCAACCAATACTTGAGAGAGCTAACCAGTACAAAGCTATGGGCTCCATAGCGCTTGCAGAATTCAACGGGATTCCAGTATATGCATTTGATCTATGTTTGACTAATTATTAGGAGTTGGAAGAATTCTCTGGGTAATTTTCTAGTGATTTTTAGGTGAGAAGGATGTTTTTCTATTCAAATAACAAAAGTTCCGACTTGTGAAATATGACGGAGCACACGTAGTGTCATAGACTACATTATGTAGTGTATCACATATATTCAATTCTCTATCATTTACTAATTGGTTAGTAATCATAACATAAAGAATTATCATTTGTAGAGCTAACTAAGATGCACTACCGATGTAGTGTGAGGGCATGATTGTGTCAATTACTAATCATTACATGCTTTGTTGTGTCTTGATTCCTGACACAAATTAATCTGGCCAGTTTCAGTGTCCATAATCTACCAGGCAGCAGATTAAGCTAAGAAGCAACAAATCCATGTGCATACATGCATGCACCAGTTAATTGGCTGCATGAATTAGTTAACTGGAAGAATTCACAAAGGACATATATGTATGTTGAAAAAAATAAACAACACCTAATTAATAGGGAAAGCCCAAGGATATTTCATTATTCTGTCCCTTAATCTATCTGATTTTTTTTTTTGGAAAAAGGAATCAACTGCAAGAGATTTGCAATCAACTATCTTTTTTTTTTTTGCGAGGACTCAACTATCTATTAGTATTACAAAATTTATTATATTAGCCTCCAACTAATGAAGAGAAGCTTCAAGCATAAAAGTGGCAAAGACCAAATAAGACTAACAGCAAACTAAGCACAAAGCCTATTATGGAACAACATTTTCATATTACCCCTCCAATTTCGTTTTAGGAGAATTATCATTTAGTTAAAATCACCTATTTTATTAAGAACCAAGTAAATACCTTAATTTCCATAGGTGTAATTTGATCTTCCATAATGATTTATTTAATGGCATAGCCATTTGATTTACTGCTCTTTTACTATATAAATTGATTGCACAATGTTAACTCGCCCAGTTAGTGAGGCTCCATTTAATAGAGATAGAATGAGGTTGACAGCTAGTTGCAAAAATTCCACTCTTGTGACCAAATCATTCCATTTAATTATTTTATCCCCCACTAACAGAAGCTATTTGTTAGTTTCATGTGGGTTTATCCCTGGAGAGAGTTTTGTGGATCATATTACTTTCAAAGCATGATCTGCAGTGGCTAGACAGCTTCTAGGTACTCTGGTTTAAGAAAAAAAAATCATATCACGTAGATCGTGGAAAGCCAATATATAGGAATATATAGGCTGATGAACCCTAAAATTTTTTAAAAATGGTAGTGTGTCATGTGGAAGCTAAGATAAATCTCCCACAACTAAAAAAACTAAAGATAAGACATTGTTTTGGTGTGACAAAATTTCACCTCACCTTATGGTTCTGCCCCTGTGATACCCATGTGATTAAAATAGGAAACCATCATCCCTGCAATCTCCACACGCTTTCCCCGCAATTCCCTAGCCGCATAGAAAAAGGAAACAATAATTATCTGTGAAAATGGAAGAAAACAAATGCCGGGTGCTCCCCCACCACGCATGGCTGCATGCAAAGTGATTGTGTGTTGTTTTTCTTTTATTCCTTAATTGTAATGCATGGCTAATAAAAGAGAACAAAAAGCTACAAGGAAACAAGGGGCCGCTGATTCCACTAATTTGTATGATCTCAGCTCATAAACAGCGCATAAAGGGGTGTACATATAAGGCCGATCGTCTGTCTTTGTTGGTTGAGTGTACTCTGGTTTATTGATAAAAGAAAAGATAGGAAAGATCAATCATCACGCTCACAGAAACGTTCTTTCCATATCTAGCAAAACATGTTCCATTATCACCATCTCGCCACGTTGTTTTCAGTTTGGCCACAGATCATGACATTTTCATTGTCTTCCTCGTCACACAGCGCCTGCCCATTATACAACACTCATCCTTGAGGCATGTTTTGAGAATTTTTCTCCTCACCTCCATCGCACTACTCGTGGGACTCAAAACAGATCACAACTATTGTCTTCTTTTCAACCAATTTTTTTTCAAAAACCCGTCCATTGTCTTCGCTGCCAGCTAACATGGAGGGCGAATCGATCAGGACGTCTCTACCATGCCAGGCATCTAGAAAATCATTTTGACTTCATGAAAGTGTTTCACCATGTTAGACTAATAGAGGTAATATTTAGTTTTTCTTAATGCCTTCTTATGAACTAGAGTCACGTAGACTGCTATAAATACAGGTACATCAAAGTTTTACTTCCATCGTTTTGTGCTGCAAAAAACACTAATAATGCAAGGCTTTATATTTGTGATATGTTTTTGTCAGTCATTAATATGGTACATCATTGTCGTTGTTTCTATAATCTTTCAGCAGTTCCAGTTTGTCATGGTTTCTAAATATTTTCCATCATTCACTATTTGATTCAATTGTCTATATTTTTTTTAATTTATTTTTTTACTATTTTAGAGAAATATATTTTCTATCTACAACTAGAAAGTGTTGAACAATGACTCCACCCAGTAAATGAGGTACATTGTCCTGCTTCGTTCTATCATCCCGGACGAACGAGAAAACGAAAGGATTTCCTTGCCAAAACTCTATGACCAAAAATCTATTGCTATGGAAAACTCTATGTATATTCCTTCACCATAATCAAGGTAATGTCTTCTATTTAATAATTTGTATAAATAATAATTTAGTGACATTAGTATTAAAAAACAAAAGATCAATGTTAGATTAGAATATTGCTTTGATTTCAACACTATACAACTTTGAGAATCATTTATATTAGAGATGCTACTACTTTCACAAAGTCATCATTAAGGCTCAAAGCTATTTCAGTGGAAAAAGTGTTGCATGTTCGTCAACCTTGACTTTGGCCACCATTGGCCCACCCTGTGTTTCTGGTAGATATGTTGCTTTGATTTTTTTTCCAAAATAAAAATAATCCATCTAAAATGTCCCTTTGTCGGTCTACTATATTCTGAAGTTCTTGTAGTATTTAAACTCATTTTGTTATGTTTTTTCTCTATCTAATTCAAATGTGTTAGCCTATAGGTTGGACTAAATAAAGGATGGGGTCCAAATATTTCTGACTAATCACTATTACTCACACATATTGATTTTTTTGGCATTTAGACCACTCTTTACTAAAGTTAAGGCAATAGATCAAAGAGGGTATGTAGTTTAGATGCCTTTTTCAAATGAGATCAATTCATATTGCAAGAAATTTAGGGGACATGATATATATTCATTTATTTGCCGTTTTGGATTGTATAATATTTTTTGTCCAAATCTTATGAGCTCGTAGCAAAGCATGGGCCAATTTCTACCATTGCATGTCAGGTTGGATGGCATCAAGGGCTTCATAAGCTAAAACAAAATTCCCATCTACTGCAACAAGGAAGAGCATGTTGCAGTTTTGTGTTTTTAGTTGGATTAAATGTCACTTTAGCATTAGTATTTAGTTTTAGTATTGTTAACTTATCATGCGATTCATTAGTTTTTATTATAAAAATTTAGTTACCCCGTAGCAACGCACGGTCACGAACCTAGTAAGAGATGATAAACTATAACTCTTTCAAAACAATCAAGAAGACGAGAATTAGCTAGCTTAATTGGGGGATAATCGGGAACATGCCGAAAGAGAACTAGCCAACATATATAGAGCTGAATAATGCAAGACGAGCATACCGAAAGGAAAGAGAAATGGATACAGATGTAGACGGTGAGTGAGACTTGCACTACACAACCACCGGTCCTGACTGAATGTATGTATAGCTTTATTACGTGTGTGTGTGTAGCTTTATATTATTGTGTTATATTGTCCTGCATGCTAATAGTATCAGAGAGAATGATAGCTAATCTTCTCACTGTGTTGGCTGATCAATCAGCACATGCATGATCTCGTTGATCGTGATGATGGATCGATAATAAAGGTGATGGCTAGATGCTTAATTATTATTATAATTAGTGTCCGGCCGTGCTTGATCTGCTCAGTTGATCGAGGCATATGGACTGTTATCTAGCAGCTAGTCGCTGGGGTCATAATAAAGCTGATGCTTGTGCGATGTGTGTTTGTCACTTTGTCCCATCCTGACTGAATGCATCCACATGCATGTGACTTGATAGCAGGTACATACATACATACATATATATATATATATATATATATATGTTTATGTTTAATGTACCGATGATCGATCGATCGGCATCGGCCTCAGCATCTACAAGCTGAATTATATATATCAGTTCATCAACCCGTGCGGTGCTCTCACACGGGTTAGAATTTTAGGAGACTCTAACTAATAAATATTATTTATATTAATATTTTTTTCAATAATGTTCTAAAACAATAGTTATAATAGGTACTTTATATTCTATATTAAAGTTTTGATAATCTGTCAATTATTGATTGTTATAAACTGTTCACCAATAACCATAATTTTTCTTTGTCCTTACATAACACCACCTTTTGATGACGGTAGTATCACCATAAAAATAGAGTAGTATCTTAAATTATACTAATTCACGTATGATACGCACGCCTTTTCCTTTACATGTATATTTCAAAGATTTTTTTAACAGTTGAGATGAATAATTTAGGTATAAATTATATATGTGTATATAACATAACATTACCTCTCGTAATGCCAGAGATAGTTAATTTGAATGAAAACTAAGGGGTCAAAGAATTATTTACTAATGATAGAGGTGGATAATTTATAGAATGAAATACTATGGGATGAGTCAGTTATTCTTTTATAATTGAGGATGTTTGACTTTTTCCATAGACGCTTTTATTGATTACTCCATGGGTCCCATAATTTTTTGGCATCATTATTATGATGTAAACTTGAAGTAATCTAATGAACTATTATTAAACGGAATAAAAAAATTATAAGTCATAGTCAATAAGGATTATATCAAGACTTATTTGTACAAAGTAATCCAAGAATTTTGCTTTCGTTATTCACAATTCATTCCCTAGCCTAATCTCACCTAAAGTTTTAATAACCTTACCAAAACAATATAGAAGATAAGTGCTTAGAGAAGAGAAACGAAATTATAATTATGGAATGGCCAAATTTAGATCCCCTAGAAGATAAAAATTAAATTGTAATTACAGGATCAGTAAGATGACCATACACCTTTAGTCTGTAGGACCAGTCGGTGATGCCGTGAACATTGGCAGCCTACATTTGTTCGCATATATTCCGCACATATGGCTGCCTGTCATATGCATGTACTTGTCGAGTATGGATGCGTGAATGGCCTCCCTGCTCCTTTAGACTTCGACATACGCGTGCGGTCCATTCACATCGTGACACCTCTCGTGGTCCGATACCATCTCTAGAGATCTGGCTATTATGCCCAACACTTATCAGACAGGTACTCCCTCGTCCCAAAAAGAGTGTCGTTTTAGACTTTTCAAACATCATGTTTGACCATTTATCTTTTCTAGAGAAGTTATGCAACTATATAAATCATTAAATAAATAAATTATTACTAAAATATCTCTAATAATAAATAAGTCATAACAAAATATATGATATTGATATAAAATTATGAATAAGACGGACAGTCAAACCCGATATCTGCCAGTCAAAAAATGACACTCTTTTTTGAATGGTGGGAGTGTGTATTAAGAATAGGATTTACTGGCAGTGTGTGCTCGCACGTGCAGTGTCAGCTGGCGCATAAAAGCATAAATTGGGCAATACTTACTGCCAGTAACATTGAGCAGTACTACGCATGTACAGTATCAATGTGTAAAATTAAGCTAGAACAGAAGAAACTAACATATAAAGATGTATACATGTCTTCTGGCGTGCTGACATTATTGAAAGTAGTAACAATTGGCACATAGCTAACTTTAATTTTTTTTGCGAAGATGGCACATAGCTGACTAACTATCCTTGCTTCCGTGAATACATATTGCTTGAAAAAAACAGAAGAATCGGTAAATACTTACAATTATAGATTTGTTTTTCAGATAAGCATGGCAATTGTTTTTAATTAAACATCCATGCTGTCGTGCAAGATTGGAGAAGATTATGATAAATCAGTTTCTCACCCATCATAGACCATGACATGAAGCCGTGGGCCTTTCTTGATCTCTTGCTCCTAGTCCATATTATGCTTCTTGATCCAGGCTCCTGGTCTGTGTGGCCGCCGCTACTCTGGTCTGGAACAACACCGACGATGCCTTCCGCTTCGGTGGTAAAGAAGCCATGCGCCGCCAGATTAATAGATCGACATGGATTAACCTAGGTGAGCAAAAACTAATTAATATGAGTTGGGCCAATAAATGTATATATTTTATAATAAGCTAATAGATTGATAGTGACATCAACCAATGTGAACAGTCCTGCCAATATATTGTAATCAATGTATATATCTTAACGTGATTGATATTTTTTGTATATTTTTTATTAATTAATCTATAATGGCACATGTGGGTACTTACTTCCAAAACGAATTAGATCCGACGGTTGTGGATGGTTAGAGTTTTTTTGATTTGTGGTCAGATATTTCTGATTAATGTGAGAATTTCTAATATTTATCTTTTTTTCTAGGGCGTTTGGTGGGGATTAACGTGGAGCCTCCGTTAAATCCTCTAAGATGCAACATTTGTTCATCCGCATTCATCTCAATTAGCTAGTTTACCTTATTACTTGTTGGGTTGATACTTGTGTTAAGATATACATGGGTGTTTGAAACTGCTCCGCTCCTGTTTTTGTAGCTCTGTTCTACTAACTCTACCATGGAACAACTTGATCGTGGAGTTTGTGTAGCACGTGATACTATTTGCCGCACACGCACAGCCTAGCTCCGATCCACATAGATGAGTTATTTTTATGCAAATGATCTATTATGTCCAGACGATATCCACAATGATATTTGCTCGCAAGCTGTGAGTCAATTTTTTAAGCTCTTGAGCGTGAAGGCTTGTTCAAGCTGATGTGTTTCGCAATAAGGAAAACAAACGGTATTTTGTCCATGTTGTTTTTTTTGGTAATATAAGGGAGCGGGAAAACGGGAGCGGAACACCATAGGCTACATATGCCTGCCTGCCTCTGCGTTTTGGTCGTCCAATCTGTTGGCCTAGCCTTAAGATAAGTACAATCTTTAATCTCTGTTTATGCAGTGACTGAGCCCGTACACATAATATTCGCTGTCAGTAGCCATTCATGTGGATGCTGCAGTTCGCTTCTTGTCTCATTACTGCATGATACATGCATATATGTTGGATCATATGAATATATATGTTCCTTGTCGACCTGTTTATATTTGTCCTATACCTGACTAACTGCTAGGTTGCTTGCATAGTATGTTTGCTACGTATAGTAATATACATGTCATATTAACAGTGGAATCGACTGTAAATTTGTTTTTTTTTTCTCCATGCATGAATCTTTTTTTGTGAATTTTCTCCATGTATCATGAATCGAGGTGGATCGATATCCCCTCTATATATGCTTTGTACTGGTGCGGCAGCACCTGCTGACACTGTGACAAAAACACTACCGAATATATATAATTGGAGGAAACGAAAGAGTAAGATCATACCATGCATCTGAGATTCGTTTTCAGCTTGCTTGTGCTACTGCTGTTGTGATCTGAGATTGACGCTGTTTGTTTGAACTGGGATATTTTTTTTGTTTCTATCTGTTGATGCATGCTAGCTATATATAGGCAGCGAGCTAGAGACGTACAGACCGATCGATACAATGGCTCTTTGATTGTTACTTAGCCCTGTTTAGTTGATAGCAAAATTACTAGTTTTTTCACATTCTCTTCATCACATCAGTCTTTAGCCGCTTGCATGGAATATTAAATATAGATAAAAAATAACTAATTATACATATATGAATCTTTTAAGACTAGTTAAACTATAACTGGACATAATTACTAGATACAAACGAAATGCTATAATATCAGAACACAAAGTTTTTCGCATCTAAACAAGGCCTTAGATTGCTTCGCATGCACTACTATCCCATGCATATATGTCATCATATATCAGACACATATTCAGAAGTACTGGCCGGTCTACGATCGACACTACACACCGGCCGTCAGTTTCTTAATCGATCAGCGTGCTGCAGCGGCTGGACATGGATCGTATCACATGAGCCAGCAAAGATTCTTGCTTGCTTGTCTCATCCTCTGTCACACATACAGTATGTACACTCCATCCGTCACCACTGTGCCCATGCATGTGTTGTACTCCACAGCGATAGATCGACCCTACAAACACACATGCATAATATAATACGTGTACGTTCCTCTGAACTGAAAGCTGCTTTACACTAGCTAGCAGGCAGCTAGCTAGCATGATACGTGAGAGTGTGAGAATGATTCTTCATGTGCTCAGCTAGCCCCATCGATCTCGACGAAATGTAATGTATGTACAGTCATCGTCGTTGCTGTCTCCGCAGGAACACTGCAGTTCGTACATGTATAGTACCTGTCTATACAGTCGTCGTCGTTTTACAGTATACAGTCGTCATCACATCTATGCACGCAGAGAGCACAGTTGGTACGCTAGCATACGCTTACATTGCGCAATGCAATATACTATAAATTAATACATACCATTCGATCATTCATGATAAGGAGTTTATCTATATTATTAGTACATGTTGACGAAGGAATAATTATTAGATAATTAATTCCCTTCGTCGTACTTCCTTTAGCTTGGAAAATATCTGGACCATCTCATTTTTTTATTAGAAGAAAGGTTTCCCCCACTTTATTTCAAAAGCGAACAGCATCGAGTTCAGGTTCTTACAACGCTTAAGCGCAGTTTTCACGGCAAAAAGTCAAAGAAGCTGCTGATTAGTACATGGCTCTACGGCCGAATCAATCCTGGCATTTGAAGGAGCACCCAATCGATCCAACTGTGATGACGATGTCGCCGACCTCCATGTGCTGGGCGTTTGCAGAGTTCCTCCCAGCTGGGTGATTAGCACCTCTAGGCACGCTTCGGTCTCCTCCTTGTACAATGGCAGCCACCCCCGGAGCATCCTTTGCAATTGTTGACGCCGAATGTGATCCGGACCAACACACCACGAGGGCTTTAGACGTCCGCGTCGCCACGAACCGAAGAACGCAGCAGGTAACCAACACCTTTCGCGGTGAAGAGTGGTGAGGTTTACAAGTAAACCACCAGAGGATAACCAATGTGCTTGCGTGACGAAGAACAGCTAGTTTCCGAGCAAACTAGCAAAGGAACCGGTGAAGCTCCCACCCGGGAGGGACCCCGTCAGGGCAAGGACGCCGCCGGGCTGCCCTAGGTCGGCCAGCAAGCCTAGGGCGCCATCCTTGGTCTCCTGGATCAAGAGATGAATAGCATATAGAAGGTTGAAGAGAGAAATTAGGGTAAAAAAGGAGATAGATTGGTTTTGTATCGATTGTTGTTGGATGGGCACCTCAATCGGCCATGGACCACATATATATGAGGTGGGGGTGGTCTTATCACTCAAGGAGTCAAAACCCCTTCCAAAACGCGTCAAAACACTACGGGAAACGGGGGCTTTGCCGAGTGCCGCAAACTTTGCCGAGTGGGAAAATGTCGGGCACTCGGCATAGAGTCTTTGCCGACTGCCAGATCTTTGCCGAGTGCCAACCGTAAGACACTCGGCAAAGTCTGCTCTTTGCCAAGTGCCAACAGGAAGGCACTCGGCAAAGACCCTTTGCCGAGTGCCAAAATTCAGGCACTCGGCAAAGAGCTCTTTGCCGAGTGTCTTCCTGTTGGTACTCGGCAAAGAGCAGACTTTGCCGAGTGTTTTCCTGTTGGCACTCGGCAAAGATATTTTTAACATTACATTTCGAGGCACTAAATGAACTCAAATAAAAAAATTTCTACTACAAAGTTGTATAACTTTTTAGGATCTATAAAGTTTATATTGGTTATTTTTTTATTTGACAAATCGATAGTAACGTTGTTTATAAAACCTACATCTCACTAATAGTTTCATAAACTATTAGAGAAGATATATAAGAATTGTGAACTATGTTAGAACCACCACATCGGATGAAAAAATGATCAAACAACTAAAATAAAGTTTATAGATCTTGATAAGTTATGAAATATTATAGTTCAAATTTTTTTCATTTGAGTTCATCTTGCCATGCTAAACCTACGCTTGAATTTCAAAATTCAAAATTCAAATTTTGTAAACGACCTTGGATGAAAAAACACCCAAAACAAAGTTTGTAGATCTCAAAAAGTTATAAAACTTTGTAGTTGATAACTTTTCTATTTGAGTTCATCTTGCCATGCTAAACCTACGTGTGAATGTCTTAAATTTGAAATTTAAATTTTATAAAAGACCTCGATGAAAAAACTTCCTAAACGAAAAGTGTAGATCTCGAAAAGTTATGAAATATTGTAGTTGACCACTTTTAGATTTGAATTCGATTAGGCCCTCAAACAAGCTAATTACTCTCGGTTTAGTATAGGATATGAGGAAATAAAGCTAGTTATAGACACATGAGAGTAGTGCAGTGGTTAAGGCAGGAGACACGCGAGAGAGAGGTCACGAGTTCGAATCCCACCGGACGTGAAGCGCGCGATTTTCGCGCGAAAAAAGCCGCGACTTGCGACTCGCGACGGAGACGGGCGGGCGCGGGCGCATGTCGGTGGGCCCCTCCTCGGATTTAAAAATTTTTCTATTATTTTCGGATTTTTTTTGGATTTTTAATTTCGCCGAGTGCCGGCCTTTGCCGAGTGTCTAGGACACTCGGCAAAGCCTTTGCCGAGTGCCCGATAAAAGACACTCGGCAAAGATGCCTTTGCCGACCAATTTGTTGCCGAGTGTTCTTTGCCGAGTGTTACTCTCGGCAAAGCCTTTGCCGAGTGTTATTCGGCCTTTGTCGAGTGTCCGAGACACTCGGCAAAGAACCCGAATCTGGTAGTGAAATGTAGCAAAAACTGTCTTGGACCCGTACAAATCGGCTAAGCCGACTCCTGGGTCGGCTAGGCCGGCCTGGAGGCCTGTTGTCGGCCAGAAACAGTGAAAATCGGCTTAGCCGACTGGGTGACTCGGCTAACCCGACTGGCAGATGGAAATTCTGGGTGAAATCTTCCAAAAATCATAATTAATTCATCCGGACTCCAAATGAGGCAAACCATATATGTTTTTCGATCAGATCGACGAAGGGAACACAATGGTGAGGTCAATTCTTTCATTTGAGGAAAATGTTCCAGTCGGCTTAGCCGACCTAGAGGGCCGGCCTAGCCGCCTCTGGCTGATGCAATGGTCAAAAAGTGGTTTTCCTCATCCAAGCACTAAATGCAATGATCCGAGGGTGTTCTCTGGTCTTCTTGATGACATAAACATGATGATAATCTCCATAATGCCTTCTGGACAATTTTGGGTGTCAACATATGTCTCCCTGCTTTTTAGTAAAGCTTGCGTATTGAAAAGCATCCTTCAAGACCAAATTATCCTTTTGATACTATTTTATGCAGAAAATTCATCAATGTGTGTTGTTTACTATCCTGAACTTTATCCAGAATATCATCCTCAGCTTTTCAAGTAAATGATGCATCTCAAAATATACTAAGCAGCAACGATACCCATCACATCGGCTGTTCAGCGGCTAAGGGCGATGTATACATCGGCCATTGCTTGGTGAGCACTTAGGCGTCTTGCCAAACACTTGGAAAATACTTCTTAAGCACTTCCCGTTAATTGCTCTTGAGAGACTATCAACTTGCATTGTCTCTAGCAAATGTGAGTTTTTGAACACTGCTTTGATCACTTCATAATGATTTATCAACTTGGTGACTTCTATCGTCTCCCTGGGAAATCTTCAACTTTCTTCTTGATGAGCTTGATCAAAGTCCATGGATCTCTCCATAATCATCCTTGCTTCAGCAAATTTTAAACACATTTGTGCTGGTATTTGGTTCATGTATGTACTGTAATGTGGGAGCCCTCCAAACATTCAAATCGGCTTTAAGATCATTGGAATCTGATTTAGCCGATTTACGAGCCACTTGGGCGAAGTGACCGTGTTGGCCACTAGGAGTTGGCTTAGCCGACTGGAGGCTGGCCCGGTCGGCCTGTTGATTCAGCTTAGCCAGCCTGGAGCTGGCCTGGCCGGCTAGGCACTGTAGGCTGGCTTAGCCGACTGCAATAGTCGGCTAAGCCGGTTTGTCTGTTCCTGCTCGGAAAATTCAAATTTTCATGCATCGGCTATTTTCATATATGAAAGCTACGCCCACCGATGTCATAGCTAGACATGTGTTGAGCTAACATGTTGGCCTTCAAATTCTCATGCCTTACAAAATGTCAAATTCAAAACTTGACATCATGATGAATATCAAATGGTGACGTCTTTTAAATGTTGAATCTTGCTATCTACTTGCTGCACCATTAGCAATAAATCACCATTGGCCTCAACATGTTTTACCTGCATGGAGTTCAATATTCTCAACCCGAATAAAAAGATTTCCTATTCAGTTTGGATATTGGGGCAAATATAGTTCTAATCGGCTTGATGTATCAAATAGCGCACCATTATGAGAAACAATGACCATGCCAACACCTTGGCCTTCTTGCAAGCCGATTAATTGAAATAAAAACCTCCATGGGTAACAAACAGGCAATTGATCTCATATCCTAAATCAATTCCTTGCTCAACAACAAAATCAGCAATGACTTGACTTTTAAATATTCTTAATGGTTTAAAAAGTCAAGCCATATTCAGCAAAGGCGTATGTCCACTTGCCTTGTCTTGAGATCAAAAAGACACTAATCAATGATGAAACATCCTTCCCTTTCGTCTTCTTGAATCAATGCAACACTGATGCACCCTCTTCGGCAAGAACATATAAGGTGAATGGACCTTCACTCCTAGATGCACGAAGAGCTAGTGGTGTTGATAGAAAATCCATGAGAAGCTCGATTAACAAAATTTGTAATCGGCTTCTAAGTCATGTCCTTTGCTAAAACAAGATTTATGTTGCATGATGATATGGAGCCGATCATCGATCGGCTCTAGAGACATAATAACAAATGCTCATCTATTGTTTCAAAAACATCAAAGTCTTCCTGATAAGAACATCATATCATCATGCCCCTAAGAAAAATAGGCATCGGCCATGGCATAGGCCGATGAGACTATCTAGACAATCTGGCTTTTGGAGAATAGCACTCTGAGGTGTAAGGTCATCTTATTTTTCATAAATCTCCCCAGCATCAATATTGATGACCCCAATGAGATCATATCAATAGGAGACACCCTAGAGGCACCCTGGACATGAGAAAGTCGGCCTAGTCAACTATGGAGTCAGCTTAGCCGACTCGAGGTCAGCCAAAGCTGCAAGGACAGTGTGAGCCGGCTTAGCCGACTTGAGAGTTGGCTTAGCCGACTGGTGAGTCAACTCAGCTGTCTTGAGCAGGCAGCTGATTATCTCATAGCACGATGGTTGTAATCATTCATCGGCTATGTTACATGCTAAGGGAGATAATAAAGTATTAGCCATATGAATTCACCCATATGAGTATGCATAAACGAAATAGATATTTCGGCTATTGATCATTGGTAAGCATAATAATTTGACAACCCTCTATAACATTGAGATCCCCACCAAGAATCAAAATAAGGATCTGAGGATTGACCATACATACCATGGGATGAATTCCACATAAACATAGGCAGAGAAGACGGATGATGTGAAAACCAAATATTTTGATGATTTGGTGCAAATCTCCAACTTGGCAATTGTTTCTTGAATCTTCTTCTTTCTTTCTTCTTTGTTGCCCTAGTTGCCTGAGCATCATCCTTCTAAGCTTGAATTCTTCCTTTTGGAATCCACGCTAAGCCTCCTTCTTTCAGCTTCTCTGCACTAAGCTTTTGCAACTTCTTTTCTTCCCACTTTGGTAAACTGATTGAGCATCTCAGTTTTGTTTCAGTTTTGGACAGGGACAACTCTTTCTTGACTTTGGGCACTTTTATCTTCTTTTGTTCAGATTTAGCACCTAGAAAATCAATAGATGATTTTCTCACTTCTTTGCCATCAATAGCTGGATTTTTCAGCAATGTAATCGGCTTTTGAATGGTTGCATTCGGATCTGAACTTTCTTTCTTTTGGCCATCATATTTCACACGGTAAACTTGCTTTACCACCTTCTTCTTTGGCTGAGCTCCAGACCGATTTTGGTCAAAATGGTCATTATAAGTTGATGGTTTCTCTGAATATCTTAGAGCTGCATATTCTACATAATGTGGCCTGAAATATGGTGGAACATGTGCCTTTTCATCGAACCAGCCCCAGGATGAACAAGGATAAAAGTATCCGAGTTGCGATCCATAAGACATGGGAATTGGCTGCTCAAAAGGAGAATATGCTGCTGCTGCATGAGATCTATTCCCTTGCCAATTCCTCTCTTGTGACTTGCATTTTGGAGGCAACCTTGATGGCTAAACTTTCTTTGATCGGTTGGCAATATTCGCTTCACCTATCTTCTTATATCTAGCTAGAAGCTCTTCGAAGCTAACCTTCGGTCTTCTATCCTTTTGCCTATCATGAGCTTTGCCTCCATTAGCTTTAGGAGCATCCTTCTTCTTTTCTCCATCCTGATAGACATGCTCCAAAGAAGGATCCTTAGCCGATTCTCCTTACTCAATGGGATCAATCGGCTTTGGCTCCAATTGGAGAGATTTCACCTGCCCCCCAGTGTCTTTTGAAATTGTAACAACATTGCTATCTTCTGAACCATGTTTAACTTGCACTTCTTGGACAACAACCTTGTGTTTAGTTGAGGGCTCTACATCTCTCTCTTGGGCACTTGAGCCTTGAGCCTTGAGTGAATTGGCTAATGAAAGCTGATTCAAAACCTGTTTGCCATCAAGACCAATTGAATCCAACTGGTCCATTTGTTACGCTCTGGAAAATCTCAATTGGCCTTTATTAATGGCTGATTGGATCACACGATGAAACATATTGCAATTATAAGTATTATGATCATAGGAGTTATGCCACTTGTAGTATGTAAGCTCTTCTAAGTTTTGAATTGATGGCAAAGCATTGTGATTAATGATTCTAATAAAATTATTTTTCAGCAAGATATCAAACATATAATCACAAAAGGTAAAGTCAAAGGTGTACTTTGATCTCTTGAGCCGATTCTTTTCTGGAGTCGGCTTCAAAGCTAGGAAAACGAAGGGATCAGATTTGACATCAACCCATTCGGCCTTGCCCTATGGAATAATCTGTTGGCCGATAGAATCTGAATTTGTTTTACCTTCAATAAATGTAATGTTATTCCTAATCGGTCTTTGACAACTATTTACAAGGATATCTCTAATAGATGCAGAAATCAAAATAGTTTGACCAGATTGGAATTTGAGAAAAAACACTTGTATCTTATACCTTGTTGATCATGTCAGAGAGATGTATATCTTGACTTGAATGATGTAGCTTTTCATCTCCAAGGAATGATCAACAACAGGTGCTGAATCATCCAAAGACACATTGGCAACTGCAGGAACTGAAGAAGTCGGCTAGGCCGACTTGGGCACTAGTGACAAGTGGAATCGGCTTAGCCGACTTGGAAGTTGGCCTAGCCGATTCATGGAAAGCACCAGGGGAAGTTAGCTTGGCCGACTGAAGAGTCGGCCTAGCCGACTTAGAACTGGCTGTAGAGGCATTCGGCTTAGCCGATTGAGTAATAGGATTAGCCAACTTTGGGCAAGCAGGCAACACTTTTTTCCTATTTACAGGAGCTTGATCTTCACCAATGACATTGTAATCACTAGAAAAGTACACAGTCTCTTTAGCTCCTGAAAAGTCAAGTCTCACTGGTTTCTCGCACTTTTCTAGTTTTTCCATAGCAAGACTTGCTTTTTGAGTGTCCACTAGTAATCCTGCTTTAGCCAATTTCTCAATTGTGATTGGCCCTTTCTCATTGATCATCCCAAAGAATTCATAGAATTTCTCCTCTAAATCAGACCACCTACCAATATACTTGGGAAAAGATGTAAACCATGCAAAGGCAATACCAGTGAGTGATAAAGGAAAATTTCGTATCTTCATATAATCTTCTTCACCAGCACCGGCAAACTTTAGCTGCAAAAGATATATACATTATGGCTTGCAGCAAGACTATTATCTTCACCACTGAATTTCTTAAACTCAGGTACCTGCCATCTATCAGGAGCTTTCAAGTAATCAATGGCTAATTGGTATGGCCTATGATAAGTAGGTTCCTTCCATTGAAAGGAGCCACATGGATTTGTAGTATGAGCTAAATCCTCATTGGTTATGCTTGTTTTGAGGAGAAAATGATGTGAAGCCCGATCATAAGTAGTAGCTTTCTTACACCCTACTGAATTCTCATTCATTCGGTAAGATTTAGTGGTAACAAATGAAGCCGAATTGTGAGAATTACCATTAACACACCTTGTTGAATTTTCATTGATTCGGCTAGAGTTATATGAAGCCAAATTATGAATAGGAGCATTGGAATAAGGTGCTGAATTTTGAGAGTAATTGGCAAAATAACTAGCATTGTTATAGCCAATTTTCTCATTCATCGGCTTGTCTTGTGATGAAACCATATATTGCGAACTTACAGCTGATGAATAAGAATTTACATGTTGGATGTTGCTAGAAGAATCAAATGAATTTTTAGCAAACATCGGCTCTTGATCATGATATGCATAATTAGAAGAATAAGCCGATGTAACATATCTAGTATCATCATAACTAGCAACAACGACATGGCAATTTATATCACTTGCAAAATAATTACTAGAATAATTAGATGCATTTGCAAGTTGTGCCTCGAGGTAATTGTAGTGATAATGTGATGACCATCTTGGTATTCCATGATTTAGAACTTGACCGCCTTGCTAAACTTTCTAATATGCAGCATAATTTGTTGCAAAATAGCAAACGAGATCACAAGAGATCAAAACTAGATGCAATCGGTCTTTTCAACCCGATTGAACTGTGATGCCGATCACAAAAAGATAGATCAACGAGGATTAGGGCTAGGGCAAAGAGATTCAGCTGCAAATTATGAGCCGAAGCAATCTTTGTCTCCCCAGCGGAGTCGCCAAAAAGTATGTTGACGCCGAATGTGATCCGAACCAACACACCACGAGGGCTTCAGACGCCCACGTCGCCACGGATCGAAGAACGTAGCAGGCAACCAACACCTTTCGCGGTGAAGAGCGGTGAGGTTTACGAGCGAATCACCAAAGGATAACTAACGTCAGGGCAAGGATGCCGCCGGGATGCCCTAGGTGAAGCAAATTAGCAAAGGAACCGGTAAAGCTCTCACCCGAGAGGGACCCCGTCAGGGCAAGGACGCCGCCGGGCTGCCCTAGGTCGGCCAGCAAGCCTAGGGCGCCATCCTTGGTCGCCTGGATCAAGAGATAAACAGCATATAGAAGGTTGAAGAGAGAAACTAGGGTAAAAGAGGAGATAGATTGGTTTTATGTCAATTTTTATTGGATGGGCACCTCAATCGGCCATGGACCTCATAGATATGAGGTGGGGGTGGTCTTATCTCTCAAGGAGTCGAAGCCCCTTCCAAAACGCGTCAAAACACAGCAAAAACCGTCCTAGACCCGTACAAATTAGCTAAGCTGACTCCTGGGTTGGCTAGGCTGGCCTGGAGGCCTGTTGTCGGCCCAGAACCAGAGAAAGTCGGCTTAACCGACTGCATGACTCGGCTAAGCCGACTCCAGATGAAATCTTCCAAAAATCATAATTAATTCATCCGGACTCGAAATAAGGAAAACCATATATATTTTTCGATCAGCTCGACGAGGGGAACACAATGGTGATTTCAATTCGTGCATTTGAGAAAAATTTTCCAGTCAGCTTAGCCGACCTAGAGGGCCGGCCTAGCCGCCTTTGGCTGATGCAATGCCCAAAAAGTGGTTTTCCTCATCTAAGCACCAAATGCAATGATCTGAGGATGTTCTTTGGTTTTTTTTGATGATATAAACATGATGATAATCTCCATAATTCCCTCTGGATAATTTTGGGTGTCAACAGCAATCCTCACGAATACCATCTTGAATCCCATCCACACGACTCCCTGAAAACAAACTTCATTATGCAATTTCTAGATCTACCAACAAACATTAGTGATCAAATGTTTTTTGTTGGCCAGCCAAAATCTGGAAACCGAGACATAATCCTTGCCAATGTCAACATTTAACAAGGCATCAATATGATTCCACACCTCCCTAGCTACACAGCAGTCAAATAGTAGATGATTAATGGACTCATGTTCACTGTAAAGTAGACAAGATAGATCATCCGAAGCCCTTCTTTTGTGTAAGTTATATATAGTGAGAATTTTGTTTTGAGAAACTTGCCATAAGAAAAATTGTACCCTAGGTGGGATCATCAATTCCACACCGCTTGCACATGAATAGGGAAAACCCCTCTGCAGTTAACTATAGCATAAAGGGACTGCACTGAATATGTTCCTTTAGAGGAGTAAGACAACATTATTTGATCCTCAACATTACTTAAGTTGATAACTTCAATCAGGCTACTTAGTTCAAACCAAAGTTCCAACAAGTCTTCAGAAACATTCCTCCTAAATGAGAGCTTAAGCTCCTGCCCATCCCATACATCACAAACAGATTTACCCTGTTGCTCGTTGATAATATAAAGAGGCCAAAAAGTGATAGCCAGACTAGAATTCCCCAGCCACTGGTCTTCCCAAAAATGAATCTTTTTACCATTTACATCTATCCATTTGACACCAAGGCGTGCAGCTTGAGCTGCCTAGAGCACACCCTTCCAGAAGGGCGAGGCTCCAATCTTAGGACAACAGAATAGGTTAGGCCTGTCTACTTTATACTTATGATTCACAATCTTAACCCAGATGGAATTTTTATTCAGATCCACGATGATAACATCACATCACGTGCATACAGTATTTGCTGTTAAATCCAACGACACCAAGATGTTTTGACTGGACTAACTGCCGATCGAGCGGCTGCTAGCATCGCATCAATTAGTTCTTGGCTTCTAGTTCTACACAGCCAAGAAAAGGACCCCCACCACACCTCTTTCTACGTAAAAACAGCTGAATTATTGTTTCACTTGTCCATCAACTCATACTACATCTACAGGATAGAATCTTAATTTAAGAGACATAAATATTAAGTGTTATTGTTTAATATTAATTTACATTGTTTTCTTTTTATTCATTTTTATATCTATTGGGCCATCATAAATTTAGCAGAAAGTACTAATCTAGATAGTTTTGATATCCAGATCCATAGGTTTTTTCCCTTCGTATGAAACCTCCATGAATCTGAAACCTTAGCTTAAATTATTAATGATCTCTTGTGAATGGTTTTTGGTCCCAAATCCTCGGATATATTTTTGGTTTATGCTGGTTATATGGGGCATGTTTGTTTCCCGTAGCCGTAGTGGCCTATCCTAGCCAAAACAACCTAAGCTTAGTTTCAGAGTACAAAGGGCCTCGTTTGTTTCCTGATTGACCAGGGCCTGGCTTCTCTCATCCCCTATTTGTTTGGTTGTAAGGAATGGGCGAAAGGCCAACTACCCTAACGACCTAAAGTAGAATGCATTTGTTTAATTACTTGGATGTCTCTGGCGCCTGCAACTATGTAGTTTGGCGCCATCAACAAAACCATCAACAACATATGAAGAAGGGAAACAATGACTTGTTCACCATCAATTATAGTCGATAATTAATAACAACAATGTTTAACTACAACATGGACCATACTAATCTAAACTTAACAATTACATGATGAAATGCCAATGACCTTTCCGGTAAAAAAAATGCCAATGACCTTGAACATCCACACAACTCGCTCCACCAACTAAGACGCCCATGCACCACCACCCATGGAGAGCATCCTGCTCCACTCAGACTTGTATAACATCTAGCGGGTGAAACAGGCCCTTGATGCCTTCTCTGCCAGCACGGGACTGATTATCAACTTTGGGAAGAGAATGACCACACTGATGCATGTTCCCTCTGATGTCTTCATGGATGTGTTGGGTGCAAGGAGGAGAGGTTACCTGAAAAATACCTAAGGATGATCCCCCTCTCCAACATCAAGCTTCCCTTCTCGGCCTTCGCCTAGGTCATCGACAAGGTTGACAAGTACTATATATCACCAGCTAGAAGGCCCTCCTGCCAAGCACTACTGGCAGGGTGGTGCTAATCAACGTCATGCTAGGTGAGCTCAACACATATGCCATGGGGCACTCTTTCCTAGTGTTGTGAAGACCCTTGATGCTCGGCGGTGTGTGTTCTTGTGGATTGGCTGGAATGTGGCCTCTGGTGCCCAGTGCTTAATTGCATGGGACAATGTCTGCGAAGACAAGGAGGATGGTGGGCTAGGGATAGGATCAATCACATCAAAACCTAAAATGTGTGCCTACTTCTTGAAGCTTCTACACCAACTCCACCGGCCGGACAACTTGGCCTAGACTCTTTGGGCCACAGAGCATGTCTGCTGCACTGACCTAAGCGGTGAGCTCTACGACATGCACTAGGCACGCTCTAGGATCTTCTCCCCATGTACCAGGTCATCACCAAGGTCTCGGTCAGAGAGGGGCGCTCCACCAATTTTTGGAAGGATTGTTGTCTAGCTGATGCTCCTCTAGCAGTCCAGTTCCTAGCCCTCCACCGTGACCACGTCACCTATGCCTCAACGGTGATCCATGTTGTGCATGTGGACATGCATGACCTCTTCCAGAGGCGGCTGAAGCCCAAGCCTCGGCAGAGCTATATCGTCTCTCGCAGAAGCTCCAGGAGGTAGCACTGAAACAAGAGCTGGATGAGCGACCTTGTTTCGTTGAGGAGAGGAGAGGTCGGTTATTGTCGAGCCTCATCTACAAAGCCTCAATGCGGGGCGACCGTGATTGAGCTTCCTACTCCTTCATTTGGAAGAACTTCACCCCCCTCTGTGTGTGAAATTCTTTGGCTAGCTGCTCACACAAGAGAGGGTTCATTATTGCGTAGCCCTAGTGATGAAGAACATCAGCAATGGTGTGACTTCTCAAATCTGCAAGGCAGCCGATGAGACAGCAGATCACATATTTTCTGAGTGTGCCTTCATCCAATGCTTCGGGGTGGGCTTGGTGCACACCCGAGCACCATCGCCAAGGTCAGTGAGCTCTAGAACACACAACCCCCCTTGTGTGTGGCGAAGGTCCTACATCCGCTTCTTTTGCTCCTCTATTGGGAAATCTAAAGGCACAAGAACGATGTGATCTTCCGAGGGATACCCATGACGCTGCTTGACTCACCTCTGCGCGTAGAGCTTTGATCAAGGGTTAGACCTATCACGTTCCTAGCTACTAGAGAATCACACTCGCTAGTAATCTAGACGCCCCTCCATCGCTTGTGTAATCTTGATGTAAACTGTGCGAGGCTTGGCCTTCCACCAACCGCGTTCCTCAGGTATCTGTGGAATGGAAGTGCAGGTGGAGAACATTTGAATCCCCCTAGAAGTGGACCTAAAAATCGATACAAAAACAAGTACCATTGAGGAGCGCAATGATGCCATATTTGGCACAGGATTGACAATTTTTGGGAGTAGACAGTGGACTCGTGAACTTATAAGTTTTAGGAACAAGTTTTGAGTTGTATGTTGAGTTGAACTCTAGCAAAACTCCTTCATAAGAATTGAACTTCTTGTACACAGCACCAGAGAAGCCATGAACCTGCTTTTGGCAGGTCAACCCACCTAGCATACACTCCAGGTGTCCTGCCCTCATAAACCACACATACCAACCAGCATCCTAACAAAAATAAAGATGCCTCGGTGTCTTACTGCATAGTGTTAGTCATAAATGTGACACGATTTACACACATCAGTCTTTTAGATGAAATGCACAATGCAACTATTTGCTTGCGATGCCTTCATCTTGTAGCCAGAGAAGTTTGTTGCCAACAAGGAGAAGACACAAAAAGCAAACATAGGCATCTGCTCGTATTGACGATTGGCGTACGTCCTGCTAGACATCAAGGGAAAAGACGAAGCATGCTCTTGCTTGTAGAGACCACTGCACTGGAGCTGGTCGCTTTTCCTAGATGGAAATTTAATAATAGACAGTCATGCATAACTTTTGCATTTCTTGTTTCTCTGGATCATCAACAATATCGCTAAATCTATGTAATACGTTGTGTGCAGTGACGCATGAGATGCTAGCGGAAAGTCTCTTTTCATCAAAACCAAGGTCCTCGTGTGCAGAGTGAGAAGTGACGATAGTCGTGGTGCCCGAAGACAAATACGGACAGGCCCGGAGGAAGAATCGATGCCTATGCATATGCTGTATATATATATACGTGATACAATGTCGATAGAGTGACAGTACAGTTGCGTAACTCCTCGATCGGATTCACTCATGGCGGCGACTGGATCGGGCAGTGGCGGCACACGGAATGAGGAGGTGATGCCGCGGTGGTGCCTCGCCGGCAAGACGGCAATCGTCACAGGAGGAACCAAAGGGATCGGGTAGGAGGAGTACGTGCGTGCGTGTCGGTCATCCATGCATATCTAGTTCATGCTCATATTGATCGAAGCTTTGCCTGCATATATGACATAAGGCTTGCGATCGTGGAGGAGCTGGTGAGCCTTGGCGCCAGGGTGCACACCTGCTCCCGCACCGCTGGCGACCTAGACGCATGCCGGCGCCGCTGGGCCGACAAGGGCCTACTCCACGCCGGCGACGGCGTGATCACCACCTCCGTCTGCGACGTGTCCTCGGAGCGCGACAGGGAGAGCCTGGTGGCCACCGTGCGCGACCTCTTCCACGGCAGCCTCCACATCCTCGTCAACAACGCCGGCGGGTCCCTGTACAGTCCGGCGGCGGCCACCACGCCCGACGACTACGCGCGCGTGATGGCCACCAACCTCGACTCGTGCTTCCACCTCAGCCGCCTCGCCCACCCGCTCCTCCGGCGGGCGGCAGAGGCGGACGGCGGCGCCGTGGTGTTGAACATGTCCTCCGTGGCGGCCTTCGTCGCGTACCCGGCGCTGTCCGCCTACTCGGTCAGCAAGGGCGCCCTGCAGCCGCTCACCAGGAGCCTCGCCGCCGAGTGGGCGCCACACGGCGTGCGCGTCAACTGCGTCGCGCCGGGTGTCATCGACAGCACAGGCATCTCCGGCACGACGCTGGGCGACGCCGGCAGGGCGCGGAGGCTGGCGGAGATGGAGATGTCGCGGGTGCCCATGCGACGCTTCGGCACGCCGCAGGAGGTGGCCGCGCTCGTCGCCTTCCTCTGCATGCCCGCCGCCTCCTACATAACTGGTCAGGTCATCTGCATCGATGGCGGACGAACCGTTTCGGCCAAACTGTGACTACTACTGGTGTCAATTGTCTCTGTTGCACCTGCAAATTTAATTGAACTCAAAACGTCCCGGTATGATGCAAGTTTCTTTTTCATGTTCAACTCGAAAATTGGTGCTTTCGTGTTTACATATGCTGAGATAGTGAGATGACCCTGGTAAGGGAGATATAGTAGCAACACAAGCATAGTGCTCATTGCAGAACTAAAGATGGCCCGTCATTCTTGACTGAAGTGGTCCATAAGGCAGGAAACACCAAGATTTGATCCTTGTGTCCTGCTGTTTTTCCATCACACGAGTCGTAATCCTCTTCGTCCTCCTGGGGGATTGAATTGGCATTCAGAACTTTTTTTTTTTTGAATTAATTGGCATTCAGAACTGTGTTGCTTTTACTTGTAAAAAAACAAAACTGTGTTGCTTTTCTGTGCTTTGCTTGCGTCGACGACGGATTCTGCGGCCTTGCATGGCCTGGGCCGGCCCATTAAACAGGCCCATGAACGACCGACCCAGACTTGCCATCATGAACTGTCATGTGCTGTGAGTGGTGGCTGAATGTGTAGTATTGTTGACACCAATTTTTGGCATTTTTTTTGTGTGAACAAGTATCGATAACGAGAAGGGCAAGCTAATAATAATTATTTCATTTCTGCTAAATAAAAACTGTATATTCCGGCTGATTGCTTGCTCTTGTGCTCTTCTTGTGTTGTGAATTGTGATGAATGAATCACGGAGCACGCAAAGAAAAAGAAACAAAAGGAATCCGTCCGTCAGGGCCGTAAATGCCGTGCGTGTACTCCATCATCACCTAACCATTCGGAATCCTCAGCTCATCTTGTTGGACGACTAGTTGGAGTTGGAGTTTGAGTTGATGCGCGCCTGAGTCATCTCCATTATCCTCCGGTTTGGATGCCCAACAAGGAACGCATTGCTTTGCCGCTTCACATAATTTATTAAACATAATAATCTATTTAATCATAATCTATTTAACTTGCTGCACCAAATAAGAATTGTAATAATAACTGGGAAAAAAGCAAATGAAAAAGAAAGAAATTAAAGCGTGTGCCTATTCATGGCGTAAAAAAAAAAAAAAAAAAAAAAGCGCCGAGGCCGAGGCGCCGCACCAGCTTGTCTTGTTGTTGCCGTCCGCGTCCGGATCTGCTCTGCCCGCCTCTGCTTTTGCCACCACCCTTCTCCTGCTTTTTCTCCTGCCCTGCCCGCCGCCGGCCGCAGTCCTTGGCTTGTGTGCTTGCTTGCTTGGCTTCGGGGTGCGGGGGCCGGCAGCCACACCACTCCACTGCATCCCCCTCCCCCTCGTCCTCGCCCCCGCAGGCGCAGCCATGCCAGGGGACCACGGCTCCAAGGCCAACATCTCCTTCGCCGGCCGCTTCACCGCCAGCGCCATCGCAGCATGCTTCGCAGAGGTACCCGTCTGTTTCCCATCTCCCCCCAGGCCCCAGGGCTGCTGGATCGCGATCGCCTCTAAATCCCCCGATTCCAAGGAGGATCACGACACCCAGACCATCCCCATCCCAATCCCCTTTATTATTAACGAATTTGTAGCATCTTCTGGCTCGCAGGTATGCACCATCCCGCTCGACACCGCCAAGGTCAGGCTCCAGCTGCAGAAGAACGTCGTCGCCGCCGCTGCCGCCGGGGACGCCGCGCCAGGGCTGCCCAAGTACCGCGGCCTCCTCGGGACCGCCGCCACCATCGCTAGGGAGGAAGGAGCCGCCGCGCTGTGGAAGGGCATCGTCCCGGGACTCCACCGCCAGTGCATCTACGGGGGGCTACGCATTGGACTCTACGAGCCTGTATGTACTGTCCCCTCACCGACGTTTTTCTCAATCAACTATAGTATTTATTCTATCATCAGTAATTAATTAGTTAATTGCTGCTGATACATTTCGTTTCCTCCAATCAGCTATTTATTTATTGCTAATAGTAATTTCCAATGCCAATTCAACCAACCACTAGCCTTATCCTACAGGTAAAATCCTTCTACGTCGGCGAAGACCATGTTGGGGATGTCCCTCTGTCCAAGAAGATAGCTGCCGGCTTCACAACTGGTATGGTATGGCACCATGGATAGATAGGCACCCATACCTGACCAGATTGTTACTCTTCTAATAGATAGATTCATCAGCATGCCGAAATTTCACACCTCACATTAACTAACTAAGGAATCCTCTTCAAAATCCAAGGTGCCATCGCTATCAGCATCGCCAACCCCACCGACCTTGTCAAGGTCAGGCTCCAGGCTGAGGGCAAACTTGCCCCTGGCATGCCACGCCGCTACACTGGCGCACTGGATGCTTATTCCAAGATTGCTAGACAGGTCCGCATGCTCTTCTCCTAGCTAACCCGCCACCCTTCTCTTGCTCTGTTTTCCTCCCTGTCAATAAAATTAGTTGTTGGCTCTTATCATTTATAATATGCTTGGCTCATCATTAGGAAGGGGTTGCTGCACTGTGGACTGGCCTAGGACCAAATGTAGCACGAAACGCTATCATCAACGCTGCTGAGTTGGCCAGTTATGATCAAGTCAAGCAGGTGTCTTGTGCTTCTTTTGAGTTCTCCTCAAATAACTCCATTGGCTGGTTCTTTCATTCACTTGCCTATACAAACTGTCTTTGCTGCAGACAATTTTGAAACTCCCTGGGTTCAAAGATGATGTGGTCACCCACCTCTTTGCTGGTCTTGGTGCTGGCTTCTTTGCTGTTTGTATTGGTTCCCCAGTTGATGTGGTAAGATGTCCTCTGGCCCTGAATTAACCATCCCTTTGTTTGTGTTGGTTTCCCTTTTGTGGCAGTGTAGTCAGACATTGTTTCTTGACTGTCCAATCTTTAAATAATTATTTTCTTCCTACTGATACCTCCTATGGTATATCAACTCCCAGTATTAAACTGTAAGCTCTCTCATTTGTACCCTTGCTTGTGAGTTAACCTATTCAGGAATCATGCCAACCGAAGTTTATACTGTATTCCAAATTCCTGCCAAGAAAATTCAGCTTAGACTGTCCCTTTATGCCACAGGTTCAAAATTTCAGATCGATCGTAGTCTTCCACCACAGCTGTTGTTTCCCCTCCTTTCCTCTTTTTGTGATGTCCACTCTTACAATGTTACAATTTAGCTCTGTTTTTCATGCGTGGATTTTAATTTGTGGCCATGGATGCTGGTTGCTTCTCTGGAAGTGATCTAGTACATTGTTATGGTCATATACCCGGAATGTTCTGTGTTATTAAAAAATTATTGGACTCTGAGTTAATGGCTCCAGTCTCTGCCTGTAGATGAAGTTTCTACCTTCCTCATGTGCAGCGGAGACTGATAAACAGTTACCTTCTTGCAGGTTAAATCGAGAATGATGGGTGACTCAGCCTACAAAAGCACTCTCGATTGTTTTGTGAAGACACTTAAGAATGATGTATGTCTCAGTTCCACACTGCTATTCATGTTATGATTATGGGTTCAAATTTAGATGAGCAGAAAATATACAGACATGACCTTCCACTGAACACATCTAACAGTTGCAGTAAGATAAGGTGTCATGCTATGATTCTGGATTCAAATTTACATGAGCAGAAAATATACATACATGACCTTCCACTGAACACATCTAATACTTGCAGTAAGAATATAAGGTGTAATCCCCAAAAAAAATCATATAGTGTGATCACCAGTAGCCTCTCTTGGAGTTTATTTGACCTGATAATAGTATTCACATCATGGTGACAACCATGTGGCATTCCTCAATATTTGACATTCTAGGAGAAGTTTTTTCCCCCCTCCAAGACCTGTCTTAGGCAGTTTTTCCTATTTAGAGAATTGAACCTGATCGAACAAGAATTTGTCTCCGTACTCAAAGTTTCATAGTGCACTGTCCTATTCCATCATGTAGTGCCCATTTTGCTTCTTGACAGCACATAGGAGTTGTCTTTTGTGCCTTAGCATTGTGCAACTAATCTCTGGTCTGGGTAAATTTGTTCTTCAGAATATACTGGTTTTTTCTTCGTTTTGCACCATTATTGTTGTACCTTGCAGAGTTGCTGCAGCATATTTGAACTTTGATTTGTCAACTTAGTTGTATTGATCGGGAACTGAAAATTTTGTTTATGACATAGAGCTACTCTATTGTACCTGGTTAGTGTACAATGAATTCCAGGAGGCAGGCATTAGCTAATGATTAAGTCGTTTACTCTGCAGGGCCCTTTGGCATTTTACAAAGGCTTCCTCCCAAACTTTGCAAGACTGGGATCTTGGAATGTGATTATGTTCTTGACATTAGAGCAGGTAAATGAAAACGAGCCCCTCTGCTCTCTCTCTCTCTCTCTCTCTCTCCACAAGGTTTTCAGTCAGAGTGAAGAATTTGAGCATCTTAAATCCAATATTAACACATTGTTTGTTGATCTTGTCAGGTTCAAAAGCTGTTTGTGAGGAAACCGGCAAGCTGAAGATATAGGTTTTGCAGTCAGGTGGTGTTGGCGTACAATGACACAGTTTTTTCTTCTGTAGACAAGGAAAAAAAAATTCTCACCTTCCCCTGAAGAATTGGGGAACAAGGACAAATCTGACACCGAATTGCGAGAATAAATCACAGAGGGCAGTTGCATGATCCCTGAATGAATAAATTCACAACTAGCAAACAGATGCGAGTAAACAATATGTGGTGAATGTTGGAACTTGAACTGATGTAGTTCAATGGGGGGCCTGTTAATGATGAGCATCTGTTGCATGTTTCGAATCGATTTAGTGTTTTGTGCTGAAATGCTTTGATCAGTATGACGATCAGTGTGTGTGAAGGCTGATCTAGGTGGATTCATTGATCGTGTGGGAGCAGACGCTGCCTGTCTTTGTTATTGTACTTGGACACATAAACATAATGCAGCTGTTTTTACTGAAGAAGCCAGCTGCTGCTGCTATATGGTGCTAGTGCTACGCACACATTCCTTAAGCAAGTAGGAACAGAGCATACACCACCACCACACACACAGGCACACATCACTGCCATGGTATGCAGAACTTAGCAGTACTCCAATTCCACCATTCAGAATTTCAGATGTTGCTCCTGATCTTCATCTTGCCAAAGAGCGAGTGCCTCCCCTCAGCGACGACCTGCCCCGTGGCGGCATTGGCGACGAGGACGTGCGTGCCGGAGTATGCGCGCTTGTGGCCGAGCGCCCTGGCGGTGATGCGGAGGGCGTCCCCGGCCGACGTGGCGGCGAGGTCGACGAAGGAGACGGACATGTCGACGGAGACCTTGAGGGGGTGGCCGTCGGACACGGAGGCGGCGGAGCCGATCTCGTTGTAACACCCTATTTTTTAAAAAATTTTCAAAAATGGCAAAATGAAATCTTGGAAATAAATAAATGGGCAAAATAAATATTTTTATGAAAAGGGAGTTGAAACATGGTAGAATCTTGTTTGAGCATTCATGCTGGTGCATATTTTCATGTCGTAGTGTCTGAATTTGAAATTGATTTCAAAATCAATTTGAAAATGCATTTGAAATGAGATTTGAATAAAAGAAAAATATTTATTTTTCCTCCTCCTCTCCTTCCTGGCTTCCGGCCCGAACGGCCCGCTCGGCCTGCCCTCCTCTCCGCTCCGGCCCGCGCCGCTCCTTCTCCCGCTCGGGCCAACAGGCCAGAAACCGCGGGCGCCGCCATCTTCTTCCTCGGCCGATAGGCCGAAGCCCATCAAGACGCCGCGTCCGTCGTCCGCGCCCGCGCGTCGCCTCTCTCTCACTGAGGCTTGGGGCCCGCGTCGCCTTCTTCCATCTCCGACTCGACGCCGAGTCGGGAAACCGACCCCGACCCCGCGCGACC
>CM041636.1:99038-167271 GCA_023333625.1 Bothriochloa decipiens | reverse complement strand
GGTACCATATAGTTAGTAGCTAGTATTATACTCCAGTGTAGATAGATAAGTATATATAGGCTCCGTTTGTTTCAGCTTCAGCTCGCTCTGATTCTACTGATTATTCACTATTCCTCTCTCACTATTCATCACCTGATTCAACTGATTCATCTGGTTCTGAAGTCGAAACAAACGCACCCATAGTACATGTGTGCTTGCGTATAGAAAGAATAGATAGATCGCGCAGCACACAGCAGTACTGCATGTCTGCATCTGCATGGAGGGGAGGGCTAACCCCCACCAGTCTCTCGAGAACTTGACCACGCCTGCACTGCACTACTATGCGCTATATACTAGTAGTAGTACACAGGCTGACAGGCACTGCATGGCAGGCACAGCTGATAGAAGCTCATGACGGAATACAGCAGATCTGCTTTGGCGATCGCCTTTGCTTTATTTGCACCATTTCCAAGGGTTCTCTTTCAATTTATTACTACTACTGTAGTAGTATTTACTTAGTACATTGGTCGGTCCCATATCATCTCATTTATTCCCATGCACTGCACTGGTGGCCTGAGCTCACTTGATTCTTGTGTACGTATTATAGATATATACTAGAAACTGCCGCGCCCTTGGGAGTGAATCAGCCCGTGCTGCTTGGAGTGAGTCAGGCTACATATGTTTTATTAGTGAGAGAATGACGGTTTATTTTGGATTATGGATTTTATATATTATTTTAGTTTTTTCATGAACTGCAGTCTTTTCAGTAACATAGGAGGGAACCTTGCTTTAATGGGATTTAGATGAATTTTGAAGGACAAAACCTACTTTGTACAACTCAATTTATGTTTTATATACAATTGCATCCAAATCACTGAACAAACATAGTCAGCTATCACATTCACTGCTCTCTAAACAGATTGAGATAATGTGGTGAAGTCGTCAGGGAAGGATAACACTGAACACATGGACTCGTAGTTTTCCATGAATTGACATCTGTGCATTAATAGTCATTGCAAAGGATTAAATGGAAATCTATTACATCAACTAATTAAGTAACGTAAATAATGGCAAGGTGATCTCCAGTAAACAACAATGAATAATTAAAAAGTTCCCTCTATTTACATAGCAAGTATAGTGACTAAATTATTCTAACAGGTGGCAAAGATATCATTTCTTCTTTCCATATCTCTCATAAACTTGATGGCATTTTTTTGGAGAATGTCTTCAGTACTAATGTTTATCTTTTCCAAATATCTCTGAAAGGATGACGTGCATATGATGTTTTGAAAACAGTTTATTGAAGAAAAGCCAGGATGCATTATATACCAATAAACCTTCTCTAGTTGAATATGGCTTACAAGAGTAGTGGTAGGTTCAGATATTATTTAATCGAAGCTTATTAGCTTATGATGCATCAAAATGCAAAAAAAAAATGTGTCATTCAGTTCTACTGATCGAAAAAAAAGCACAAAAGGCTGATGAGGTGAGATTTGGACCAGTGCAGAATATGGTGTTTGACTGTTGCTCCTCAATAGAAGTGGAACAGTTGAAAATTGTACGATATCCACTGATCGTTTGATTTGGATTGGCAGGTTATGTTAGTGTCTGAATGTGGTACAAAATATAACACAATGCCCAAATAGTTAAAGGCCCTACGATGCAGTCATCGCCAAGTTTCAAATCTTAAAAATGGATATCTAGTTGCTTTCAAAAAAAACTTAAAATGGCTCTTTTCTTTGTTACTAATCACTCCTAATCTAATACAATCTAGAGCTTCATGCCAACTATGAATTCTTTCCCAATTCAAAGTCTGAACCTGCTATAGTTTTACATCACTAAAAGTAAACAGGGTCCAATTGGACAAAATCAATGAGTTTGGTTATGGAACTGCCAAACAGATATGTTGCTATGTTAGAAAAATACAGTACTCACATGAGAGCGCATGCTTTGATCATTGATTAATCAAAAAACTGCCAGCCATTGTGGCAATGATAGGTGTTGTAACATGTGCAAACTTGACACAGTAACTGGATCATGCATTAGCTTAGTACAACTGTCAACTAAAAAATGATCCTAATATATATGAGGAAAGTAACATAAATCTCAATTTCTCACTCCATAAATCAAAGTTTGATCTAATGCTTTTGAACAGGGATTCAGGGGTAACCTTTTGAATCAGTTTCTTGGTTTACTAACTTTATCACTTGTGTTAGGCTGCTGGAGCATTAGTAAAAGGGCCTTGCCAGCCTTCTCTTCCAACGGATTAAGTCGTTGTGACTGTATGCAATAATATACTAATAATCAAAGAAATTGTAATACATGAATTTATAAGGTAAAGCAACATATGCCTGTGTGAGACCTACAAGTGAAAATATTATGGAGTTGTAATTTACAGCAGGTTACTACACAAACTATTTTGAGTGAAAACAGTAGTTGATGGAAGCTGATGTGCTCCTTTGTTCTATAGGTTATTATTAGTATACAACGTTGAAATGGTATTGGATATTATGAGTACATAGATAATGAAGCTATGCTAAGAAAGATCATAATAATATGAAAATATAGCATTGGTACTAGCTATGGTACAGCCCAAGTCAAATAGCTGATGGACGATGACACACGAGGGCATAAATCTCAGTTAGCAAGGTGAATGAAGTAAGCCAGTACTGTACCCGTTGAGTTGGTACCAGTAATGTACATGTATAATTAGTACACATGGGGACACAACTATTTCAATGACATTGTACAGTTATCCATGAATTCTGTTTTTATCATGACCAATGTAATCTAGCAGGATAGAAAAACAACAGAATATTCACGTTTAAGCTCATCGTTTGCTGATCGATTACTATCCAAAAACACTTGAGTAATTAAACTCCTGGAAAATGCTAGTTATTCAATGGCTCAGTACACACCTACCTCGGGGGCATTTCCTCGAGCAGCAGCTGGGCACCGTCCATATCGACACCATTCTGGCCACCATGGAGCCAGCGTGCATGCTCTACGGCACGGGAGGTCACACAGGGAGGTAATCAGGTAACAGAGATGCATCGCGCTTACACCTCTCACCTTTGCACCGTATACTCCTCCGTGTCCGTGTTTGGCACCTCCGAGTCCGGCAAGTAGCAGGATATGTGTCAATCTGAAGTCACAAAACATCGTCCCGCGCACACGGCCCATCCTGAAGGCACATGAGGTCGGCGAGAAGCGCGGCAGGTGGAGGATGGCACGGGCGGCGGAGAAAGTGGAGGCTTGCTGTTTGTGGTTGTGAGGAAGCCGGTGTCCCTGGCCGCGGTCGAGGAGATGGGGAAGGAGGAGGGGCCGTCAGACGAACGCGATGCGCGGCGGGAGGCGTTGGCGGTGCAGCCTCGCGAAAGTTCGCGAAACTCCAGTCGGTGGAACCCGAGTCAACGGCTCGAGGAGACGTAAATTGAACGGCGCGGCACAATGAGATGCTGCTACGTGGCAAAATGAGATGCCGGAGAGCATGGCGTGAAATTCGTTGAGTAAAGATGTTTCTTTCTACAAGGACACGACGACAACGCAGCAGCTACGTACTATTACTTTGTGGCTTCTCATTTGGAAATTACTAAGCCGCTAAGAAGATTGACTGATATAGATATGCATCGTCATCAAATTTCTACCCGGCCTAACTAGGAATGAATTAACCCTTGGACAGGAACATCACAACAGCAAATTGGCAAACCTATTTTAGTCCCATCCGACCAAATGCGTCTACACGACTATATACACTACACCTTGCTTTAATATTTTTGTCGTCGTGTCCATCCGTCGGTAGACAGCACAATCCTATTACTAGTTCTTTGATCGATCTGTGTGCATTCTTCAAGAAACTAAAATATTTTTTATAAGATATATGCCCGCCACATTCTTCAAATCCAAAGGTTCTTGAATTGCATTGCTTGGGAAAGAAAGACGAAACTAAAGGCCGGCAACAACGTAACAGAAAAAAATAAGCAAAAAGGAAAAGAGAAAAGGAAAGGCGTTTGCATTGGACCGAGGCGCACGCGCCACTTATATTAGCAGATCCAAGAAGGATCCATTCTCCGCCATGGTCCAGGGATGCTCCTAGTACTTGCTATCATAGCTAGTCACAACTACAGCACCGGCCACACCAGCTTTGAGTGCCCGCACTTGAAAGCGACTCTTGAGAAGTGTAGAGGTGATCATGAAAATCCACGCTTTCTTTTTCCTTTTTTCTCCCTCAGCAATGGGATTATAATACTTATCTTCCTGGACACACTATCATCTCTGTGAGAGCAAATTTAAACAAAATTTGCATTATTAAAAATTTAAAAATTAGGTTAGGATTTTCCTTGCTGATTTCGACTGACACACTATCATTTTTCCACGAGGTAACGATCCAAGTGACAATTAACATTACTGTATACTGCTATAATGCATCTATGCATAAAAGTCGCATATGTTGTACTTACAAATTAAAACATAATTTTGTTCATAGACTAGTTTGTGATCATAAGCGCGGTCTTAATCTAATACCATATATACCAGAGTTGGACGACACTATATATATATTAGAGCCTCTCTAGAGATGTAGAGAGGAATTGGGCCACTGGATGGGCCCGACTTCATGTTAGGAATTGGGACTGTTGTTGATAATGTGTGTCCTTAGATCAGCTCAAACCAAACCACCAATCAAACACGTCCTTTATGAGAACCAGTTTTGGCTCCTTTGTGTGAGACTGCTCTCGAGAGCCCCTTTGTGACAGAGTGCCCTCGAGAGCCCCTTTGTGAGAGAGTGCCCCCCTGTGGTTCCACTACCAGCCGGTCCCTAGTTCCTTTTCTCTAGCGTTCTCGTCGGAGACAGGGCAGGTGGGCTGGTCCCCCTTTGTAGAGTTCTCTAGGTGGAAAATCACCCATGAAGGGTGTTCTAAAGACCCTAGTCCTCCTTATATTCACCTCTTGGAGGGTGTGCACGCTCATGGTGGCCGGCGTGAGCTCCCTCGATTATTACAAGGTGAGCCTCCTAAATAAGCCCTCTAATACCTTTGTGCTACTTCCGTGCTTGATCCTTGGATATGCAGGCTACATGGTGCCGCTCCAGTCCATCTCGAGCCAACGAACCGACATGGTTAGCAGCGACATCACCAGTGGCCTCAAAGATTTCAACATCGAGTTCAGCGGACTTCATGCCGGCAAGCTCCCTCCTCCACGTCCTCAGTCCTTCTAGGAAATAACACATGCTCCAAGTGTGGAGCCGGTTCGCACGGTGCAGCCAGGGTGGAGCAAATGCTCCTCTATCATCACCATCGCAGGAGCTCAAGGCGGTGGCAAAAGCTTCTCCTCAAACTTTTGTGGCCATGGTGTGGCCCCAAGTAGCCGTCTTCTCCAAGTTGAAGTCAAAGCTAGAGGAAGAGGAAGGAAGGACATCATCAGGCCTAAGATCTGGATCACGTTGGGTGATTCCCTTCCTCTCCGTGGTCCTTCTCTCCATATGGAAGTGTGTGTCCTACGCCATGGGGCCTATGTCCCGTGCCATGGGGTCTGCCTCCATAATGTGGTTTGCATGCAGGCGTATGCGGTGTCCCCCTTTGCTTCTCCGTGTCACACTATTTTGTGTACCCTTCATTTTGGTTGCGCATATGCATGGCACATTTGGTGGACCCTCGTGGGCCTTTCCTTCCATGGCCAAGATAGACACAATGTTCAACTTCTGCTGCACGCATCCAATCATATGTTGCAGCTTCTGTGGGTCCTGCAGTTCGCTACTTCACCTAGATAGCAACTTCCTTGGTATAGTGTAGATATGTCTACCTTCACCTGGGTTTTCGGTTCGAGCTTCTTCTACCTCCGACGACGACATCAACAACATCGTTCAGTCAACGGCATGTTTTTTCTTCAATAGCTCAACTCTGTTGGTACGCACGGTCAGTCCATCCAGGTGCACGCATCTTCGACGCCCATGCGAATACCCCTCATCGATAGAATAGTCCTACTCTGTGCCTGAGTCGACGTTGTTGTCTCCTTTTCTGGTCGTAGGATCTTGATGTAACTTGGTCATCCTTAGAGGACCTTTATGTAATATAGTTGCTTTAATATATAATATATGTTGTTGTAAGAGAAGCTTAGCTCCAAGTGTTGCTCCCTTATCTTTGGGTCCCACCTTCGCATGGCCAGGACTAGTTGTCGCCTGCACACGGCGCGAGGTCCCTAGCAGAGGTGGATGACCACGCCAAGCCACCTAGGCTGCATGTCACACGGGCGGTACGGGAGCGATTTCTTTGGGATGAGCTTCTCGTCCCCAAGCGCAATGCATGTCATGTTGCTAAGAGTAGGCAAAGGGAGCGCAAACCCGAGGACCAGGCTAGGAAGGTGCTGATGAGGCGACTTGGAGTGCTGTGGAGATGGAGCAGCCTAACAAGGCTTCCTTCGGGGAGTTCCAGAAAACATTCAAGGTAACTTTGGTGGATGGTACCTAGGAGGCCATGCATGTCTTGTTTCCTAGTAGGGAACAACCAGTGTCTCGCACCGTTTGTGTGCTCCAGCCTATATAGCTATATAAGAAAGAACCTACAATGTTTCCTAAAGCATAAGCCAAGACATCAAGTCATTCGAGAACCTAATCTGCTCAGAGCTCCACATATTTATGGCATAGCTAGCTAAGTAGAATTAAAAGGAGGCAAGCTTTGCTTGGATTCCTGATTATGTCAATAGCGCAATTTGGTATAACCTTATGTGCTCTCTCTTGTATCTTTTATTATTCATATGTTTGCTACTACATTTGATTTGACATTATTCTTAATATTATTTATGTTCCTAGTTATCATGTGCATCTTCTACTTTGATTATATGCTTAGTACAGTTAGTTTATCTTTATGTTCGTGCATAAGTTTTTATAGCACTCATTTTTTGATATCATGGGTGAGTGGTTGATGTTGTGTAAGCATGGTGCTTATACGTTGTGTGTCGGCTGATGCACTCTATATTCTGAGCCATGTGGTAGATCGTGGATGTGATACTCCCGTCGTGTCGTTTGTAGTCCACTCCCTGAATATAGAACCAAGTAGGACGTGCTTACTAAGGAAAATTGTGCTTTGTTTGTGACCTTCCCTAAAGTAATGTTCCATATGTGTAGGTATGGCTCTCGTAGCTGTACTATAAATCCTGGATGATCACGTACAGATAAGATCTTAATTTGTTAAAAATTCATCTTTTATCGTTTATTGCTTAAACATTAATTAAGTCACAAGGTCATGATCACAGGAATAAAACCCAAGATATACTTGCCTTAAATCCAAAGTCCAACTGCTTGATAGACTTCATTCGTTCTATCTTATGGTCTCCAACTCCAGCTGCACTTGTCGATCCTCAGCTCCCGATCTTTAGCACTCATGAACTGCTCTTCATCTATTCGTAGCAAACAAGCAACACAAACAGACAAAGCTAAGAACAAACATCAATCAAAAGAAATACTAAGAAAGAGCGGTCTACACGGTAGAGCTCGTTACTACGATCACAAGAGCGTAAGAGTGTCCAACAAAGAAGCTATCGTTGTGGTGGCACAACTAACGGGGTTGATCTAGGCTATTCGCATGTTGGATAAGGCGTTGCTAGATTCTTTATTCTAACCCACAAATAAGTCATATTCTGAAAAGCCTAGAACATGGTAAATTTTACTACGATCGCGTAGCTTACGTCGATATGATTCCAAAAAGTATAAGTTTGCTAAAAATGGAGTTAAAATATGAAAGTTATGGCTAAAACAAGGTTAGGGGCATAACCGTAAATAAATAAAACTATTTTTGTATTAAAAAATAGTTTAAAAATTAAAATAAAACTTATTTTGGACCTTAAACATAAATATCGATAAATTCAGGGTTCAAACTATAAAAACAGCAGTCTGATTTGAACTGCGGTGGACTAAATCATAATTATAGAAAAGTCTAGGGACCTTTCTGCAAAAATGCCTCGGCTGACCGGATTGTTGACCAGATTGACCTGGTCAGCGCTGGCGTGGCGCTGACGTGGCGTACACGTGGCGCTAGCGTGCCTGCCGCATCGGCTGGAGCGGGGGCCGAGTTAACCCACGGTTGACTGGTATCCCCCGATCTAATCTGGGCCGTCCAGATTGAATCGGGCGGCCAGGGTCGGCCGGAGCGATCGGGTTACCGGGGACCGCGCTCCAGGTGGCGGCGTGTCGCCGGAGGCTCGCCGGAGTTCGCCGGAACGGCGCTCCGGTGCTCGGCTGGCTTGACGGAGGGCACTGGAGAGACGAGCACGGCTCCGTGGACTCGACCGCGGGGTTAATGACGAAAGGGGATGACCGGAGGTGGGTGGCCGCGCGGCGGGTGCCATTGACGATGGCGGGGAGCTCGGTCGGAGGCGGCTGCGGGGCCTACGGGGCACAGCGACCTACGCGGAGGGGACGGAGAGGCGCGGTGCGACCTTGCAAGCCCGAAGGTGGGGTCCGTGGCGGCGGACGGGGCGCACGCGACGGGACGGAGCGACGGCAGCGGTGCTATGGCGATGACGGCGCGCGAGCAGGAGAGACAGAGAGGGAGGAAAAAGAAGGCACCGGCGTGATGCTCACCTCACTGCGCTGCTCGTGGTGAGGTTCTCATCAACGGGGTCTCAACTCTGGCGGAGATCGACGGCGGCCGGTAGCTCCGCAGCGGCGGTTAATGGCGGCTAGGGTTTCACGGTCTTGCGAAACCGAGGCGGCGGCAGGCTAGGGTTCCGAAGGGGGCTGCGGAGGGCAGGGCAAAGCCCTTTTATAGGCGGCGGCGGTCCTTGGGAGGCGCGCTTGGGCGAATCGAGCGGCGGCGGCGCGCGTCTGCGCGATTCAGAGCGGAGGGAGGCGGCTGACGTGTGGGGCCAAAAGGCGGGACCGACCTGGCAGCGGCTCGCGGCGGGGCGCGAAGAGGCCTGGCTGCTGGCGTTGCCGGCCGGCCTGTTGGGCTGAGGCCCAAGACGCGGACGCAGAGGCGTGGGAGGCAGCAGGCCGAGGCGGAGGCAGGCCTTCGGACCGGTTGCGGGGAGGGCGCCGGTTGGGTTGTTTGTCTGGCCGGGCCAAAAGGAGAAAGGAGAAGGTGGGGAAAGAAAATTAGTTTTTCTTTTATTTGAACTATTTTTCAAAAGGAATTTGAAGTCTAATTCAAATCCAACCAAATCCAAATATTACAAAATAAATTATGCACCAGCATGAATGCACAAACATGCTTCTTGACCTAGGATTGATTTTAATTTTTATAAAAATAATTATTTTGCCTAGGTTAAATGCTCACCAAAAATGCAAAGTTAAATCAAATTGACTATTTTAAAATTATGCAAATTTTGGGGTGTTACAATACACAGATATTTTTAGGAGTGATTATTATCAAAGGAATTAAAAAAATCCAATATATTGCCTTCTCCGATTATATATCTGTGCACCAGCTTCTCCCATATGTATACTAGCTTTATGGCCAGAAAGAAAGATGACTTAAAGAGCCAACTGCAGGCCAGATATATATTCGGAGTATACCCTACCACGCGTGACTACCATATATAGCATCTCTTTCTCTCGGTGGATCGATCCGTTCAAAGTGCATCTTCGATTAAAGCTAGCGAGATGCAGGCTTGAGACAGTAGTAGTAGCTTAGGAGGATCATTATATTATATTGGAGGTCAACGTACACAAGAGAGATACAATTAGAATATACATGAAACAAATTAAAACAATACTATATGTTAGGGCGTCTCTAACCATGCCACTCTAACTAGCTCATAGAAATCCACATCATCAATTTTCTAATATGACATTAAAGGGAGAGAAGATAAAAAGGGGAAGACTCTTATCAGAACATCTTTCTGCTCGTAAATAATGAGAGAGAGGAAGAGAAGAGAATATATAGAATAAAAATCATTTACATGTGGGTTCATATTATAAAGTGACAACCATGCCATGGCATGTATGAGCTAGCTTCGATTCTCGTACTGTTGAGGGCCAGGCAGATTCTGAAGGCATCGTCTGCTTTCTCTTATCCTTTGCGTGGTGTGGCTGAAGAGCAGTGCTTTTTGTATGCCTTGCTTTGCATCTTCCTTTGTTTTCCTCGTGTGGCTTCAGGTGAATCCTTTTCCCTCTTCTTGCTTTAGCTTCCTTCCTCGTAGAGCTTTTTTGGCTCGAGGCAGAGAGCAACGGCCCATCCTCCATATTCTCCATCATCCTTCTTCACACTTCACTCTGATTATTCTTCACTGCTTTTTTCCTACTCACAGTGCTAGACAAGGCAATGTTTTATCATTTTTGTTTATTTTTTAAATTTCCCACACACATTTTTTGTTTTCCTCCAATTAGTTAAAAAGAAGTCTCAATGTAATATCTTTTTCCTTCTCAATTTTTTTTAAAACATATGCCAGAAAAAGGTATACTAGAGCCTTAAGATTGGCATCTTATGCTCAAGCCAACAACAATGGTGATCTTCACTGTATAAGTGAGTGTTTTCTACTCTTTTTCCGTCCTCATGCTGTATCTAGCTTCCTCGTAGAGCTTTTCGGCCTTGAGCTACACTTGGGCCCATCCTCCATATTCTCCATCATCCTTCATCACACTTCACTCTGATTATTCTTCACTGTTTTTCCTCGCATTGCTAGACATGGCAATGTTTATTGTTTTTGTTTATATTTGAAACTTCCCAACCACCTTTTTTGTTTCCCCCGGGTTAGTTAAAAAGAAGTTGCAATGTAATATCTTTTTCCATTTTATTTTTTTAGAAAAGATATATCAAAAAATGGTATTCTGAAGCCTTAAGATGAGCGTCTATTATGCTCGAGCCAACAGCAATGGAGATCTTCACCGTATAGGTAATTGTTTTGTACTCTTTTTCCCTCCTCATGTTGTATCTTCCTTGCTCGTAGAGCTTTTCGGCCTTGAGCTGCACTTGGGCCCATCCATCTTCACACTTCACTCCGACTATTCTTCACTGTTTTCCCTACTCACAGTGCTAGACAAGGCAATGTTCACACTTCCCAACCACCTTTTTATTTCCCCCCCAATTAGTTAAAAAGAAGTCCCATTGTAATATCTTTTTCCTTCTTATTATTTTAAAATATGTCATTAAGCGGTATAATGGAGCCTTAAGATGGGCATCTCTTATGCTCGAGCCAACAAATCAATGGAGATCTTCACCGTATAGGCGATTGTTTTCACCTGAAATAGGTTCCGTGCTTAGTTGTCATTGTTTTGCCCCTGAGCTCGTAGTCACGGACTAGAACTTCACTAGCGTTGGGTTAACTCATGCAGATAGCATAACAAAAAAAAGGATATATGTACTACATGTGAGAAGTATGGTGTCTCCTCTAGAAATCTAGCGGAATCCAATCATCAGAGATCTGGCAAGTCTACTGCACAGTTGCTCTATACTGCAGTATGATGTGTGCTGATCCTGTTGTCCTATCATTGCACTGAATGATGTGAGTACCACCCTGTTGGCTGCATAGCTGTTGCACACAGCCATTCAGGGATCAGGGATTTCAGGCATTCAGGCAGGGCAAGCAGCAGGTTGCATCTTGCATTGCTTCCATTTCCTTGCTCGTTTCAGAAATGTGTTAATCCACATGTGAAGAAATGTTCTTTCAGAAATGTGTTAATCACACATGAAATTTTCAGATACACAACTAGCTTCATGCTCAATGCTACTCGTCTTCAGCAAAGATTCTAAACAGCAGCACAATAGGCACTTGTTTTAACCATAACAGGAGATCTAAACATCCAACAAAGGTGTTTGTAGACTTTTTGGAAACATTATGAAATTTCCTATAGCCAGATATGATTCAACATTTAACAAAGTCAAACATTACAGTGCTTCTGATCTCTATATAGAGATGGACAAAATTCTGACAAGAACTTCAGAAAATTTGTATCTAGGTTCTAGCCCACCAAAAGTTGTGTTCTTCAACATTTTAGAAATCCTAAGAAAGGTACTAAAACTCTCTTGTAAGATAATATTCAAAGGTTAGCTAAGTCAAACAACGCAATCTCTCAGATCTACACAAACCAAAAGCAACACTTGACAGGGAGTTTGTAAATTCCACTTTAAACCTGCTGGCCTAAAATCTTGAAATTTTAGGAAACCCACATGCAACACATGACACGCGAGCGCTCAACAGAAAGAGGATCGTCAGCACAGCAACATCATCTTGTGTACAGACCTTGAGATTGTGAAGCACATTGTGAAAAGTCTGAGCTAACTGACTCATAGTCTATTGAGCCCAATAAAACAGGAGAGTTTGCTCTCTGACACATGCTAAATAAACCTCATGCGTGCACAGCATCACTGATTATGGTTAAGGTTTTTGTCTGCACCTTCCATAGATTTACCCTGTCCAACTACCAGGAACATTACTACACCAGATTATCCAATGTCAATGTCCAAACTGTAGCAGAGTAAGAAATAACCAGATACTCCCTCTGTTCCAAATTATAAGTCGTTTGGCTTTTTTTGATTCATGTATTTTGCTATGTATCTAGACATTTTAATTTAGAACGGAGTAGTACATAATAAGGGTAGTGTTGACTATGTGAGAGGTTGCCATAACAGAATAAATGTTCTTGTTTTAGTATTATTATTGCAGAAGACTCGTCAATTCAATACTGTTACTATTATTTAAAACTCATCAACTACTGCAGTTGTGTACAGAAGAACTAGTTAAGGACTAGAAGCTGCAACATGTGAATCATGGAATCTGTTGCTCAGTGGACACCGACACCGTAATGCAATGTCCCCCATCACTTCCAATTAATTAAAAGAACACAGGAAACACATACATCTATGTGATCAAAACGAAGCACCCATTTTATAGCAACCAGATCTCATGCCAATTAATTGAGTTAGCACCAGGACAGATATCATCATCCACCCCAGATGTATCAGGATAGATCTACACCAACCAAACCTAATTATTGACCAAACCAAACAGCAGCTTTAGCTTCAACTCCAACCCTAGCGAATCAGGAGAAACCCTAGCGAATCAGCAAGATGGGAAGAGAAGGAAAAGGGAGGGCATACCAGGCGGATGCTCGTCGCCGTTGAATAGCCGTCGTCGTCTTGACACCTGCGGAGGACGCACGTGCTCGACCAGACCAGCCGTCGCCGCCTTGACGCCTGAGGTCGCCGAAGGGATGGCAGCGCGGTGGCCTGTGGTGGATGGTGGCGGCGCAGCTCTCCTCACACCGAACCGAAAGGGAGGATGGGCGGCAGCGTAGCTCTCTTGGGAGGACGGGCAGCGGTGGCGATGGTGACCTGGCGGCGCTCTTCTTTGCGTCCTCGAGAGGACGTGCGACGCCGAGAGGGAGGGGAACGGCGCTCGGTGCCAAAAGACGTGGAGCGGCTGCCCGGGGAAAACGCGTGGATTGGGGTCGCCTTCCCCCTCTGCGTGGGCTTTCAAAGGGCACCATAATCTGGCCCGTGGCTAGTTTCCACGCGGGCTTCTCGCCCCAGGAAGGCCGGGATCCCTCCGAGATTCTAGGCTGCCAAAGTAGGCCTAAGCTATTTGGCACAAGGCAGCATCAACGCCAGTTGTTTGCATGCACTGCAAATTAGTAGTAGGTTGATATATCAGTTTAATTTATAAACAGATTGGTACATTCCTTAATTTGAAAAGGTTTAGTAGGATTACTTCTTTGATCCAGTCAAAGAAATTTGGTCCACATTCTCCTGGAATACCCTTCCACTCGTTCAACCTTAACTCCCCAAGTTGTTCAGGTGTTCGTCTTCTCCTTCCCTTCCACTCTTCCTTCTCAAAGTTATTATGGAAATAGAGCAAATAAGCATACAGCCACAAAAATATACAGAAATGAATTATAGTTTGCAAAATAAGTGTTCATATAGGCAAGCAGCCTCATTCTCTTCTGTTGAGAGCGAACGAACACCACGAGGGCTAGTGCACTAGCCAAGTTATTGAAAGTGTTCGAGGTCGAATGAAATATTATATTTAGATTTAGAAGATCCATCATCATATCAAACATCTTTATTTCTAACTGAGATAAAGAGGGAGGAAGTTTGTGGCCTCCTCAACCTCGATGATAAAACCCTCAACACAGGCCTTGTTTCAAACCTTCTTCTTAAGTTGTGGCCTACTCAACTAATTCAAAGCTAACAAACGTGCTGTAGCAGACAGAGCAGAGTGTGCTGAACTCTCAAAGGCTGGTTCATTGCCACTATCGACTATCTTATAAAAAGCAAAAGCTGAGGCTGTAGGCACCTCATCATTGGTCAATGGACAACCATCAGCTAGGTCAGCTAACATATCATGCATGCTATCACATTCTTCGAAACTCTAATCACTTCCAACTTCTACATCAATCTTTTCTTGTGGTGTACATGCTCCTTAATCTTCCCTAAACCCATGTTTACACAAGTGCATATCTACATAGAACCTTTTATAACATAGTTCCTACACAAGGCACATGGGCACTTAATGGTTTCATTTTCAACCAGGCTAACCATGGAGAATGCACGGTCTAAAAAGTTGTTTGTGTTTTCAATCCACTCATTAGATGAGGCCTTCCAACGAGACCAACCACTATACTTCCATTGACGATCTGCCACGACTCTAAATTCTGTTTATGAGAGAATATGTACAAGATGATATATTTAGTTTCACAACAAATTGGAACAGCAATCAACTAATATAGGCATTGTAGTTAATGATAGAAACAGATATAACGAAGCATGCAGCTTACAAACATATACATTCGACTTAATGTCTAACACACAAATGCCATCTCAATCAAATGCACAATTGATGACACTTACTCCTTTTTTGCTTGAAACCAGTTCATGCTGGTATTGTTACAATGTTACACAGTACGCAGATCGTTGCCTGCACAAATCCTCAATTCATACCTACAAATTTGCTATAGACAGTCAGATTCTTACATAGGAGGAAGCTATAAATGAATGACATTCACCATTCACATGGGCAATGAAGGGAGCTTACCAGCCAAGAAAAAAAAGGCACAAGCTACTCAGATCAAACCTGAAAAAAGGTACAACAATCTATTTAGCTATGGATGTTAACCACGAAAAAAAAAATCCACTTCCTTATCTCAGCAATGATCTAAAGTGCTGTGCGACCCACCAATTTAGAGAACCCATGTGTTTTACATCACATAGATATTTTAGTTCACAACTACTAGTCCTAAATATGTAGACTGTTGCTACCATAAAAGGAATACTTTTCAAATCTACACAAGATATGCACTCACACAAAAAATACACTAATTTGTAGCTTATCTGAAATTGAATCCAGCAATGCCACTAGTTTTTTTGATCGGGCGGCAAAATCTTTGCCGCAAATTATATTAAACGAATAAAGAAAGAAAAACAGTATTTACAAGAAAAAACAAGTTTGGACGCCGCCACTATTAGGTAACCTGAAGGCTACTCATCACTACTTCTGAGAAACGAGAAAAAAGGCGCCATACAAAAAAACTGAAATTGAATCCAACAATGCCACTAGTATTGAAGGAAAACTGAAATTGAATGTCAAGCAGGTCTTCTCCCAATTGCCCAGGCAAATCAACAGCACGCAGAAGGCCAGGCAGCTAGGGCATCAATGTCCTAGGCCCTAGTGGCCGATCCATCACACGCAAGCAAATACGTATTTTAAATAACACTCGAAGAGATATCAGTTTCTCGAGGGATTTTAGAAAACACCAAAGTAATATATGGTCCTTGAGTGTTTAATCTCGCCCCTCAAAGGAATCAGTGATCCTCAAGGGCATTTCTTTCTCTCTCCTAGAGAAAGGAGATGGCCTGGGATATATGATCCTTTAGTTGTTTTGGCTACCATCGAGGACCATTCTTATTAGATTTGCTTTGTGTGGCCAATGCCTAGCTATTCATTTTGTCATTCCCGCACAACAATCACAGCATACCTTCTTTGATTACCATTTACATTTGTATAATATGGGTCTTCTTCTCAATACTTGTTTAATTTCCACGCAGGAATATAATTCCGAGGTGTTGGATGCAGACGGGGTGCTCTTGAAAGCAAACCAAGAGTAACATGCGCCCCACCTTCTATTCATTAACCAAAGACTTGCCTCAAATTGATCCCACCACTTTCGTCTACCTCTTCGAGTCGGGCTAATGCGAGGTGCCTGTCAGCAACTCGCCGTGGACGGGCCTTCCCTCAGAGATGCTAGGATGCATGGGAATGACAATCTGAGGAGCAATGGCCCATCAGATGGGCCAGCCCCTGGACTCCAGCATGATGATATGGAAAACCACCAGCAGCAGGTCTGCTGGGAGCGTTTCCTCCAGAAGAAGACTATCAATGTCTTGCTCGTGGAGAGTGATGAATCAAAAAGGAAGGTGGCCAGTGCCCTTCTTCGTCACTGCATGTACCAAGGTTTGTTCACCCTTCTTCCCCTCCTCTGTTTCTTACTTAAAAACTTTTGTCTTTATCTACTTAGCCCTATTCTGTTAATCTTACCATGCTCATGGATTGAAATCTACAGCAGCTAGCTCTAGAAGCTATATTCACGAATGGATAAAACCAAACATAATTACTTCACACCACATGAGGCGTGACATGAAGCCCAGGGGAATTCTACGGTTCATAGTGACAAACTGGCAACTTCAATGTCCTAGGCTCCAGTGGCCGATCCATCACAAGCATTGGCCTTGTCAAAATATAAGTGAATTGCCAACCTCTCCCATTAGCTTAAGCTTCTGGGTTGAATTAGTTGGTGCATACAACTCAATATGGTACCAGAGCGAGAGGTCTTGAGTCCAAATCCTAGTTAGCGCAATTACGACAACACCATAGCCTTTTGTCTCAAGCCAATTGGGGTATGCTAGAGATGAAACCCAGTCAATACAAGATATAGAGAAACATATAATGGTCATGGTTCAGGCATGTTGATAGCTAGTCTGCAAGCGCTCCTATCCATAGCTAAATCCTTGGAGATATTCCACTCCTTAAGGTCTCTCTTAACCGACTCGTCCCAAGTTAGTTTAGGATGACCTCTATCACTCTTTACATTATCGAATCCGCTTTACAACCCCACTATGCACCAGCGCCTCAGGAGGCCTCTATTGAACATGATCAAACCATCTAAACTGATGTTGAATCAGTTTCTCCTCAATTGGTGTCATGCCAACCCTATCCTGTATATCGTCATTTCGAACTCTATTGCTTCTTATGTGCCCACAAACCCAACACAATATATATATATGCATCTCTGCTATAATTAGTTGCTAGACATGTTGCCTTTTTATAAGCCAACATTCTGCACCGTATAACATCACCGGATGAATCGCCGTCCTATAAAACTAACCTTTTAGCTTCTGAGAGACCCTTTTGTCACAGAGGCGCTAGAAGCTTGACGCCATTTCAACCAAATGACTGAGATTCTATATCTATCTATCATCATTAATGTTGCCATCCTTTTCAAGCATTGATCCTAAATACCGAAATGTATCCTTCTTGGACACCACTTTCCCATCGAGGCTAACGTCTACCTCATCATGCCGAGTTGCATTGAAATCACACCTCATGAACTGAGTCTTGGTCTTACTAAGTTTAAAACCTTTTGACCCTAATGTGTGCCTCCATAGTTCTAACTTCTTATTAACCCTACGCTACACTCGTGAACCAGCACCACATCATCAGCAGAGAGCATACACCAAGGCATATCACCTTGTTTGTCTCTTGTGACCTCATCCATCACCAAAGCAAATAAATAAGGGCTCAATGTTGACCCCCTGATGTAGTCCTATTTTAATTGGAAAGTCACTGGTATCACCATCACATGTTTGGACAAACGGTACTGCATTCCTACACATGTCCTTGATGAGGGTAAGTACTTAGTTCGGACTTTGTGCTTTTTCCAAGGCCCAACACATGACATTTCTCGGACCCCCAACGAATCTCTTGTGGGATTCAAATCCATTAAAGTGGCTGATTTTGAATGTTGGTTCACCAAACCTAACACACACTCCTCCTATACCCGGGCTTGGGACCAGCTTAGTTGACAGGACTCAAGAATGTCTTCCAGTCAACCTAGGCGTAGTTCCTAGTTTGTGCAATTAAAATAAAATAATTGCTGCTCGCTCCCATTAAACGTCTGAGGCTCGTCCACCTACGAGATCTCTCACTGGAGCCTCGACTTGAGGGGAGTGTTGGAATATAAGTGGATTTTCCACCTATCCTATCAGCTTAAGCTTTTGGATTAAATTAGTTGGTGCATGCAACTCAATAGGCCTACCCATCGACTACTGATCCAAAAATCATTTGCACCATATCAAGACTCTAGCTAATTAATACTCACCTCAACCTTCAGATTGATCAAAAGAACTGTTCATTTTGAGCTACTTAATGTATTAACTGCTACCTTGTTACTGCTTGTGTCATTTCCTTCATTCCTTGATACCCTGAACACATAGCCCAATTAAGTGTTGGCAATCATTCTCTTATGTTATGATTAATGCATATGTTTTGACTCCACTTGAGAGCAAACCCCACCTATGTACCCAACCTATGTAAGAAACCATCTTGATGTAGTCACCTCTGATGGCAGTAGGGCCATTAGGTGTGCCTCCCTATACATTTTTTCCTTGCCCACTTCCTCTAAGCTTCAATGTCTTAGACAGTATTTACAACAAAACGTTAGGGTCCCTTTGGATGGTAGGGCAGGCAAAGGATAGGAATAGGTGAAACTCAGGAATCAATTGGCAGCCTTGTCTAATTCTATAGGAACTAATCCTATAGGAATCAAAAACAAAGGAAAATATAAAGGCCTTTAGTTCAAGGTTCTGGTGAAACACAGGAATTGGAGGGGAGCAGCGATGGATGGAAGGCATATACGTGGTGGTGGCACTCTGCTCTTGCTGTTTACCTCGCCTATCTTAACTCGTGAGCCTTATATCCACAAGGTGGGCCCCACTCATCAATACATTCCTATCCAGCGAGCAGCATCTCTCCACCACTCGTTTTCTCCCCCACTTGCTCACATGGCACCGTTGGCGTTCGCTCCGCGCTTCGGCATTTAGCGCCTCCGCGCCACGCATCCGTGCCGCTCGCCCACTCGGATCCATGCCCGCGCAGCTCCACTGATGGCCGACCACCCTGCCATGCGCCCTTGCTAGGACCGGGAATCAACCAGAGTTTGGAGGCAGCGGCCGTCCCCTGCGCCTTTGCCGCTGTGCGACTACGCTCGGTGCCTGTGCCTCTGCTCTACCTGATAGGCGCCCCAGCTGGCAGTCGCCCTTCCCTGCATGTGGCCTCTCCCTCTGTTCTTCTTGTCTAGACAGTTTCGCGCTAGGATTGTTTCCATTATGTCGGAGCTCATGTTTCTATTCCCATGAAATTTTCCATAGGAATCGAATCCTATGGAAACTTTCCTTTGAAATTCCTATGATTCAAAGGTGAGATGACATCAGCGTTTCCTATATGATCGATTCCTGCATTTCACCTGTGTTTCACTAGCAAACCAAAGGGGCCCTTAAAGTTGTACCATTTTTCTTCTTTCTCTCTAGGAAGCCACCTCTAACAAGTAGTTGATTGGTTCGGTGAGACATTGACATGAGTGGTAGAAAAGCTGAGCTAATATACTTATCGAAGAGATCCAGTTTTTGCTAGTGTTACCAAGGGATGAAAGGGAGGAGTTGCATTTGTGAAGTATGATGTGTTGATACCTATATCCAAGGGTGCTGAGCGTGTTAAGCAAAACGCATGGCCATTCAAATGTGTGGGACTAGAGCATACATACTCTAGATGGGTGTCCTTGTTGTTGTGGCTAGAAGTGAGGCGTTTGATGTCATTATACACAGTTTAGCCTATTTGAAGCCTACACATATCATAGTGGGGTCAGGTGACAGATGCCCCAATCCTTGGAGCATCTATGGGCATTGTTGGCCTAGGTGCTGAATCAGCCTATTTCACAATCATAGTTGGGAAACTTAGGATGCCATCACTAGCCTTGAGTGTGCTGCTAGACAATGCTAGGGACACATGCACATGCAAAACATACCCATTGGGAACTAAGACATGGACGCCTATAATGGTTTCATTGGCTACTAGAGTAGACACCACACATGCATGTTGTGGCATGGCATGACTAGAGGGAGCTTATTACATCTATCAGAAGTTAGGATATGCTCAAGGGGGATGGTAGGGCAGAGAGCCAAGTTGTTGCCTACATAGTCCTGGGAATAGCCAACTTTTTTAACCAAAAAATCAAGTATATGTAAAGTGCATAGTACATATGACAATGTTACATGCATGTATACATCGTATCAAGCCAAAATTCTTGTTTATTTACTATTTTACTTACAACTTAGCCTAACACCAATGCAAAAGGACCCCCTCTCAACCTTCCATTTCCTCTCTAGCTTGCTAACTATAGTTGACAACCCATGGGGCCACATGTGCCCACATTTCCTACCTCGATCAAGCATTAGGCAGATGAGGAGTACTTATGCATTTCTGCTCGGTTTAATGGCCTCTCCTCTCCCACTCATTCCTGTTTCGCATCCCTCCAACCTAGCAAAAGAGGAGGACATGCGGTAGGCAAGGTGAAACATGATTCATTGAATGCATGTGACTTGACAGGATGTAAAGACGGCAATAGGTGAAATCCACATGGATACAAATATCACAAACCTGCACCAACAACTGATCAAGTAACTTGCCATTATTGAGCCATAGACAAGGTAGCAACTTCCTTGACTTCCTTGAGCTATCAATAATGGGGGAATGTTTTTACAACCATAAGTTGTTGGCCACCACAGTTTGGTGAATGCAATCATGGGACACCCACATAGTTCATGAAGTGATTGGGACCATGAATTCCAAGACCATTAATTGTTGATCCTACATGGTGGGGGCAATAAAAAAATTTCAATTGACACTTTGTAGTTGGCCCATCTCATGTTGTAATCTTGTTTGAAATAACCATGGTATGACCCCTTTCATGATACCCCTTCAACATTCATGTGTATTCTTTGAGAAGGCCCATTCCTAGCATTGTCCATATGTAGGATCATCTCCCAAGGTGTGTATTCCCTGTTGAAATGGTGCTAGATCCATGAGTCCAATACTTTGACTTTGTTGTTTTGAGCTGGGTTCTAATTACACATTTGGATTCTGGAAATTGAAATGCTTTCCTAGAATATTTGAGCAACAATGCTGGATGGTGCTCCTTCGGTCCTTCCACCTTGGTGGTAATGCTTGTAGGATAGTTGATGCATCGCTGGATAGGTGCAACAGACAAGTAAATACTTAAAAAAACAGGAATTAGCAATTCTACTTTTGAGGCCTGGAATTTTGACTATGTCTCGTGGACTTCACCATAATTGATTGGAATTATAGTTTTAATCCCAAACAGACCTAAACAAGTTGCATAAACTATAAAATTCTAATTCAATCTAATTCTTGAGATCCTAACAGGCTCTTAACGAAAATCTTACATATATAATATTTTTCAGTTGTCCTTTTGCTGTTCTTTAAACTGAGTTATGCTAGCCAACTTTTTCAGTTCTCTCTGCCGAAAATGGCCAGCAAGCATGGACTTATCTTGAAGATATGCAAAACAACATAGATATTGTTTTGACTGAGGTTTTTATGCCTGTTGTATCTGGAATTTCTCTGCTGAGTAGGATCATGAGCCACAATTTTTGCAAGAATATTCCAGTGATTAGTATGTAGCTTTCCTCAACTCTATAATACAGTTCTTATCATGATCAAATGTTGCATTCATCATTTATTTAGTTCCTATGTTTTTAGCTGCTACACTGATATGGTTTGTGTGCAGTGATGTCTTCGAATGATGCTATGAATACAGTCTTTAAATGTTTGTCAAAAGGTGCTGTTGACTTTTTAGTCAAGCCTATACGTAAGAATGAACTTAAGAACCTTTGGCAGCATGTATGGAGACGGTGTCACAGCGTAAGTTGTTGACGGTCTGGTTTGCATATTATATTATCTTGAAAATCTATCAAATGATAATTGTTGCTTCAATTTCAAGGTTTATTTTAATTATTTTACTTATGGTTCTCTAGGTAAATTTGTGTAATACTCTAACACGAGTTTACTTGTTTGGAACTCAGTCCAGTGGTAGTGGAAGTGAAAGTGGCATTCAGACGCAGAAGTGTGCCAAATCAAAAGGTGGAAATGAATCCGGTAATAACAGTGGTAGCAACGACGATAATGACGACGACGAAGCAGCCATGAGACTTAATGCAAGGGATGATAGTGATAATGGCAGTGGCATTCAAGTATGGGTTTCGATGCTCTTTTACTTCTCATCTAAAGCTTATTACTAGCTGTTATCATGTTGTTCACGGTATGGACATAGTAACACTTGAATACAAGAAACTTTTTTGGTGCAACTGTCTATAATCACCAAATGGAATGTATTAGAGGTAAATTTGCATAGCAGCTAAATTTAATTGTCATTTATAACCATAAAATTAGATAGTGTATTCCTGTCACTATAGTAAATGTTGAATTCATATGGATAACTATTTCTATACATGCTAGAAGAATCGTATTCCGAGTTAAAATAAATGAGTAAATTACTCTGGATCTGCATTCAATTCTAAAAGTTTGCACATGAACGAGATAATGCCTATGATTTGGTTTTATTGCACCTAGCACACTTAAGTTCATCTTGCCTCTGTTCTATTTTAGGCCAAAAGAAAAGTGCTGACTGTAATATCTTACCTTTTTCTCGAACGCATAGGAGAGCTGTGTATCTGATTACTGATAGGACCCAGTATTTTATGCATGTATATTTTAGTCTAGCTTGTTGCATTCTCACTTTTTCTTAAATAGTAGCAACTGTTCAATGTAACCAGTTCTTGGTTCAGAATCCATTTAGGAATATTTGGTTGTAGAAAAGCTTGAGGTGAATTGTTTTGTTGAAAAAAATGGATTTTTCATATGTACACTCGACAAGTTTTGATATCGGAAAATCGTATACGCAAGAACCATGTTCAAAATTATCATGTTTTCCATTGATATTCTCCATGCCATTTGTGTCACAAATCTGCATTGATCTATTCCCACATGAGAACATTTTGTATCTTGGGAGTGATATATACAGTAACTTTTAAACATGATGGAAAATTGTTTTTAAAATTGTTAATTTCAATAACCTTTGCTCCTTTTGTAAATTTATTTTGAACAGGTGTTCTATTTTAATATAAACATATTTTCTCTTATGTACCACTCAGTTATTACTGATAAACTAGCATAGGGAATCATTACTGTATTTACGAAATGAACTACGGGTACCCTACCATCACACCACTAGATATGACCTGAAATGACAAACAAATAAGAGGGTTTTTCCTTACAAATAATAATCAAGTGGACGAACCTGTAATAATTGTATACCATTACCACATAAGAAGGAAAAAATTACATAGAAGACAGAGTTTGCTAAGGTGTGAAAGATAACACATCATTGTGGTGTGTGGATTACTTATGAGGCAAAATAAGTGCATAATTTGAAATTTATAGTCTCATGAAAACATAAAGCTATATGGTTGCTTGTCAAACCTTGCAAGCACATCAATGTACTAAGATAAACTATGATGTTTTCATGTTGACAGGATTTAGTTATCTAGTGAGGTTGGGTGGTGTTAAGAGAATGCTAAGTACATTTTTATGAGGTGAAAATACTGAGGCATGTGAGATGTCAGACTGTCGGGAGTGCTAGGTCAGTATGCGCATGTCTGCATGATAACTAGGTCTAGAAAGTATTGTGGATTATTTGTAGATGACAGCTACCCTTGTAAATGAAATATTGTTGACCCATACATTTTATTTGAAATATGTGGATAACTAAAATTAACTCCAAACTTAGGAAGTAAATATTGGACCTAAAGCATTAGAATATGCTTGGACTGCCGTCCAACAGAACTTATGAATTCATAATTTTAAACATATTATTTTCATTGAAGGGTTATATATGAACAAGGTGCGCTTCTACTCTTTCAATAATTGGTGATCAACAAAATTTTGTTTTTCTTTCTTTTTGTTGCCGAGCTATATATCATTTATTTTTCACTAAGCCATACCTCTATTCTATTTCTGGCTTTCTGTGCTATGATATCTCACCGAAGGTGGGGTCGCCCATGTAGCACTAAAAGACCCCAGTGGTAAAGTGGCAACATACACAATGTTTGTAACTAAATTGTTTGACAACAGCAGCACTCAGTGGAGTAGCTATATTAAAATTAAAGTACGGGCGTTTTAGCTTGTTTCCTCGTTAATCTGTTATAAGGTACAGAGCTCATGGACTAAGCGTGCTGTGGAGATAGACAGTCCACAGGCTATGTCTCTGGATCAGTTAGCCAATCCACCTGATAGCACTTGTGCTCAAGTAATCCACCCAAAGTCAGAGATATGTAGCAACAGATGGCTACCAGGTACGAGCAACAGGAACTGCAAGAAGCAAAAAGGCACTAATGGTATGGCACGCTCAACTGATTCACTATGCAAATAAACTACTTGGATTTTTTAATTTATTATATTAAATTTGGTGGTTGATTCTAGACGACTTTAAGGGCAAGGACTTGGAGATAGGTGGTCCTGGGAATTTATATATGGATCACCAATCTTCCCCAAATGAGAGGCCTATCAAAGCAGCAGATGGACGCTGTGAGTGCCCACCAGAAAACAATTCAAAGGATTCAATGATGGAAAATTTAGAGGAGCCAACTGTTCGAGCTGCTGATCTAATTGGGTCAATGGCCAAAAACATGGATACCCAGCATGCAGCAAGAGCTGCAGATCATACTACCCCTAATCTCTCTTCCAAAGTGCCAGAAACGAAAGATAAGAATAACCTTGATAATGTTTTGCCATCGCTTGAGTTGAGTTTGAAGAGGTCGAGATGGTGTGGAGATAGCGCCAATACAGTGAAAGATGTTGAACAACGGAATGTATTAAGACGATCAAATTTCTCAGCTTTTACAAGGTGCAAAACATAATATCAGTGTCATAAGTGAGTTATGAAAGCAACAGTACGTTGCGTACTAACTGTTACTTTTTTTGCAAGGTACCATACATCTGCGGCTTCCAATCAAGGTGGGACCGGATTGGTAGGGAGCTGTTCGCCACATGATAACAGCTCAGAGGCTATGAAAACAGATTCTACTTACAACATGAAGTCAAATTCAGATGCTGCTCCAACAAAACAAGGCTCCAATGGCAGTAGCAATAACAATGACATGGGTTCCACTACAAAGAATGTTGTGACAAAGCCCTCTACAAATAAGGATAGGGTGATGTTGCCCTCATCGGCTATTAATAAGGCTAATGGACACACATCAGCATTTCATCCTGTGCAGCACTGGACGATGGTTCCAGCTAATGCAGCAGGAGGGAATGCGAAGGCTGATAGACTGCCCAACAATGCAGGTCACCCTACAGGTGATATGCAGAGTAACCTGATGCAACACTACCCTCGTCCAACCCTTTATTACGTCCATTTTGATGGTGCACGGGAGAATGGTGGGTCGGGAGCCCTGCAATGTGGTTCCTCCAACGTATTTGATCCTGCACTTCAAGGTCAAGCTACCAACTATGGTGTGAATGGGAGCAACTCTGGCAGTAACAATGGAACCAAGGGGCAGAATGGAAGTACTACAGCAGGTGCAAGCACGGCTGCTGCAAATGCAAATGCAATCGCTGGACGGACAAACATGGAGACTGCTAATGGCGTTATCGACAAAAGTGGACATGCTGGAGGTGGCAATGGGAGTGGCAGTGGGAGTGGCAATGACACATATGTCAAACGGCTTGCTGCTGGCATGACGCCACGACAAGTACAACTAAAGAAATATCGAGAGAAAAAGAAAGATCGGAACTTTGGGAAAAAGGTAGCCTGTTTTCAATTGCATGTTTGTCCTTCAGGATGTGATTTAAAACCATTTCATGTCCAAATCATCTGAACCAGGAAAACAACGCATCATAAAAAGTAATAAGCTATGAAAAAAAGGAGTGCATGTATATTTATTTTTCTTGGTTTTTCATATAATGTGTTTAAGAGAGCATTATATTTGGATAGGACTGGTTTCTTTCTGATGGCTGTCTGCCATTTTCAGGTGCGGTACCAGAGCAGGAAGAGGCTGGCCGACCAGCGGCCGCGAGTTCGTGGGCAGTTTGTGAAGCAAGCTGTGCAAGATCGGGGCAGTCAGGACCAAGCTGGAGACAGATGACCACCCCCCCCCCCCCTCCAGCTGCTCTACTTCAGCTCCGCCTCCACATCCGCCTATGGCATGGTTGCTTTGGACTCCAAACACTCGACAATTAGATGGTTGCTTATTCTTCCTTCCTTTGTGTGATCGGATATGGTCACCAACACCCCCTCCTTCCTTCCACCATTGATTTCTTCACGTCTAGAATCTACTACCTAATTAACAGGGAAAGAATCAACATGGGACTCCTATAAGATACTTTTATGCATTCCTAAGCATGTAGAAGAATAAGTGTGTCTTGACTCTAGATGGGCTATATGTGACTAAAGTACTATTGTGTGTTGTCATGTATGGTCTTGGATCAAGTGTTAGTAGAAATGCACTGCACAACAGTTGCTTAGGGTGGAGCTGCTGCTTGCGGCTTGTCAGTTTCAGTCAATATATTATATCATGGCGCTCCTTGATAAAACAGTCGTGTTACGTACGTTATTGGGTTATTAACATTCTACATGCTAAGATCATGCATGCTTTTCTCTTTTTTTATTAGTAAATGTTATTGTTGTGAAATCCTCCTCATGAGTGGATAGTGTGGCCTGCAATTAGGAACAACAAAACCCAAGATTGCTGATTTTCTACCACTAGTAAGTAAATGTGAGAGGAGGCTGGGAGGAATCACCAACATGCTCAATCAAGCAGGGAGATTGCAAATCACCAATGCAGTCCTAATTGCTATGCCAACATACTACATGTGCACCCTTGAACTGCCGAAAGCTGTTACCAAGCAAATTGACAAGATAAGGAAAAGTTTCTTGTGGAGAGGTACTGATCTCAATGGAAGAGAAATGCCAAAGGCTGCATGGAAACTGGTATGCAAGTCAAAAGAAGATGGAGGATTGGGAGTAATTAACTTGAAGGTGCAAAACCAAGCCCTCCTAATGAAAAACCTAGATAAATTCTACAACAAAAAGGATATCACATGGGTAAATTTGGTCTGAGAAAAGCACTACAGGAATAATAAGTTGCCAGGAACTATCAAAAAAGGATCATTTTGGTGGAGGGATGTGTTAAAGGGCATGCAAAATTTAAAAAATATGACTACTATTCAGGTTAACAGTGGGATTACTTGTCTTTTCTGCAAGGACAAATGGGAGCAAAGCACATTGGAAAACCAATACCCTCATGCCTTCTCTTATGCAAAGAATGGGTTAATCACTATCAACAAAGCCTTAAGTCAGAACAATATCATAGATCTTTTCAACCTCCCTCTATTACAAACAGCATTGGATCAGATGCAAGACATTCAGCACATAATGGAGGGATGCAATAGGAATGAGTCAGAAAAAGATGCAATAGGAATGAGTCAGAAAAAGATGTATGGACAATATTTGGAAACAACCATCATTTCAAAACAACAAGAGTCTACAACTGATGGTTCACTGGTTCACAGAGCCTGCCTTCAAATGGCTATGGAAAACATACTATCAACCAAAACACAAAGTTTTTTCTGGCAACTAGAATGATAGATTAAGCATTAGAAACATCCTAACAAGGAAAAACATGGCTATAAACTCCTTCAACTGTGAATCATGTCTGAATCCTATTGAAGCAATAGTGTGGTGGTGAGGATGAAGGTGGCAGGGAGGTCGAGGATAGTGGTGGAAGAGATTGACCGGGGTGAGGATGGAGATGGCAGCGGAGGAAAGGCTAGGGTTTGAATGGCGGCAGGGAAGCAAGGATGGTGGTTGCGGTGCTAGGAATGGAGGGGATCGAGCGTTGTTGTTTGATAGAGATGGGGGTTTGTATGGGAAATTACTTTTTAGCCATAGGTGGTACATTGTCTGGGTTACATGTGAAGGGTAGAAGATTCATTTGGATGCACCTGCTACCATGCAAGCTTGGTGAAAGTTTGCGTGCCGACAGGCCAAAATTCGGGCGAGGGGGGGATTGGGGACTAGAGGCTGACAAGGAAGGTCCACCAGGTCAGCCCTTGAGATTGGTGGATTCGTTTCAGCATGGTCATTAGATGACAGGTGGGTCCTTGCATGCCAAAGTTCTTGGAGTGTTAATGTTGGAACCCTAAATGAATTCAAATGAAAAAGTGATCAACATGAGATTTGTAGAGCTCTTCGATATCTACATAAATTTTTTTGACCACTACACCATTTGACAAAGTTTAAACAAATTAAATTTTGAATTCCAAGAAATGACAACTAGAAGCATGAATTTAAAGCACTAAATGATTTCAAATGAAAAAGTCATGAATATCGAGTTTTCATAACTCGTTGAGATCTACAATGCTTGTATAGGTCATTTTGTCATTTGAGAAAGTGATGATAACATGTGGTGCAAATTTCACTAATCTCTCTTATAGTTTCTTAAACTATGTTTGGATGAGATTGCCCCTGAACCACCTTCGGCCACCTATAAGAGGAGGAGAGGAGCACCCCCTACACACACCATTTGGAGCTCTCTACCTCATTCTCTACACTTGTTCATTAGCTTAGTAGTAGTATATTTTGGAGCAAGGTTAGAAGCTATCAAGGAGGGCCTGTCTCCTGGGAAGCAAGGCTACTCTCGATAATATTTCAATGGAGAGTTCTTCCTTATTCAAGTTCTATACACTTATATACATCATTGCATATGAACTAGAGTATAGTCTTGAGCATGATATATTCAATGATTATGAACTAGAATATAGTCCATATGAGAATTTGAATAAGGTTATACATCATTGCTCCACGTAGTTTATTCTTTTATTCTTTATTTTACTTTTATCCTTAAGGTAGATCCAAGTGTATGTCCACTATCGACCAAATGCTTATTACTTACCCTTGCATAGCAATTGGCCTCACTTCGATGATATGAAGTCATAACATTTCTATACTAGATGTACCTGTACCCGCCTTCCTTTGGGAAAATATAAATAACGATACCCTAATAATACTTTCGGGTGAAATGCTACAATGATAGATCCGTGCACTTGGAGATATTTCTAAAAGGTTATGATCTATCACATGGCACTCCTTATGTCGTTACTAGAGAATCAATTCTAGTAGCGATATTAAGATTTGCCGACACAAGGTATTTCTGGCGTGACCGCCAGGGATGGGTTCCTTACCCGTCTTCTGGTGTAAACGCTAAGAAATGCCAACAATGAAGTCATCAAGAGACTTACAGCCTCAAACATCAACATAAACATCATGAGGCTTGCAAATTTCTCGATGACTCAATGAACTACATGAAAACAAAGAAACTACACAAACTGCTGGTAGAGGTCCAGTTCCTCACAAGCCAAACATGTTCAACAAGTGAATTCCTTCCCAATTCCTGCCATTTCATTCATCATAGGCTTAAAACTAATATCAGAAAAGCAACAAGTATTGGTCATAGTAGCCATGGAACAGTGACTGCATCCAAAAGTACTAATCTATACAATAAAAGAGCAAAGAAATTAAAAAATATGTTTCACCTGAGAATTCATACCCACCATATATTTAGCCGTTAGATGTAACTTCAGATCTTGATCTAATGAATATTATTCCTCCTTGCTTTATAACAAGTGGGCCATCCCATAAGATGTAAGATGTACTTACATTTTTGCAATTCAATCTCCCTCATATGCATTGCTTTTTTTCACCGAAAACTCTACCCGCTCCTAATGTGGTCATTGGTTGAACAAACTGAGCAATATAAAAAAAATCATGCCTTGCATGCAATGGACTCAATCGTGGCTGGACCTTGGCTGCACCTCTCAATTATATATATATTAGATTAATTAATTTCCTCCTAAATCTCGTGCTGTGCATGGACGCCGCCTCCTCACCAAGCCGCCGAAGCCCTAGCGTGCCGCCACCAACAACAACACCGTGGGATCACGCGCAACACTGGCCGGCCTCACTGCCGATGTGCCAACATCTTCTACAAGATTGGCCAGGCCACTCGTGAGCTTTGTGGTCCAGCATTTGAGATGATCATCAAGCCGTCACAGCCTACAAGAAACAACGTGTCGTCGCCCGCTTCATCACATCCATGAAGTTTTTCCCCCACCATGATGTTGTTGATGGAAGTCGGCGCCACTAGGAGTATCACCGTGATATGGAGAACACGGTCTTGGCTAGATCGCATCCGCTAATAGCCAGAGAGTGCCATACAGATGAATACCCAACCGGGACCTCAAGGTCCATCTGTCGCTGCCGTTGTCTGGCGTCCATCTGTCGCTCCTGTCGTTGTCTGGTCATGTATATTTTGAATGGGACTAAGTTTTAACAAATCCTACTATATCTAACTGGTTATATGGCAATTTTTCTGGATTGTTGATGTTGATAAAAGTATAGATATTGCAAAGTTCACACCCTCTAGACAAGTTGCTCCTTCAAAGTGGGAGCTATATGCTTCATGTTATTCTGCCCAGGAAAGTCGATCTATTAGTTAATCTTATGAACGTATATGATATGACTGGCAGTCCTGATCAACAAATTAAAGAGATCAAAGATGTGTAAAGAATTTCATCATAGTACACCTTATGTAGTTACTCATCACACAAATTACACCTTGTGTAGTTGCTCATCACACAATTGTACCTTCATTAGGGTGTCTGGTCCTGTGCTGGTTCAGAAGTACATTGGGGAGAACCTTTCTGATGGCTAGGTACAAATTCTTAGTTTATGTTGCAGCATCATTCATCACCATCTGTATTCACTACTAATTTTTGACCTTGTTTCAACGCTTGAAAAGTGTTGCAATATGCCCAAAATAGTTGCAATAGCATAAATAGCAACATTTGTTTTTCGTTGCAAGGCGTCAAGCGCTTGCATGGGTAAAGCTTTGCACAACACTCTTCTAGGAAGCGTTGCAAAATGCATTTTGAATTTGCAACACCTAAGCATTGCGACATAAGTTTTTGCTACGGTTGTGGGTGTGGCAAGAACAACTAATGTAACTCCTTGGGTGTTTCTAGATCTTGCAATGGCAACTTGCCCATGTTGTTGCAAATGATGCACTAGCAATGATGAATGCGTGTTGCGAGAAAATGTATTGCCACACTTAACATGTGTGGCAATAACGACCATGTTGCAACACCAAAAAGTTATGGCAATAAGTGCAATTGCCATGCTTGAGATTTGGTTGCTATAAGGTGCATCCTATATTGCATCGCATAATGAGTGTGGTAACAAGCCTTATGTCGCAACAACAAGAAGTGGTGGCAACATGTGCAATTGCCACACCCAATGTTTGGTTTCTATAAGCTACAACCTCTATTGCATCACATGACGAGTGTGGCAATAAGACCAATGTGGCAACACCAAAAAGAGGTTGCAAAACATGTCCAATTGCCACATTCACATTGTCGTTGCTATAATGTACAACCTCTATTACTACGCAAATTTTTCGTTGCTATACGATATATTGCCATAGAAAATGTCATTGCCAATAGTCACTTTTACATGCGCTTGGTTTGTTGCCACCAGACAATATTACAATGATATTAATTAGTAACACAATAGACACAAACAAACCATCAATAAAGCCATCAAACCATGACTTGTTCATTTGTTCACATGTAGAACTAAACGATTCAAAAATTCAAACTTGGGCTACACAAACATTGTTCAAATAAAGATATCCAACACATTTGTTCCTAAACCAAAGCATCTAAGATGATGCAGCTTCACTTGGCTTGACTTGGCCTTGTTTGGACGATCCGTTCACTCGTGCTCTCTACTCAAACTCTGCATTTGTCCAAAAATAAAGAACATTCACATTTAAGGATATATGCAATTGTCATAGGAAATCCACTCAAGGATTTATTTTGAATGATCCTAGCACAAATCCTTGCAAGCAAAAGCAGAGTAAATGGATAATTAGCATGTTATAGTGAATAAGCCAACAAGACACAAGCAAAGAGTAAATGGATAGAGGAGAATATAATAGTACTGAATTGTTTATTATAGCAGCAAAGCCAGCAACCATAGAATGTAAACATATATTGCAAACTAAAGCTATTTGATTGCCAACAAGAAAGCAAACTATGACACCGAACTTTAGAAATTCATATTTGGAGATCTAGCCAACCAAAAATATCATTCTTTAACCATTAGAAAGCTTATGAAAATCAATATGAATTGTTAGTTATCAACAAGAGCTAGTTTTGAAGGTAACAGGGTCAAATTACAGAAAAGCTTAGAACTGTACAGCTTTCAGCAAAATCTTGAGAGCAAACTTTAAATTTCATATCTCCCAAAACAGATAGGATGAAATCATGAAATTTTAGGACAGTAAAGATACTTAAATTATCTACAACCTTTATATTTTCAAGTTCCACAAAAAATGTCATTCAAGTACACAAATTATTATGACAAGCAAAACTGTTCAAACTGAAATTTTCAGCACACCACAAAAGTGATCCATGCTTCCCTTTAGTTGTCCCCGAACAAAGCAGCACTTAATAAACTTATTTGGACAGCAAAAACCACTCCTATCCACACAAGTTAGTCATGGTCTCCAGCAAGCATGAAGGATTAGTTTTGTTCATCAGCAGATAGGTTCAAAAATATATACATAGCAGCACAACAAGTAACGGTTGACTGAAATGAGTAGTTCATTTGAATTGGGTTTAATCTGAAGCAATAAGGAAAAAAGAAGCTTACATTCAATTCTTTTTGGCTGATCATTTCCTTGCTGCAGCATCAAGTAAATATTTTGGAGGAATAAAATTCGGTGTACCACTCCCTTCTTTGTTTTGCGATTGATTTCGGTTAAGACTGCCTCTAGTGGTGCGCATGATGTTTCCTGCAGGTAGCTGTCCTTTCTGATTCACTTGTAGGTTATTCTGCTACTCAAAAATTGAATGAAAATTAATTATTAGGACTCTAATATCGTGCACTAATGCATGGCTGTAATCCATTTTCAAACTGAAACAACCTGAGCTAATGGTTCTTCATTCTCTTGTCTTGTTTCTTCTCTTTCAGTCAAGACTGGTACATGAGCAACTGAGGGTGTGTTATTTCACTGCATGCTGTTTCATTGGCTGCTGTTTCGATGGTAGCTTGGTTAACCTGCATTTCAAATTTTTTATTACTACTACTTAGCTTCCACAGAGAAGAACTTAATTGATTAATCTTCTTATGTTCAGTTTGAGCAAGCATATTATAGTGATGACTATCAAGTGAATACAACAAAAAAACTATCAAGAAACAAGCGTACTAACTTAAATATGAAAGTTCAAATGTCACAATACTATTACCTGTGGCGATGCTCCTTGCTTTTGTGCTGCTAGCATTGACATGAACTCTTTCCTAAGTTCGTGTTTATCAACCTCCCTTGGTTTCTGCAACTCTTCCATCTGACGCCTATATTCCTCCTTCTCGGCTTCCCTTTCAGCAATTTGTCTTTGGAGTTGTTCTTGTACCTTCTCGAGCATAGCCTTCAGCTCTTCATTTTCCATATGCGATGCCGTTTTAGAATAGGCCTAGTCCTCAAAATGCTCAATCAATAGCTGCCTTCTACTTGGATACCTTGCCAAATACCCAAGACCATGAAGCTTGGATGATTTAGATCCAGTAGTTTGCTTGTATGCTTTCTGGAAAATAAGATTTCTCTCTACTAAAGGAATAAAGCTATCTAGTGACTCTGCTTCCTTCTCTGCAATTTTGCTGCAAGCAGTTTCCTAACACAAAGTAGACATGCAAACTTTTGCTAAACAAAAACTAGGAACTAAGAGAAAATACTATGAATCATTTAGTAAGTTTTATAGAAATAATAATGTACGCACATAGATAGCCTTAGATGCATCGTTTGTCCATTTCCCTTCCTTACTGTGCGTTTTAGCCCAAAGTTCACAATCATCTGGCTCTTCACTAGTTTCTGGATCTCTCTAATTTTGCCAAGAATGAAGCAAATAAATATTTCATCAAGTAAGAAAACATTGTTATTTATGTGCTTCTCAAGTCATTACCAGTTCATAGCTGCACTGACCAAAAGACTTTGATCCCACCCTATGCACTGCTTGGACATGCGAACAATTTTGAGAATTCTTGTTGCTAAGTTCCTGCATGTTGTGTTTGTATTAAAAATAGTTCTCTAAAGAAAATATTTATATCTGCGAGTGCAATTAGCACGAAAAATAGTAAATGGCATGGAACCTGAAATTCCTCGGTGCCAAAATACAACACTAGATAGTGCCATTCAACAATGTTTAGGTCTTCAGGCTTATGTCTCATTCTCTCATCATAAGTGTCATAAGCCTTGTACGTTGAACTAAATGCTGATCGCCATCCTCTGTAGCGCTCATTAGCAATGGCCCATATCTATTTCTTGTTTTCCAAAGTATTCGCAAGGTTCCACTTTTTCTGTTGAAAAAACAAATAAACAAATTGGGCCAGTTCTTACACTATTTCACAATTAAGATTGGAATGGACCAAAAATATGCGAAGCTTACCATTACTGCATCTGCTATATCCAGCTTAACTTCATCATCAATGTTTTTCCACTTTCTCACTCCAATTAGTGGAGCCTTTCTCCTTGTATACAATACCACTTCATCAACAAAAGACCGCTGGTTTCCACCTACAGGTACTTGCATTCTAGAGAATTCAACATCCAATTTCGTGGTGCCCTGCCGAGCTCTTTTGTTGGACACAGTTAAACCTTTGAGGGGCCAACGTCCTTTAAACTTCCTCTTTCCAATGCCGGATCGCCCTTCAAAACAAGATACAATAGAATTTAATAATTGTTCTCGTTAATGTTATGGAATATAATTGCACCTTACAATAATGTTTTCAAAAAAAATCTTACAATCGTTGACCAGTTGTTTTTCACGGCGAGTGTGACTTGGCCGCTACATTGGTGGTGTTGGATTGCTGGATTGACTTGACTGAGTGCTTTGAAGCTCGTCATATGCCTCTGCCAATAATGGAGCATAAGTTAAAATTGGTATGAAGAACTGTTAAGTTGATTTACAATAACTTGGAGATGATATTATATACCGATGTCATCAAGTTGTCCTTCATGACATAACCATTCCCTGTATGCTTTGATTGTATCTATCCTGAATGTGTCTTGAAGTTCTGGAAACATGCTTGTATTATTGAAGTGACTACCAATGAAATAAGATGCAGTATGGAAACTAGTGCAGCAACTTAACTTACCATGGCCTTTACCGTCCGCATGTAGTTCTGCAAGCCAGACCTTGTAGTCATCAAGTGGCATATTTTTGAATTCGTCCTCGTAAAATGTTGTACCCGGAGGTTTTTTCATGGGAGTTATGGATACATTTCGCTCGGTTATTCTATCCTTGCTCAAAACTAATCTGGCTATTCTCTCCTCATCGTTGTTTGTTATCATTACACTTAAATCAGATTCTGTTTCAATTTCATGAAGTGTTGCTACATTATTACCATTTCGTTTCTTATAGTATAAGAAGTCCCTCATGTTGTAACCTAAACGTGATTTGATTGTTAACAAGTTTCCAAACGTGATATCATCCTTCTTCATTTTGCTGACTTCACAAATATCCCGTTCAGGTGGTGCACCTATGAGAGGAAAACATAAAGTCCAAGATTCTGTTTCTTCTGACAGCGTCTCTATATTTTCCCTGACAAGCATATTCATGCATAAATGGATCAGTGGCGGAGGGTGGAATATATATATATATATATATAGTAATCTTGTAAAGTAAGTAGTAATGAACAAACAACCATTAATCAAGAGGCAGCAAGGTTCATTCCCTGGTAATCTCGGTTGAAGAAAGAATAATTAATAATTAAATAATAAACAACTGAACAAAGCAACAAGATGACAGCCAGCAATTTGCAAAGGCATACACGGTGGAAATTAAATGAAAATTGATAACAGGAAATATACTTGGACATTTACATGGATGAAATTTATAGTTGGAAATTGATAATAGGATAATTTATACTATCAAACTATTTTGTTTTAGTTTCCTTCAGAATAATACACGGCAGAAATAGCAAGATAAGCTAGCTATATACCAATGGGACAGAGTCGAGAACTCTGACCACAACCAAGGATACCCAAATAGCCGAGAACTCTGAAGCAGTTCTTAGATAGCTTTGTCAGTTACTATACAACAGGCATTTTGCTATCTATTTTTTAGGGGCTAAATGATTGGAACTTTTTTCTTCAAACAAAAGAAAAGATGTCCCTGACTTTCTAATGAAACATTTTTTCATTGTTGACCGAGAACAGGCATAGTTTACCAAATCATAACAAAAGGCTGCACAGTTCTTGAGTATGTATAGGACTGACACTGAACAGTCCTATAAGATGTGCTAGGAACTACTGATTGCAGGCTCAATTATTCCTTGATGCTTGAGTACATAGAAGTACATAGACCTGACACTAAACAAATTTGGGGTAATTAGCAAGCAGCAACAAGCGATCTCAGCAGAGATGCTCACCTATTCCATTTATTTGAGTATATACGAGAATTTCTCTAAATGAAGCATGAGTGCCGCTGCGAGTCCGGCCCAAGGGATCCAATATGCCTGATGGGTAGTGATCGGCCTGATGATGAACTGAGATCTTGACTGCTGTCCTCTCCGTCGTGGACGGACAAAGCAGGGGTCGGCGTCCTACCTGCGCCGCCAAAAACCGCCGCCGTGGCACCGCGTCTCGTCATCGAGGGCATTGGCGGCGGCCTCGTGAGCGCCGGCGATGGCGTCGTGAACCCTGGGGTCGCCGTCGCGGATGCGGGTTGCCGCTGCTTCTCCGTTGTGGCCGCGACCGCCGAGGAGGCCGCCATCTACGAGTAAAGTGGATCTACGACCCTTTGCCTAACTGGCTGCTGCCTTCTCCCCCAGATTAGATTAAGTGGGGGTGTTAATTGGGGTTTGGAGGGGGCCATGCGCGATAGTATACGGCTGCAAAAATGTTTAGGGGCAAAAAAGCGTGGGATATTTGGCGCTCAAGCTTTGTTTTCGCTGGAAGATTGGCGGCCTCTTTTTGGATCGGTAATCATGGGGAGCCGCCAGAGCTCCCGTTGCCTATCGAGTGGGGTGCTTAAGTCCTGTGTTAGCTGAACGAGGATACGTAAATACCGAACAATATCACACATGGTGACTATTAATGGGTCGTGTATGGCTAAAGCATGTACAGGCTGATTGGCATGTACTATATGCTGAACGAGGATACGTAAATACTGAACAATATCACACTTTGTGTGTTTTGGGACGGAGAAATTTTTTTATTTTATGTGTTTTTCCTGTAAAAATAGATTTGTTCCTATTGTTTTTTTAAAATTCTTTAAAATTCCGCACTCCAAAAGAACCATAGATTATATACACCCATCAAGAAAATTAGTACTATAAAGTTAGTCATATGAGATGTATTGATATGGAAAAAGATTAGGATTCACTTCTCCCACTCAGCTACAATGATAGCTAGCTGATAGGGATGAAAAAAGATCGGATTAGAGTGGATTTAAATAATCAAGTAATATGTTGATGCACTGACTACAATTAACACTTAATAAGTTATCCTTGCTCACAAATGATGAGTCAGTAGCCTAGATGTAATGTCAACTAACAAAATCTTGATTCAAAATTTATAACATCAAACAAGAACATCGGATCCTCGTAGAACATAGCATCAAAAGTAAATTGCATGGTCGGTCATTAAAGTATTGGGCGTCGGTCCTTTAAGTACTTCGTAGGTTTCATCTGGTTTCACAAACTACAAAATCGCAAGTTTGACTTCCTAATGTATTTAAGTGAGCTCATCTAGGTCCAAAATAGAAGTTGATGTTGTCATCCACAAGCATGGACATGTGATTGAAGATGATGTGGTAGTCCACGTGGTGGTTGACTAAAGCAGAAACCTGATGAATGGTTAGAGCCCTGATGAATGGTTAGAGTAGTGCTGACTGGGCAGTCCAGTTGACGGGTGACGGGATCTGATGGTGTCAGGAGCATCTTCCTCCTCTGGCTAGTGCTTGGTGGTTGTGGCTTGCCAGACATCGGTTGGAAACAACGCTCCAGTGAGTGGACATCCACGACGAGTGGCTAGGGAGGGAGAGGAGTTGGCGGCAAAGATGTCGATGGCTAGGAGACAGTGAGGAGGGAGGTCACACAGTGAAGGCGACCAGCTCAATCATAGCCATATGAGTATGGAAAGTACTACTACTAGTAGTATTCATCGTCATAGTAGTTTTTTTTTAAACGATCGTCATAGTATTTTTAGTAGTAGTGAGAAAGCTTAAAATAAGTTTTATTGGGGAGGACAAAAACTATAAAAGAAGGCAAAAATATATAGTATCAAAAAGTAAGAAATATTTTTTAAAATCTAGCAAATAAATAACAATTAAAAAAGGACATTGTGCTGCATTCGAACCATAGACCCCTTTCGATCAATCAGCAACACATAAACCACTGGGTTATACAAGTTTCTTTGATTATGGGCTGATGTTACTCTACTAGTAGTGAGGTTTTAATTTTTTCCAAAATTACCCCTGAGTGCACTCGGACGACCTTATCTACGGAGGGGTGTTATTGGAAATTGGTTCCAAATGCTCTATAGTTTTTTTAGAACGAAATGCTCTGAAGGGTTGTTTGGCACTGGGAGGGGCCGAGTGGGAGGGGAAAAAAATTCCCCGATTCATTTTCTGGGCGGCGGCGCTTCTGCTCACGACAGCGAGAGGCGGCAAGAGCATCAGGCGGTGTCCGGCGATGGGCTGCAGGCAGGGCGGGTCGTGGCCTCACGGCGCCGCGTCGAGCGGCGAGCGACGGGCATCCACGGTGGCAGCGTGCGACAGCCAGCGATGGGCTGCAGGCAGGGCGGGTCGTGGACTCGCGGCGCCGCGTCGAGCGGCGAGCGGCGGGCATCCGCGGTGGCGGCGTGCGGCGGACAGCGAGTCCTCTACTCGTCCTCGCGTCGACGTGATTCGGCTTGCGGCGTGTGGCTGCCCCAGGCTGCAGCTCTGCTAGCTGTTCTAGGCTCTCCATCTCCCGCAGTCCAGGGGTACAGGTCCAGGCATTTCCCTGCTCCCAGTTGGTGATGTCTTCTCCACATGGCTAATGGTAATTAGCCATCTCTTATCCAGATCTGATTAACTTGGGATTGACACTAAGTTTTCCATGATTGGATTAACTTAGGATTGATTTCTATATATACTTATGTATGAATCTTATAGTTTAGAAATTAAATTTGTGTTGTTTATCACATATATATATATATATCGGTTCTGTCACTGGTTAATTAGTGTGTTAAGTATAGGAGGAAAGAAATAATTTATTCATAAAAATGACTTAAATCAAAGCAATCTTCAAACTTCAGTATGTGTCAGGCACTCCTCGGAGATATATCCCTCACCTATTGAACCTTCAGGATGTGCTTTGTTCCTCACATAGCCTTTTAGTGTACGTAAATACCTCTCAACCAGATACATCCATCTATAGCTCACAGGACCTCCTAGTTTAGCCTCTTTAGCTAGGTGCACCGGCAAATGCATCATGATGTCAGAAAAATGCAGGTGGGAATATCATCTCAAGGCAACAAAGAGTCTCTTTGATTGAACTGCTAAGCTTATCAAGATCTGCGTCTACTAGCTCCTTTGAACAAATTCCATTGAAGAATCAACTAAGATCAATCAATGGGATCACAACATCTTTTGGCAGAAGGCTACGCACAATTAATGGTAACAACTTCTGTGAATAACATGGTAGTCATGAGTTTTCAGTCCACTAACCTTACAACCTTTGACGTCAACACATCTTTTTTATATTGGAGGCAAACCCATCAGGCATCTTCACTTCTTCTAGAAATTTGCAAAAAATTTCCTTCTCATCCTTAGATAATTTGTACAGTGTTGGTGGCATAGTATATTTATTATTCTCCATCACAAGATGTTGATCTTCCCTCATACCAAGATCTTCCATGTCAAGATGGGCCTTCTCACTGTCCTTGCATTTACCATCAATTTCAAGCAACGTACCCAAAATGCTCTCACAGATGTTCTTCTCAATGTGCATCACATCCAAATTATGCCTTATAAGCAATGAGTCCCAGTAAGGCAATTCAAAGAAAATACTCTTCTGCCTCCAGTTGTGCCATCTATTTTCTTCTTCACGTTGCTTCCTCTTTCTTGTCGTTTTCCCAAAAATGGCCTGATCAAAATATTCAAACTGTTCCTTCACTTGTGCAACAGCCAATGGTTCAGGAGCCACCCTCATTTCCACTTTGTTGTTAAAGCAGATCTTATTCCTGTGCCACCTATGTTTGAATGGAGAACTCATTAATTAATAAGAAATCGAATTAGCAACAACAAAAGTATTTCAGCCAAATGAAATATTACCTATGGTTCGCTGGAAAAAAGCGTTTTCCGGAGGCAAATTTGCCCACCACTTGCTGCCATGAAATCAGCACCGCCGGTCCCCGATGCCAACAAGGCTGCAAGCACACCATAACTTTGTGAGTAAGCCAGTTTTTCGAACCTGACACCATGTTTGGTTCCCACCCTAATTCCCTGTGTGAAAAAACTGCCTTGCCCCACTCGCGGTGCATGTTTTCCACAGGCATACTTCCCCGCCTCTTGCTGCCGTGAAATCAGCACCGCCGGTTCCCAATGCCAATAGGGCCGCAAGCACACCATAACTTCACGAGTAAGCCAGGGTTTTTCAAACCTGACACCATGTTTGATTCCCACCCTATGTCCTCGTGTGAAAAAACGGCCTTGCCCCACTCGTGGTGCATGTTTTCTGGAGGCAAACTTCCCGGCCACTTGCTGTCGCGAAATCAGCACCGCCGGTCCCCGATACCAACAAGGCCTCATGCACACCATAACTACATGAGTAAGCCAGTTTTTCAAACCTGACAGCATGTTTGGTTCCCACCCTAAGTCCTCGTGTGAAAAAACCACCTTGCCCCACTCGCGGTGCTTGTTTTCTGGAGGCATATTTGCCGGCCTCTTGCTGCCATGAAATCAGCACCGCCTGTCCCCGATGCCAACAAGGCCGCAAGCACACCATAACTTCGTGAGTAAGCCAGTTTTTTGAACCTGACACCATGGTTGGTTCCCACCCTAATTCCCTGTGTGAAAAAACTGCCTTGCCCCACTCGCGGTGCATGTTTTCCGCAGGCATACTTCCCCGCCTCTTGCTGCCGTGAAATCAGCACCGCCGGTCCCCAATGCCAACAAGGCCGCATGCACATCATAATTACATGAGTAAGCTAGTTTTTCACACCTGACACCTTGTTTGGTTCCCACCCTAAGTCCTCTTTTGAAAAAACCACCTTGCCCCACTCATGGTGCATGTTTTCTGGAGGCAAACTTCCCTGCCTCTTGCTGCCGTGAAATCAGCACCGCCGGTCCCCGATGCCAACAAGGCCGCATGCACACCATAACTACATGAGTAAGCCGGTTTTTCAAACCTGACACCATGTTTGGTTCCCACCCTAAGTCCCCGTGTGAAAAAACCGCCTTGCCCCACTCGCGGTGCTTGTTTTCCGGAGGCAAATTTGCCCACCTCTTGTTGCCGCGAACTCAGCACCGCCGGTCCCCGATGCCAACAAGGCCGCAGGCAAACCATAACTTTGTGAGTAAGCTAGTTTTTTGAACCTGACACCATGTTTGGTTCCCACCCTAATTCCCTATGTGAAAAAACTGCCTTGCCCCACTCACGGTGCATGTTTTCCGCAGGCATACTTCCCCGCCTCTTGCTGCCGTGAAATCAGCTCCGCCGGTCCCCAATGCCAATAGGGCCGCAAGCACACCATTACATCCTGAGTAAGCCGGTTTTCAAACCTGACACCATGTTTGGTTCCCACCCTAAGTCCTTGTCAGAAAAAACTGCCTTGCCCCAATCGTGGTGCATGTTTTCTGGTGGCAAACTTTCCCGCCTCTTGCTGTCGCGAAATCAGCACCGCCGGTCCCCGATGCCAACAAGGCCGCATGCACACCATAACTACATGAGTGAGCCGGTTTTTCAAACCTGACACCATGTTTGGTTCCCACCCTAAGTCCCCATGTGAAAAAACTGCCTTGCCCCACTCACGGTGCTTGTTTTCCGGAGGCAAATTTGCCCGCCTCTTGCTGCCACGAAATCTGCACCGCCGGTCCCCGATGCCAACAAGGCCACAAGCACACCATAACTTCGTGAGTAATCCAGTTTTCTAAACCTGACACCATGTTTGGTTTCCACCCTAATTCCCTGTGTGAAAAACTACCTTGCCCCACGCATAGTGCATGTTTTCTACAGGCATACTTCCCCGCCTCTTGCTGCCGTGAAATCAGCACCGCCGGTCCCCAATGCCAATAGGGCCGCAAGCACACCATTACTTCCCGAGTAAGCCGGTTTTTCAAACCTGACACCATGTTTGGTTCCCACCCGAAGTCCTCATCTGAAAAAACCGCCTTGCCCCACTCGTGGTGCATGTTTTCTAGAGGCAAACTTCCCCGCCTCTTGCTGCCGCAAAATCAGCACCACCGGTCCCCGATACCAACAAGGCTACATGCACACCATAACTACATGAGTAAGCCAGTTTTTCAAACCTGACACCATGTTTGGTTCCCACCCTAAGTCCCTGTGTGAAAAAACTGCCTTGCCCCACTCGCGGTGCTTATTTTCTGGAGGCAATGTTGCCCGCCTCTTGCTGCCGCGAAATCTGCACCGAAGGTCCCCAATGCCAACAAGGCCACAAGCACATCATAACTTCGTGAGTAAGCCAGTTTTTTTAACCTGACACCATGTTTGGTTCCCACCCTAATTCCCTATGTGAATAAACCACCTTGCCCCACTCGTGGTGCATGTTTTCCGCAGGCATACTTCCCCGCCTCTTGCTGCCGTGAAATCAGCACCGCCGGTCCCCAATGCCAATAGGGCCGCAAGCACACCATAACTTCGCGAGTAAGTCGGTTTTCCAAACTTGACACCATGTTTGGTTCCCACCCTAAGTCCTCATGTAAAAAAACTACCTTGCCCCACTCGTGGTGCATGTTTTCTGGAGGCAAACTTCCCCGCCTCTTGCTACAGTGAAATCAGCACCGCCGGTCCCCGATGCCAACAACGTCGCATGCACACCATAACTACATGAGTAAGCCAGTTTTTCAAACCTGACAACATGTTTGGTTCCCACCCTAAGTCCCCGTGTGAAAAAACCACCTTGCCCCACTCGCGGTGCTTGTTTTCCGGAGGCAAATTTGCCCACCACTTGCTGAAATGAAATCAGCACCGCCGGTCCCCGATGCCAACAAGGCCGCAAGCACACCATAACTTCATGAGTAAGCCACTTTTTTGAGCCTGACACTATGTTTGGTTCCCACCCTAATTCCCTGTGTGAAAAAACTGCCTTGCCCCACTCGCGGTGCATGTTTTCCACAGGCATACTTTCCTGCCTCTTGCTGCCCTGAAATCAGCACTGCCGGTCCCCAATACCAATAGGGCCACAAGCACACCATAACTTCATGAGTAAGCTAGGGTTTTTCAAACCTGACACCATGTTTGATTCCCACCCTAAGTCCCCATGTGAAAAAACCGCCTTGCCCCACTCGCGGTGCTTGTTTTTCGGAGGCAAATTTGCCCACCTCTTGCTGCCGTGAAATCAGCACCGCCGGTCCCCGATGCCAACAAGGCCGCAAGCAAACCATAACTTCGCGAGTAAGCCAGTTTTTTGAACCTGACACCATGTTTGGTTCCCACCCTAATTCCTTGTGTGAAAAAACTGCCTTGCCCCACTCACGGTGCATGTTTTTCGCAGGCATACTTCCCCGCCTCTTGCTGCCGTGAAATCAGCACCGCTGGTCCCCAATGCCAATAGGGCCGCAAGCACAGCATTACTTCCCGAGTAAGCCGGTTTTTCAAACCTAACACCATCTTGGTTCCCACCCTAAGTCCTTGTCTAAAAAACCACCTTGCCCCAATCATGGTGCATGTTTTCTAGAGGCAAACTTCCCCGCCTCTTGCTGTCGTGATATCAGCAGTGCCGGTCGCCGATACCAACAAGGCCGCATGCACACCATAACTACATGAGTAAGCCAGTTTTTCAATCCTGACACCATGTTTGGATCCCACCCTAAGTCCCTATGTGAAAAAACAGCCTTGCCCCACTCGTGGTGCTTATTTTCTGGAGGCAAATTTGCCTGCCTCTTGCTGGTGCGAAATCAGCACCGAAGGTCCCCGATGCCAACAAGGCCGCAAGCACACCATAGCTTCACGAGTAAGCTAGTTTTTTTAACCTGACACAATGTTTGGTTCCCAGCCTAATTCCCTGTGTGAAAAAACTGCCTTGCCCCACTCGTGGTGCATGTTTTTCACAGGCATACTTCCCCGCCTCTTGCTACCGTGAAATCAGCACCGCCGGTCCCCAATGCCAATAGGGCCGCAAGCACACCATAACTTCATGAGTAAGCCAGTTTTCCAAACTTGACACCATGTTTGGTTCCCACCCTAAGTCCTCATGTGAAAAAACTGCCTTGCCCCACTCGTGGTGCATGTTTTCTGGAGGCAAACTTCCCCGCCTCTTGCTGCAACGAAATCAGCACCGCCGGTCCCCGATGCCAACAACGCCGCATGCACACCATAACTACATGAGTAAGCTAGCTTTCCAAACCTGACAACATGTTTGGTTCCCACCCTAAGTCCCCATGTGAAAAAACCACATAGCCCCACTCGCGGTGCTTGTTTTCCGGAGGCAAATTTGCCCACCACTTGCTGCCAACAAATGAGCACCGCCGGTCCCCGATGCCAACTAGGCCGCAAGCACACCATGACTTCATGAGTAAGCCAGTTTTTCAAACCTGACACTATGTTTGGTTCCCACCCTAATTCCCTGTGTGAAAAAACTGCCTTGCCCCACTCGCGGTGCATGTTTTCCGCAGGCATACTTCCCTGCCTCTTGCTGCCGTGAAATCAGCACCGCCGGTCCCCAATGCCAATAGGGCCGCATGCACATCATAGCTACATGAGTAAGCTAGTTTTTCAAACCTGACACCTTGTTTGGTTCCCAGCCTAAGTCCTCTTGTGAAAAACCCGCCTTGCCCCACTCGTGGTGCATGTTTTCTGGAGGCAAACTTCCCCGCCTCTTGCTGCCGCGAAATTAGCACCGCCGGTCCCCGATACCAACAAGGCCGCATGCACACCATAACTACATGAGTAAGCCGGTTTTTCAAACTTGACAACATGTTTGGTTCCCACCCTAAGTCCCCGTGTGAAAAAACCACCTTGCCCCACTCGAGGTGCTTGTTTTCTGGAGGCAAATTTGCCCACCACTTGCTGCCATGAAATCAGCACCGCCGGTCCCTGATGCTAACAAGGCCACAAGTTCACCATAACTTCATGAGTAAGCCAGTTTTTTGAACCTGACACTATGTTTGGTTCCCACCCTAATTCCCTGTGTGAAAAAACCACCTTGCCCCACTCGTGGTGCATGTTTTCCGCAGGCATACTTCCCCGCCTCTTGCTGCCATGAAATCAGCACCGCCGGTCCCCAATGCCAATAGGGCCGCAAGCACACCATAACTTCATGAGTAAGCCAGGGTTTTTCAAACCTGACACCATGTTTGATTCACACCGAATGTCCTCATGTGAAAAAACAGCCTTGCCCCACTCGTGGTGCTTGTTTTCTGGAGGCAAACTTCCCGGCCTCTTGCTGCCGCGAAATCAGCACCGCCGGTCCCCGATGCCAACAAGGCCGCATGCACACCATAACTACATGAGTAAGCCAGTTTTTCAAGCCTGACACCATGTTTGGTTCCCACCCTAAGTCCCCGTGTGAAAAAACTGCCTTGCCCCACTCGCGGTGCTTATTTTTCGGAGGCAAATTTGCCCACCTCTTGCTGAAGTGAAATCAGCACCACCGGTCCCCGATGCCAACAAGGCCGCAAGCACACCATAACTTCACAAGAAAGCTAGTTTTCTAAACCTGACACCATGTTCGGTTCCCACCCTAATATCCTATGTGAAAAAACCGCCTTGCCCCACTCGCGGTGCATGTTTTCCGCAGGCATACTTCCCCGCCTCTTGCTGCCGTGAAATCAGCACCGCCGGTCCCCAATGCCAATAGGGTTGCAAGCACACCATTACTTCGCGAGTAAGCCAGTTTTTCAAACCTGACACCATGTTTGTTTCCCACCCTATGTCCTCGTGTGAAAAAACTGCCTTGCCTCACTCGTGGTGCATGGTTTCTGGAGGCAAACTTCCCCGCCTCTTGCTGCCGCGAAATCAGCACCGCGGGTCCCCGATGCCAACAAGGCCGCATGCACACTATAACTACATGAGTAAGCTGGTTTTTCAAACCTGACACCATGTTTGGTTCCCACCCTAAGTCCCCATGTGATAAAACTGCCTTGCCCCACTCACGGTGCTTGTTTTCCCGAGGCAAATTTGCCCGCCTCTTGCTGCCGTGAAATCAGCACCGCCGATCCCCGATGCTAAAAAGGCCGCTAGCACACCATAACTTCATGAGTAAGCCATTTTTTTGAACCTGACACCATGTTTGGTTCCCACCCTAAGTCCCTTTGTCAAAAAACCGCCTTGCCCCACTCTCGCTGCATGTTTTTCGCAGGCATACTTCCCCGCCTCTTGCTGCCGTGAAATTAGCCCCGCCGATCCCCAATGCCAATAGGGCCGCAAGCACACCATTACTTCCCTAGTAAGCCCGTTTTTTGAACCTGACACCATGTTTGGTTCCCACCCTAATTCCCTGTGTGAAAAAATTGCCTTGCCCCACTCACGGTGCATGTTTTTCGCAGGCATACTTCCCCGCCTCTTGCTGCCGTGAAATCAGCACCGCCGGTCCCCAATGCCAATAGGGCCGCAAGCACACCATTACTTCCCGAGTAAGCCGGTTTTTCAAACCTGACACCATGTTTGGTTCCCACCCTAAGTCCTTGTTTGAAAAAACAGCCTTGCCCCAATCGTGGTGCATGTTTTCTGGATGCAAACTTCCTCGCCTCTTGCTGCCGCGAAATCAGCACCGCCGGTCCCCGATGCCAACAAGGCCGCATGCACACCATAACTACATGAGTGATCCGGTTTTTTAAACCTGACACCATGTTTTTTCCCACCCTAAGTCCCCATGTGAAAAAACCGCCTTGCCCCACTCATGGTGCTTGTTTTTCGGAGGCAAATTTGCCCGCCTCTTGCTGCCACGAAATCTGCACCGCCGGTCCCCGATGCCAACAAGGCCGCAAGCACACCATAACTTCGTGAGTAAGCCAGTTTTCCAAACCTGACACCATGTTTGGTTCCCACCCTAATTCCCTATGTGAATAAACCACCTTGCCCCACTCATGGTGCATGTTTTCCGCAGGCATACTTCCCCACCTCTTGCTGCCATGAAATCAGCACCGCCGGTCCCCAATGCCAATAGGGCCGCAAGCACACCCTAACTTCGCAAGTAAGCCAGTTTTCCAAACCTGACACCATGTTTGGTTCCTACCCTAAGTCCTCATGTGAAAAAACTGCCTTGCCCCACTCGTGGTGCATGTTTTCTAGAGGCAAACATCCTCGCCTCTTGGTGCCGTGAAATCAGCACCGCCGGTCCCCGATGCCAACAACGCGCATGCACACCATAACTACATGAGTAAGCCAGTTTTTCAATCCTGACAACATGTTTGGTTCCCACCCTAAGTCCCCGTGTGAAAAAACCACCTTGCCCCACTCGCGGTGCTTGTTTTCCGGAGGCAAATTTGCCCACCACTTGCTGCCACGAAATCTGCACCGCCGGTCCCCGATGCCAACAAGGCCGCAAGCACACCATAACTTCGTGAGTAAGCCACTTTTTCAAACCTAACACCATGTTTGGTTCCCACCCTAAGTCCCCATGTGATAAAACTGCCTTGCCCCACTCGCGGTGCTTGTTTTCCGGAGGCAAATTTGCCCGCCTCTTGCTGCCGTGAAATCAGCACCGCCGGTCCCCAATGCCAATAGGGCCGCAAGCACACCATTACTTCGCGAGTAAGCCGATTTTTCAAACCTAACACCATGTTTGGTTCCCACCCTATGTCCTCGTGTGAAAAAATTCCTTGCCTCACTCGTGGTGCATGTTTTCTGCAGGCAAACTTCCCCGCCTCTTGCTGCCACAAAATCAGCACCGCGGGTCCCCGATGCCAGCAAGGCCGCATGCACACCATAACTACATGAGTAAGCCACTTTTTTGAACCTGACACCATGTTTGGTTCCCACCCTAATTCCCTTTGTGAAAAAACCGCCTTGCCCCACTCGCGGGGCATGTTTTCCGCAAGTATACTTCCCCGCCTCTTGCTGCCGTGAAATTAGCACCGCCGGTCCCCAATGCCAATAGGGCCGCAAGCACACCATAACTTCGTGAGTAAGCTAGTTTTTCAAACCTAACAGCATGTTTGGTTCCCAACCTAAGTCCCCATGTGAAAAAACCGCCTTGCCCCACTCGCGGTGCTTGTTTTCTGGAGACAAATTTGCCCGCCTCTTGCTGCCGCAAAATCAGCACCGCCGGTCCCCGATGCCAACAAGACCGCAAGCACACCATAACTTCATGAGTAAGCCAGTTTTTCAAACCTGACACCATGTTTGGTTCCCACCCTAATTCCCTATGTGAAAAAACTACCTTGCCCCACTCACGGTGCATATTTTCAGCAGGCATACTTCCCCGCCTCTTGCTACCATGAAATCAGCACCGCCGGTCCCCAATGCCAATAGGGCCGCAAGCACACCATAACTTCATGAGTAAGCTAGTTTTTCAAACCAGACACCATGTTTGGCTCCCACCCAAAGTCCTCTTGTGAAAAAACTGCCTTGCCCGACTTGTGGTGCATGTTTTCTGGAGCAAACTTCCCCGCCTCTTGCTGCCGCGAAATAAGCACCGCCGGTCCCCAATGCCAACAAGGCCGCATGCACATCATAACTACATGAGTAAGCTAGTTTTTCAAACCTGACACCTTGTTTGGTTCCCACCCTAAGTCCTCTTGGGAAAAAACCACCTTGCCCGACTCGTGGTGCATGTTTTCTGGAGGCAAACTTGCCCGCCTCTTGCTGCCGTGAAATCAGCACCGTCGGTCCCCGATGCCAACAAGGCCGCATGCACACCGTAACTACATGAGTAAGCTAGTTTTTCAAACCTGACACCATGTTTGGTTCCCACCCTATTTCCCCGTGTGAAAAAACCGCCTTGCCCCACTCGTGGTGCTTGTTTTCCGGAGGCAAATTTGCCCGCCTCTTGCTGCCGTGAAATCAGCACCGCCGGTCCCCGATGCCAACAAGGCCGCAAGCACACCATAACTTCGTGAGTAAGCCAGTTTTTTGAACCTGACACCATGTTTGGTTCCCACCCCAATTCCCTGTGTGAAAAAACTGCCTTGCCCCACTCACGGTGCATGTTTTCCTCAGGCATACTTCCCCGCCTCTTGCTGCCGTGAAATCAGCACCGCCTTGCCCCACTCGCGGTGCTTATTTTCTGGAGGCAAAGTTGCCCGCCTCTTGCTGCCGCGAAATCAGCACCGAAGGCCCCCAATGCCAACAAGGCCGCAAGCACACCATAACTTCGTGAGTAAGCCAGTTTTTTTAATCTGACACCATGTTTGGTTCCCACCCTAATTCCCTGTGTGAAAAAACTGCCTTGCCCCACTCGTGGTGCATGTTTTCCGCAGGCATAGTTCCCCGCCTCTTGCTGCCGTGAAATCAGCACCGCCGGTCCCCAATGCCAATAGGGCCGCAAGCACACCATAACTTCACGAGTAAGCCAATTTTCCAAACCTGACACCATGTTTGGTTCCCACCCTAAGTCCTCATGTGAAAAAACTGCCTTGCCCCACTCGTGGTGCATGTTTTCTGGAGGCAAACTTCCCCGCCTCTTGCTGCAACGAAATCAGCACTGCCGGTCCCCGATGCCAACAACGACGCATGCACACCATAACTACATGAGTAAGCCAGTTTTCCAAACCTAACAACATGTTTGGTTCCCACCCTAAGTCCCCATGTGAAAAAACCACCTTGCCCCACTCGCGGTGCATGTTTTCCGCAGGCATACTTCCCCGCCTCTTGCTGCCGTGAAATCAGCACCGTCGGTCCCCAATGCCAATTGGGCCGCAAGCACACCATAACTTCACAAGTAAGCCAGGGTTTTTCAATCCTGACACCATGTTTGATTCCCACCCTAAGTCCTCGTGTGAAAAAAGGCCTTGCCCCACTCGCGGTGCTTGTTTTCTGGAGGCAAATTTGCCCGCCTCTTGCTGCCGCAAAATCAACACCGCCGGTCCCCGATGCCAACAAGGCCGCAAGCACACCATAACTTCATAAGTAAGCCAATTTTTCAAACTGGACACCATGTTTGGTTCCCACCCTAATTCCCTGTGTGAAAAAACTGCCTTGCCCCACTCGCGGCGCATGTTTTCCGCAGGCATACTTCCCCGCCTCTTGCTGCCGTGAAATCAGCACCGCCGGTCCCCAATGCCAATAGGGCCGCAAGCACACCATAACTTCGTGAGTAAGCTAGTTTTTCAAACCTGACACCATGTTTGGTTCCCACCCTAAGTCCTGTTGTGAAAAAAACCGCCTTGCCCCACTCGTGGTGCATGTTTTCTGGAGCAAACTTCCCCGCCTCTTGCTGCCGCAAAATAAGCACCGCGGGTCCCCAATGCCAGCAAGGCCGCATGCACAACATAACTACATGAGTAAGCTAGTTTTTCAAACCTGACACCTTGTTTGGTTCCCAGCCTAAGTCCTCTTGTGAAAAACCCGCCTTGCCCCACTCGTGGTGCATGTTTTCTGGAGGCAAACTTACCCGCCTCTTGCTGCCACGAAATCAGCACCGCCGGTCCCCAATGCCAATAGGGCCGCAAGCACACCATAACTTCATGAGTAAGCCAGGGTTTTTCAAACCTGACACCATGTTTGATTCACACCCTATGTCCTCATGTGAAAAAATGGCCTTGCCCCACTCGTGGTGCATGTTTTCTGGAGGCAAACTTCCCGGCCTATTGCTGCCGCGAAATCAGCACCGCCGGTCCCCGATGCCAACAAGGCCGCATGCACACCATAACTACTTGAGTAAGCCGGTTTTTCAAACCTGACACCATGTTTGGTTCCCACCCTAAGTCCCCGTGTGAAAAAACTGCCTTGCCCCACTCACGGTGCTTGTTTTTCGGAGGCAAATTTGCCCACCTCTTGCTGCCGTGAAATCAGCACCGCCGGTCCCCGATGCCAACAAGGCCGCAAGCACACCATAACTTCGCAAGAAAGCTAGTTTTTTGAACCTGACACCATGTTCGGTTCCCACCCTAATATCCTGTGTGAAAAAACCGCCTTGCCCCACTCGCGGCGCATGTTTTCCGCAGGCATACTTCCCCGCCTCTTGCTGCCGTGAAATCAGCACCGCCGGTCCCCAATGCCAATAGGGCCGCAAGCACACCATTACTTCGCGAGTAAGCCGATTTTTCAAACCTGACACCATGTTTGGTTCCCACCCTATGTCCTCGTGTGAAAAAATTCCTTGCCTCACTCATGGTGCATGTTTTCTGGAGGCAAACTTCCCCGCCTCTTGCTGCCACGAAATCAGCACCGCGGGTCCCCGATGCCAACAAGGCCGCATGCACACCATAACTACATGAGTAAGCCCGTTTTTCAAACCTAACACCATGTTTGGTTCCCACCCTAAGTCCCCATGTGATAAAACCGCCTTGCCCCACTCGCGGTGCTTGTTTTCTAGAGGCAAATTTGCCCGCCTCTTGCCGCCGTGAAGTCAGCACCGCCGATCACCGATGCTAACAAGGCCGCTAGCACACCATAACTTCATGAGTAAGCCAATTTTTTGAACCTGACACCATGTTTGGTTCCCACCCTAATTCCCTTTGTGAAAAAACCGCCTTGCCCCACTCGCGGGGCATGTTTTCCGCAGGCATACTTCCCCGCCTCTTGCTGCCGTGAAATTAGCACCGCCGGTCCCCAATGCCAATAGGGCCGCAAGCACACAATAACTTTGTGAGTAAGCTAGTTTTTCAAACCTGACAGCATGTTTGGTTCCCAACCTAAGTCCTCGTGTGAAAAAACCGCCTTGCCCCACTCGCGGTGCTTGTTTTCCAGAGACAAATTTGCCCACCTCTTACTGCCGCGAAATCAGCACCGCCGGTCCCCGATGCCAACAAGACCGCAAGCACACCATAACTTCGTGAGTAAGCCAGTTTTTCAAACCTGACACCATGTTTGGTTCCCACCCTAATTCCCTGTGTGAAAAAACTGCCTTGCCCCACTCGCAGTGCATATTTTCCGCAGGCATACTTCCCCGCCTCTTGCTGCCATGAAATCAGCACCGCCGGTCCCCAATGCCAATAGGGCCGCAAGCACACCATAACTTGATGAGTAAGCTAGTTTTTCAAACCTGACACCATGTTTGGTTCTCACCCTAAGTCCTCTTGTGAAAAAACCACCTTGCCCCAGTTGTGGTGCATGTTTTCTGGAGCAAACTTCCCCGCCTCTTGCTGCCGTGAAATAAGCACCGCCGGTCCCCAATGCCAACAAGGCCGCATGCACATCATAACTACATGAGTAAGCTAGTTTTTCAAACCTGACACCTTGTTTGGTTCCCACCCTAAGTCCTCTTGGGAAAAAACCGCCTTGCCCCACTTGTGGTGCATCCCACCCTAAGTCCTCTTGGGAAAAAACCGCCTTGCCCCACTCGTGGTGCATGTTTTCTGGAGGCAAACTTCCCTGCCTCTTGCTGCCGTGAAATCAGCACCATCGGTCCCCGATGCCAACAAGGCCGCATGCACACCATAACTACATGGGTAAGCCAATTTTCCAAACCTGACACCATGTTTGGTTCCCACCCTAATTCCCCGTGTGAAAATACCGCCTTGCCCCACTCGTGGTGCTTGTTTTCTGGAGGCAAATTTGCCCGCCTCTTGCTGCTGTGAAATCAGCACCGCCGGTCCCCGATGCCAACAAGGCCGCAAGCACACCATAACTTTGCGAGTAAGCCAGTTGTTCGAACCTGACACCATGTTTGGTTCCCACCCTAATTCCCTATGTGAAAAAACTGCCTTGCCCCACTCACGGTGCATGTTTTCCGCAGGCATACTTCCCCGCCTCTTGCTACCATGAAATCAGCACCGCCGGTCCCCGATGCCAACAAGGCCGCAAGCACACCATAACTTGGTGAGTAAGCCAGTTTTTCAAACCTGACACCATGTTTGGTTCCCACCTTGATTCCCTGTGTGAAAAAACTGCCTTGCCCCACTCACGGTGCATGTTTTCCGCAGGCATACTTCCCTGCCTCTTGCTGCCGTGAAATCAGCACCGCCTTGCCCCACTCGCGGTGCTTATTTTCAGGAGGCAAAGTTGCCCGCCTCTTGCTGCTGCGAAATCAGCACCGAAGGTCCCCAATGCCAACAAGGCCGCAAGCACACCATAACTTCGTGAGTAAGCCAGTTTTTTTAACCTGACACCATGTTTGGTTCCCACCCTAATTCCCTGTGTGAAAAAACCGTCTTGCCCCACTCGTGGTGCATGTTTTCCGCAGGCATAGTTCCCTGCCTCTTGCTGCTGTGAAATCAGCACCGCCGGTCCCCAATGCTAATAGGGCCGCAAGCACACCATAACTTCACGAGTAAGCCAATTTTCCAAACCTGACACCATGTTTGGTTCCCACCCTAAGTCCTCATGTGAAAAAACCGCCTTGCCCCACTCGTGGTGCATGTTTTCTGGAGGCAAACTTCCCCGCTTCTTGCTGCAACAAAATCAGCACTGCCGGTCCCCGATGCCAAGAACGACGCATGCACACCATAACTACATGAGTAAGCCAGTTTTCCAAACCTGACAACATGTTTGGTTCCCACCCTAAGTCCCCATGTGAAAAAACTACCTTGCCCCACTCGTGGTGCATGTTTTCCGCAGGCATACTTCCCCGCCTCTTGCTGCCGTGAAATCAGCACCGTCGGTCCCCAATGCCAATAGGGCCGCAAGCACACCATAACTTCACGAGTAAGCCAGGGTTTTTCAATCCTGACACCATGTTTGATTCCCACCCTAAGTCCTCGTGTGAAAAAACGGCCTTGCCCCACTCGCGGTGCTTGTTTTCCGGAGGCAAATTTGCCCGCCTCTTGCTGCCGCAAAATCAGCACCGCCGGTCCCCGATGCCAACAAGGCCACAAGCACACCATAACTTCATGAGTAATCCAGTTTTTCGAACTAGACACCATGTTTGGTTCCCACCCTAATTCCCTGTGTGAAAAAACTGCCTTGCCCCACTCGCAGTGCATGTTTTCCACAGGCATACTTCCCCGCCTCTTGCTGCCGTGAAATCAGCACCGCCGGTCCCCAATGCCAATAGGGCCGCAAGCACACCATAACTTCGTGAGTAAGCTAGTTTTTCAAACCTGACATCATGTTTGGTTCCCACCCTAAGTCCTGTTGTGAAAAAAACCGCCTTGCCCCACTCGTCGTGCATGTTTTCTTTAGCAAACTTCCCCACCTCTTGCTGCCGCAAAATAAGCACCGCGAGTCCCCAATGCCAACAAGGCCGCATGCACATCATAACTACATGAGTAAGCTAGTTTTTTAAACCTGACACCTTGTTTGGTTCCTAGCCTAAGTCCTCTTGTGAAAAACCCGCCTTGCCCCACTCATGGTGCATGTTTTCTGGAGGCAAACTTCCCCGCCTCTTGTAGCCACGAAATCAGCACCGCCGGTCCCCGATACCAACAAGGCCGCATGCACACTAAGTCCCCGTGTGAAAAAACCACCTTGCCCCACTCACAGTGCTTGTTTTTCGGAGGCAAATTTGCCCACCACTTGCTGCCACGAAATCAGCACCGCCGGTCCCCAATGCCAATAGGGCCACAAGCACACCATAACTTCACGAGTAAGCCAGTTTTTCGAACCTGACACTATGTTTGGTTCCCACCCTAATTCCCTGTGTGAAAAAACCGCCTTGCCCCACTCGTGGTGCATGTTTTCCGCAGGCATACTTCCCCGCCTCTTGCTGCCGTGAAATCAGCACCGCCGGTCCCCAATGCCAATAGGGCCGCAAGCACACCATAACTTCATGAGTAAGCCGGGGTTTTTCAAACCTGACACCATGTTTGATTCACACCCTATGTCCTCATGTGAAAAAATGGCCTTGCCCCACTCGTGGTGCATGTTTTCTAGAGGCAAACTTCCCGGCCTCTTGCTGTCGCAAAATCAGCAACGCCGGTCCCCGATGCCAACAAGGCCGCATGCACACTATAACTACATGAGTAAGCCAGTTTTTCAAACCTAACACCATGTTTGGTTCCCACCCTAAGTCCCCGTGTGAAAAAACTGCCTTGCCCTACTCACGGTGCTTGTTTTCCGGAGGCAAATTTGCCCGCCTCTTGCTGCCGTGAAATCAGCACCGCCGGTCCCCGATGCCAACAAGGCCGCAAGTACACCATAACTTCGCATGAAAGCCAGTTTTTTGAACCTGACACCATGTTCGGTCCTTAATGCTAATAGGGCCGCAAGCACACCATAACTTCACGAGTAAGCCAATTTTCCAAACCTGACACCATGTTTGGTTCCCACCGTAAGTCCTCATGTGAAAAAACCACCTTGCCCCACTCGTGGAGCATGTTTTCTGGAGGCAAACTTCCCCACCTCTTGTTGCCGCGAAATCAGCACCGCCGATCCCCGATGCCAACAACGCCGCATGCACACCATTACTACTTGAGTAAGCCAGTTTTTCAAACCTGACAACATGTTTGGTTCCCACCCTAAGTCCCCGTGTGAAAAAACCACCTTGCCTCACTCGCGGTGCTTGTTTTCCGCAGGCAAATTTGCCTACCACTTGCTGCCACGAAATCAGCATCGCCGGTCCCCGATGCCAACAAGGCCACAAGCACACCATAACTTTGTGAGTAAGCCAGTTTTTTGAACCTGACACTATGTTTGGTTCCCACCCTAATTCCCTGTGTGAAAAAACCATCTTGCCCCACTCGTGGTGCATGTTTTCCGCAGGCATACTTCCCCGCCTCTTGCTGCCGTGAAATCAGCACAGCCAGTCCGCAATGCCAATAGGGCCGCAAGCACACCATAACTTCGTGAGTAAGCCGGGGTTTTTCAAACCTGACACCACGTTTGATTCACACCCTAAGTCCTTGTGTGAAAAAACAGCCTTGCCCCACTCGTGGGGCTTGTTTTCTGGAGGCAAACTTCCCGGCCTCTTGCTGCCGCGAAATCAGCACTGCCAGTCCCCGATGCCAACAAGGCCGCATGCACACCATAACTACATGAGTAAGCCAGTTTTTCAAACCTGACACCATGTTTAGTTCCCACCCTAAGGCCCCGTGTGAAAAAACCGCCTTGCCCCACTCGCGGTGCTTGTTTTTCGGAGGCAAATTTGCCCGCCTCTTACTGCCGTGCAATCAGCACCGCCGGTTCCCGATGCCAGCAAGGCCGCAAGCACACCATAACTTTGCAAGAAAGCCAGTTTTTTGAACCTGACACCATGTTTGGTTCCCACCCTAATATCCTGTGTGAAAAAACCGCCTTGCCCCACTCGCGGTGCATGTTTTCCGCAGGCATAATTCCCCGCCTCTTGCTGCCGTGAAATCAGCACCGCCGGTCCCCAATGCCAATAGGGTCGCAAGCACGCCATTACTTCGTGAGTAAGCCGGTTTTTCAAACCTGACACCATGTTTGGTTCCCACCGTAAGTCCTCATGTGAAACAACCGCCTTGCCCCACTCGTGATGCATGTTTTCTGGAGGCATACTTCCCCGCCTCTTGCTGCCGCGAAATCAGCACCGCAGGTCCCCGATGCCAACAAGGCCGCATGCACACCATAACTACATGAGTAAGCTGGTTTTTCAAACCTGACACCATGTTTGGTTCCCACCCTAAGTCCCCATGTGGTAAAACTACCTTGCCCCACTCGCGGTGCTTGGATTCCGGAGGCAAATTTGCCCGCCTCTTGCTGCCGCGAAATCAGCACCGCTGGTCCCCGATGCCAACAGGGCCGCTAGCACACCATAACTTCATGAGTAGGCCAGTTTTTCGATCCTGACACAATGTTTGGTTCCCACCGTAATTCACTGTGTGAAAAAACCACCTTGCCCCACCCGCGGTGCATGTTTTCCGCAGGCATACTTCCCCGCCTGTTGCTGCCGTGAAATTAGCACCGCCGGTCCCCAATGCCAATTGGGCCACAAGCACACCATAACTTGATGAGTAAGCTAGTTTTTCAGACCTAATAGCATGTTTGGTTCCCACCCTAAGTCCCCGTGTGAAAAAACCGCCTTGCCCCACTCGCGGTGCTTGTTTTCCGAAGGCAAATTTGCCCGCCTCTTGCTGCTGCGAAATCAGCACCGCCAGTCCCCGATGCCAACAGGGCCGCAAGCACACCATAACTTCTTGAGTAGGCCAGTTTTTCGATCCTGACACAATGTTTGGTTCCCACCCTAATTCCCTTTGTGAAAAAACCGCCTTGCCCCACCCGCGGTGCATGTTTTCCGCAGGCATACTTCCCCGCCTCTTGCTGCCGTGAAATTAGCACCGCTGGTCCCCAATGCCAATAGGGCCGCAAGCACACCATAACTTCGTGAGTAAGCTAGTTTTTCAAACCTGACATCATGTTTGGTTCCCACCCTAAGTCCTCTTGTGAAAAAACCGCCTTGCCCCACTTGTGGTGCATGTTTTCTGGAGCAAACTTCCCCGCCTCTTGCTGCCGCGAAATAAGCACCGCCGGTCCCCAATGCCAACAAATCCGCATGCACATCATAACTACATGAGTAAGCTAGTTTTTGAAACCTGACACCTTGTTTGGTTCCCACCCTAAGTCCTCTTGCAAAAAAACTGCCTTGCCCCACTCGTGGTGCATGTTTTCTGGAGGCAAACTTCCCAGCCTCTTGCTGCCGTGAAATCAGCACCGTCGGTCCCCGATGCCAACAAGGCCGCATGCACACCATAACTACATGAGTAAGCCAGTTTTCCAAACCTGACACCATGTTTGGTTCCCACCCTAAGTCACCATGTGAAAAAACCGCCTTGCCTCACTCGCGGTGCTTGTTTTCCGGAGGCAAATTTTCCCGCCTCTTGCTGCCGTGAAATCAGCACCGCCGGTCCCCGATGCCAACAAGGCCGCAAGCACACCATAACTTCGCAAGTAAGCTAGTTTTTTGAACCTGACACCATGTTTGGTTCCCACCCTAATTCCCTGTGTGAAAAAACTGCCTTGCCCCACTGACGGTGCATGTTTTCTGCAGGCATACTTCCCCGCCTCTGGCTGCCGTGAAATCAGCACCGCCGGTCCCCAATGCCAATAGGGCCGCAAGCACACCATTACTTCTCGAGTAAGCCGGTTTTTCAAACCTGACACCATGTTTGGTTCCCACCCTAAGTCCTCGTCTGAAAAAACCACCTTGCCCCACTCGTGGTGCATGTTTTCTGGAGGCAAACTTCCCCGCCTCTTGCTGCCGCGAAATGAGCACCACCGGTCCCTGATACCAACAAGGCCGCATGCACACCATAACTACATGAGTAAGCCATTTTTTCAATCCTGACACCATGTTTGGTTCCTACTCTAAGTCCCTGTGTGAAAAAACTGCCTTGCCCCACTCGCGGTGCTTATTTTCAGGAGGCAAAGTTGCCCGCCTCTTGCTGCCGTGAAATCAGCACCGAAGGTCCCCAATGCCAACAAGGCCGCAAGCACACCATAACTTCGCAAGTAAGCCAGTTTTTTTAACCTGACACCATGTTTGGTTCCCACCCTAATTCCCTGTGTGAAAAAACCACCTTGCCCAACTCGTGGTGCATGTTTTCCGCAGGCATACTTCCCCGCCTCTTGCTGCCGTGAAATCAGCACCGCTGGTCCCCAATGCCAATAGGGCCGCAAGCACACCATAACTTCATGAGTAAGCCAGTTTTCCAAACCTAACACCATGTTTGGTTCCCACCCTAAGTCCTCATGTGAAAAACCTCCTTGCCCCACTCGTGGTGCATGTTTTCCGGAGGCAAACTTCCTCGCCTCTTGCTGCCGCGAAATCAGCACCGCCGGTCCCCGATGCCAACAACACCGCATGCACACCATAACTACATGAGTAAGCCAGTTTTTCAAACCTGACAACACGTTTGGTTCCCACCCTAAGTCCCTTTGTGAAAAAACCACCTTGCCCCACTCGCGGTGCTTGTTTTCCGCAGGCAAATTTGCCCACCACTTGCTGCCACGAAATCAGCACCGCCGGTACCCGATGCCCACCATATCTTTGTGAGTAAGCCAGTTTTTTGAACCTGACACCATGTTTGGTTCCCACACTAATTCCCTATGTGAAAAAACTGCCTTTCCCCACTCACGGTGCATGTTTTCCGTAGGCATACTTTCCCGCCTCTTGCTGCCGTGAAATTAGCACCGCCGGTCCCCAATGCCAATAGGGCCGCAAGCACACCGTAACCTCACGAGTAAGCCAGGTTTTTCAAACCTGACACCATTTTTGATTCCCACCCTATGTCCTCATGTGAAAAAATGGCCTTGCCCCACTCAAGGTGCATGTTTTCTAGAGGCAAACTTCCCGGTCTCTTGCTGTCGCGAAATCAGCACCACCGGTCCCCGATGCCAACAAGGCCGCATGCACACCATAACTACATGAGTAAGCCAGTTTTACAAACCTGACAGCATGTTTGGTTCCCAACCTAAGTCCTCGTGTGAAAAAACTGCATTGCCCCACTCGCGGTGCTTGTTTTTCGGAGGCAAATTTGCCCGCCTCTTGCTGCCGTGAAATCAGCACCGCCGGTCCCCGATGCCAACAAGGCCGCAAGCACACCATAACTTCGTGAGTAAGCCAGTTTTTTGAACCTGACACCATGTTTGGTTCCCACCCTAATTCACTGTGTGAAAAAACTTCCTTGACCCACTCGCGGTGCAAGTTTTCCGCAGGCATACTTCCCCGCCTCTTGCTGCCGTGAAATCAGCACCGCCGGTCCCCAATGCCAATAGGGCCGCAAGCACACCATAACTTCATGAGTAAGCTAGTTTTTCAAACCTGACACCATGTTTGGTTCCCACCCTAAGTCCTCTTGTGAAAAAACCGCCTTGCCCCACTCGTGGTGCATGTTTTCTGGAGCAAACTTCCCCGCCTCTTGCTGCCACGAAATAAGCACCGCGGGTCCCCAATGCCGACAAGGCCGCATGCACATCATAACTACATGAGTAAGCTAGTTTTTCAAACCTGACACCTTGGTTGGTTCCCACCCTAAGTCCCCGTGTGAAAAAACCACCTTGCCCCACTCGCGGTGCTTGTTTTCCGGAGGCAAATTTGCCCAGCACTTGCTGCCACGAAATCAGCACCGCCGGTCCCCGATGCCAACAAGGCCACAAGCACACCATAACTTCATGAGTAAGCCAGTTTTTCGAACCTAACACTATGTTTGGTTCCCACCCTAATTCCCAGTGTGAAAAAACTGCCTTGCCCCACTTGTGGTGCATGTTTTCCGCAGGCATACTTCCCCGCCTCTTGCTGCCGTGAAATCAGCACCGCCGGTCCCCAATGCCAATAGGGCCGCAAGCACACCATAACTTGATGAGTAAGCTAGGGTTTTTCAAACCTGACACCATGTTTGATTCACACCCTAAGTCCTCATGTAAAAAAATGGCCTTGCCCCACTCATGGTGCATGTTTTCTGAGGCAAACTTCCCGGCCTCTTGCTGCCGCGAAATCAGCACCGCCGGTCCCCGATGCCAACAAGGCCGCATGCACACCATAACTGTGCGAGTAAGCCAGTTTTTCAAACCTGACACCATGTTTGGTTCCCACCCTAAGTCCTCATGTGAAAAAACCGCCTTGCCCCACTCGTGGTGCATCTTTTCTAGAGGCAAACTTCCCTGCCTCTTGCTGCCACGAAATCAGCACCGCGGGTCCCCGATGCCAACACGGCCGCATGCACACCATAACTACATGAGTAAGCTGGTTTTTCAAGCCTGACACCATATTTGGTTCCCACCCTAAGTCCCCATGTGATAAAACTACCTTGCCCCACTCGCGGTGCATGTTTTTCGGAGGCAAATTTGCCCGCCTCTTGCTGCCACGAAATCAGCACCGCCGATCCCCGATGCTAACAAGGCCGCTAGCAAACCATAACTTCATGAGTAAGCCAGTTTTTTGAACCTGACACCATGTTTGGTTCCCACCCTAATTCCCTTTGTGAAAAAACCACCTTGCCCCACTCGTGGTGCATGTTTTCCGCAGGCATACTTCCCCGCCTCTTGCTGCCGTGAAATTAGCACTGCCGGTCCCCAATGCCAATAGGGCCGCAAGCACAACATAACTTCATGAGTAAGCCAATTTTTCAAACCTGACACCATGTTTGGTTCCCACCCTAAGTCCTCATGTGAAAAAACTACGGTCCAAAAGGTCTTGGACTTGGCGCTGAATCTCCTTAGTCTCCTCAGGATTGGCTCTATAAGCAGCCCAATTTGGCAAACTTGCTCCAGGAATTAAGTCGATCTGGTGTTCAATCCCTCTAATGGGTGGAAGCCCCGGGGGAATCTCAGAGGGAAAAATGTCACTGTACTCCTGCAAAAGGTCAGCGACAGAAGATGGCACTATGCTAGATATATCTTCTATAGAAAATAAAGCATCTTTGCATATCATGGCACGTATCATTAATCTCTGCAAGATCAGATTTGGTGGCAAGCATCACAGGATTTTTTAATTTTATTTCTGACTTATTCTCAATTTTAGCATCAACAGCTAGTCTATCCTTCTCAGCTTGTACAATTTGAGCAGGCGTCATGGGTTGCAAAGTAATTTTTTGTCCTTTATGCATAAGAGTATATGTATTACTTCTACCATGGTGGACAGCATCATTATCATATTCCCAAGGTCTACCCAACAAAAGAGAACAAGCTTGCATTGGAACAACATCACAATCTACATAATCAGAATATGGACCAAGGGAAAAATAAACTCGTGCCGTTTTAGTTACCTTGGCCTTACCTGAATCGTTGAGGCACTGAATATGGTATGGATTTTTATGAGGTCGGGTCGTTAATTCAAGATGCTTGACCAAATCTTCACTTACCAAATTGTTGCAGCTGCCTCCATCAATGATCACGCGTACACGTGTTTCTTTAATCACAAATAAAATCTGGAACAAGTTATGGCGCTGTTGCTTCTCTGCATCGTGAACCTGCGTACTAAGAACTCGCTGCACAATAAAAATTCGTTGGTTGCCAGCATCTTCGGAGCTCACAATTACTCCGTCCTCATTTGTAGCATCTGCTTCGTCAGGTTCTTCATCCGAGGCACTAATGTAACCATCTTTAGTTGCAATGTATGCCCGTGTGCTTGGACATTCTCTTGCTATGTGACCGTACCCTTGGCAGCGACGGCACTGAATACCTGTAGAGCGACCGGTAGAAGCCACAGAAGATGACAGTTCCTACATACGAGTCTTACCAGCGGTTGAAGGAAAAGATGCAGTGGGTGACGAACGCGTGGCTGCTGGCGCCGCTGCTGAAGGAGAAGCACTCGCAGCCTTAGCGCCCGATGGCACATTCTTCGACGAAAAAGAACTGCCGTAGTTACTTCGGCTCCTTTGCTGTTGTGGTTGTCGTCCCTGCAATTCTTTTTCCGCAAGCATGGCAAGCTGAAACAACTGGTTGGTAGTATTATATTCCCTATAATCAACAAGATCCTGAATTTCTTTTCTCAAACCACCATAAAAACGACACAATTTATCCTCGGGTTCTTCTTCTATACCACAACGCATCATACCCTTTTGTAGCGCTGCAAAATAATCCTGAACAAGCATATCTTCCTGGTCTAAGCATTGTAGTTTCTTACGCATATCTCGCTGATAAGTAATTGGAACAAACCTATCACGCATAGCAATTTTAAGATTCTCCCATGTTGAAGGTTTTACTTTCAAAGCAGTCCACCAGATTAGAGCGAAATCTTTAAATTCACTAGTGGCTTGTCTAACCTTATGACGTTCAGGTACAAGATGAGCAGAAAATTTTTGTTCTACTGTCAGCTCCCAATCTAAATATTCCTCAGCATCATATTTACCAACAAAAGATGGTATGGAAAATTTAATTTTAGCATATGGATCATCGTTACCTTGATGTCTATTACCTCCCATACCAATTGTATTCTTCATCTTGCGTCTTCTGCGCAAGCGGTTTTCGTTTGTCCTAATGTGATCAGGAAGGCCATCGGAATTATAAACAACATCTTCTTCTATTTTAGGAAAAGCAGCCTCGTCATCACCTCCCTCTTGTCCTTGATCATCGTCTGGCTTGGGTGGATTGTTCTCAAGCTGTTCCACCCTTCCAGAAATCGTGGATACTCGCTTGTCCACACGTTCAACATCAGTGTGGACTGTTCAAATATCCTTTTGTAATGCCTCCAGCATCCTCGTCTGGTTGGTGAGTAAATCCCTGATGACCTGCAAGTCACTTTGCAAAACAGGAGTGTCGTCTGGCATGATTAGTGATTAGCAAAAACTCCTATGAGCTACTTGGGTTCAATTGGTGGAATCACACCCTCACACACGTCTTAACAAGTTCTTACCCAAGTTCTTACCAACACCTGCAGAGGATGGCAACCGGTGGATCTCGGTTGTGATACCTGAGGATGTGGGCCACGATTGCAAGGTCTTTTTCTGTACTGATCTGAAGATAATGTGGAGCTTGGAAGGCGCACAAACAGAAAATATATGTATATATATGGCACACAACTCAGTAACAGCGAGCAATGCTGAACTCTAGACCAAAGTACTTATGCTTGTTGCTGGCCTAACGTGTTCCAAGTACCAAAATTGTGTGAACTAGGACAAAGGAAGTACAAGTATGATTGAGAAACAAGTATGAAAGAAACCCAATGAAACACTCGCAATCGCAGAACAAACAACTGTCTCCTTGTTCTCTTTCTTTTTTTATTCTCGTCAAAAAGGCACTAGTAGAACAAACCACCTTGCCCCACTCGTGGTGCATGTTTTCTGGGACAAACTTCCCCGCCTCATGCTGCCGTGAAATAAGCACCGCCGGTCCCCAATGCCAACAAGGCCGCATGCACATCATAACTACATGAGTAAGCTAGTTTTTCACACCTGACACCTTGTTTGGTTCCCACCCTAAGTCCTCTTGTGAAAAAACTACCTTGCCCCACTCGTGGTGCATGTTTTCTGGAGGCAAACTTCCCCGCCTCTTGCTACCGCGAAATCAGCACCGCCGGTCCCCGATGCCAACAAGGCCGCATGCACACCATAACTACATGTGTAAGCCGGTTTTTCAAAGCTGACACCATGTTTGGTTCCCACCCTAAGTCCCCGTGTGAAAAAACCGCCTTGCCTCACTCGCGGTGCTTGTTTTCCGGAGGCAAATTTGCCCGCCTCTTGCTGCCGCGAAATCAGCACCGCCAGTCCCCGAGGCCAACAAGGCCGCAAGCACACCATAACTTCGCGAGTAAGCCAGTTTTTTGAACCTGACACCATGTCTGGTTCCCACCCTAATTCCCTATGTGAAAAAACTGCCTTGCCCAACTCACAGTGCATGTTTTTCGCAGGCATACTTCCCCGCCTCTTGCTGCCGTGAAATTAGCACCGCCAGTCCCCAATGCCAATAGGGCCCCAAGCACACCATTACTTCCCGAGTAAGCCGGTTTTTCAAACCTGACACCATGTTTGGTTCCCACCCTAAGTCCTTGTCTAAAAAAACCGCCTTGCCCCAATCGTGGTGCATGTTTTCTGGAGGCAAACTTCCCTGCCTCTTGCTGCCGCGAAATCAGCACCGCCAGTCCCCGATACCAACAAGGCCGCATGCACACCATAACTACATGAGTAAGCCGGTCTTTTGAACCTGACACCATGTTTGGTTCCCACCCTAAGTCCCTGTGTGAAAAAACCGCCTTGCCCCACTCGTGGTGCTTATTTTCTGGAGGCAAATTTGCCTGCCTCTTGCTGCCGCGAAATCAGCACCGAAGGTCCCCGATGCCAACAAGGCCGCAAGCACACCATAACTTCGCGAGTAAGCCAGTTTTTTTAACCTGACATCATGCTTGGTTCCCACCCTAATTCTCTGTGTGAAAAAATCTCCTTGCCCCACTAGTGGTGCATGTTTTTCGCAGGCATACTTCCCCGCCTCTTGCTACCGTGAAATCAGCACCGCCGATCCCCAATGCCAATAGGGCCGCAAGCACACCATAACTTCATGAGTAAGCCAGTTTTCCAAACCTGACACCATGTTTGGTTCCCACCCTAAGTCCTCATGTGAAAAAACCGCCTTGCCCCACTCGTGGTGCATGTTTTCTGGAGGCAAACTTCCCCGCCTCTTGCTGCCGCGAAATCAGCACCGTTGGTCCCCGATACCAACAATGCCGCATGCACACCATAACTACATGAGTAAGCTAGTTTTCCAAACCTGACAACATGTTTGGTTCCCACCCTAAGTCCCCACGTGAAAAAACCACCTTGCCCCACTCGCGGTGCTTGTTTTTCGAAGGCAAATTTGCCCACCACTTGCTGCCATGAAATCAGCACCGCCGGTCCCCGATGCCTACAAGGCCGCAAGCACACCATAACTTCATGAGTAAGCCAATTTTTTAAACCTGACACTATGTTTGGTTCCCACCCTAATTCCCTGTGTGAAAAAACTGCCTTGCCCCACTCGTGGTGCATATTTTCCGAAGGCATACTTCCCCGCCTCTTCCTGCCATTAAATCAGCACCGCCAGTCCCCAATGCCAATAGGGCCACAAGCACACCATAACTTTGTGAGTAAGCCAGGGTTTTTCAATCCAGACACCATGTTTGATTCCCACCCTAAGTCCTCGTGTGAAAAAATGGCCTTGCCCCACTCGTGGTGCATGTTTTCTAGAGGCAAACTTCCCGGCCTCTTGCTGTCGCGAAATCAGCACCGCCGGTCCCCGATGCCAACAAGGCCACATGCACACCATAACTACATGCGATGGGGATGTGATTCCCTAATCTTCCGTCAGATGGAGATAACTACCGTTTTGGTGGAGCACGACACACCGATCCGGCTTCAGATCCAAAGACCCGAACCCTGCAATCTTAGCACCACGACTCCTCGGGTTATCAACCGTGTCTCCAACCGGTTGACCTCGCCATGAAGGCTAATCCCTGCCTGCGAAACAAAGAACACAAGCAAGAACTCGAATGAACACAGCTCAATTAATGGGACAATCTGCAAATGAATGATTAAGCACTCGAGTTGGGGTTCCACAAACCGATGAATGGCGGCTGTCGATGGACAGAATAATCTAAGCAAAACCCAAAACCTAACGACGGTGGCGGTGTATGTTTATAAAGGACTTAGGGTCGTCGCCTACCCTGGACGCGCCCACTAACGGGCTCATAAACGATACACGGCCCATTGGACCAAAATAAGGTGACGCAGCACCAAGGCAGATTCGGAATGCTGACTTGCTTCGACAATTCCCATGGACTCCGAAGAGGTTTTGACGTGAGACCACTTCTATTGGCTTCCTTATAAAGTTAGCTTTCCAACCATATGTAGAACGTCAAAAACGGAGTCCGTATGAGTCCGTATGAGCACTTCTAGTCTAGGCTGGTCTGGCAGTCCGAGACAGACGCGAAATCAGCTTGTGTTGCACGCCCTTGCTAGCCCAGCTCGTCTCCAACTCCTCATCCAAGTTCTTCAGAAGCCTCTCCATTGTTCCTAAGCAATATTAAATCATTAGGTAGTAATCTATTCTCAAAAGTATGAAAAGTATCGCTTAAAAACGAGCTCACCTGTAAATGTAGTTGACGCATTCGAGCTCGGGTCATTGGGCCTTGGAGAGGATCAGTAGGTGCACAAGAAGAAGCGATGTCCTCATCAACATGAGTAAGCCAGTTTTTCAAACCTGACAGCTTGTTTGGTTCCCACCCTAAGTCCCCGTGTGAAAAAACTGCCTTGCCCCACTCGCGGTGCTTGTTTTCCGAAAACAAAATTTGCCAGCCTGTTGCTGCCGCGAAATCAGCACCGCCGGTCCCCGATGCCAACAAGGCCGCAGGCACACCATAACTTCGCGAGTAAGCCAGTTTTTTGAACCTGACACCATGTTTGGTTCCCACCCTAATTCCCTGTGTGAAAAAACTGCCTTGCCCCACTCATGGTGCATGTTTTTCGCAGGCATACTTCCCCGCCTCTTGCCGCCGTGAAATCAGCACCGCCGGTCCCCAATGCCAATAGGGCCGCAAGCACACCATTACTTCCTGAGTAAGCCAGTTTTTCAAACCTGACACCATGTTTGGTTCCCACCCTAAGTCCTTGTCTGAAAAACTGCCTTGCCCCGCTCGTGGTGCATGTTTTCTGGAGGCAAACTTTTCGGCCTCTTGCTGCCGCGAAATCAGCACCGCCGGTCCCCGATACAAACAAGGCCGCATGCACACCATAACTACATGAGTAAGCCAGTTTTTCAATCCTGACACCATGTTTGGTTCCCACCCTAAGTCCCCATGTGAAAAAACCACCTTGCCCCACTCGTGGTGCTTATTTTCTGGGGGCAAATCTGCCTGCCTCTTGCTGCCGCGAAATCAGCACCGAAGGTCCCCGATGCCAACAAGGCCGCAAGCATACCATAACTATGCGAGTAAGCCAGTTTTTTTAACCTGACACCATGTTTGGTTCCCACCCTAATTCCTTGTCTGAAAAAACCGCCTTGCCCCACTCGTGGTGCATGTTTTCCGCAGGCATACTTCCCCGCCTCTTGCTACCGTGAAATCACCACCGCCGGTCCCCAATGCCAATAGGGCCGCAAGCACACCATAACTTCGTCAGTAAGCTAGTTTTCCAAACCTGACACCATGTTTGGTTCCCACCCTAAGTCCTCATGTGAAAAAACTGCCTTGCCCCACTCATGGTGCATGTTTTCTGGAGGCAAACTTCCCCGCCTCTTGGTGCGTTCAATATAACTAAGCTAGCTAAAGAGAACGTACAAAAATAAATGAGATTAGATTGTTTAATGTAGAATTGAAATATTGCATACCCATGACAGCTAAAAATACTTCTGTGCACTACTTCCTGTCATGCTCTCTTGACTAATATCTGTGGTGCCTGTTGCCAACTCCTAAACATGCAACTCCTGCCTTTCAAACTGATACTAAACCCCAATATCTTGCAGGGAAGTTAATGATTTTGCTAGTAAGGTGGGCTGCAAAAATCTGGACAT
>CM041636.1:52200-77626 GCA_023333625.1 Bothriochloa decipiens | reverse complement strand
AAGGGGTAGATGATGACATGTCGCACCACATCACTCGAGGTTTTGTCAAAAAATTTTGTAGTTCGAATTTTCGGGTTGTTACATCGGGGGCCCCCTCGGCCTCCGCGGTCCACGTAAATCGCTCAGATTTTTTCAAGAGACGGTACAGAGGCATGGCCTTCTCCCCTAAACGTGAGATGAAGCGGCTGAGGGCCGCAAGATAGCTCGTGACCCTCTGCACGCCCTTGAGATCCCGAATCAGCCCCATTCGCGTGATGGCCGCCACCTTTTTGGGGTTGGCCTCGATCCCGCGTTGGGAGACAATGTATCCGAGGAGCATGCCCCGAGGCACTCCGAAAACACATTTCTCGGGATTGAGTTTTATGTTTTTGGCTCGAAGGCACCCGAACGCGATTTCGAGGTCTCAGATGAGGTTGTCCGCTCTTTTGGACTTGACCACGATGTCATCGACGTAGGCTTCGACCGTGTCACCTATGTGTTCGCCGAAGACATGGAGCATACACCGCTGATACGTTGCCCTGGCGTTTCGGAGGCCGAAGGGCATTGTCACGTAGCAGTACATGCCAAAAGGTGTGATGAAGGAAGTCGTGAGCTGGTCGGACTCTTTCATCTTAATTTGGTGGTAGCCGGAGTAAGCATCGAGGAACGAGAGGGTTTCACACCCCGCGGTAGAGTCGATAATTTGATCAATGCGTGGTAAAGGAAACAGAACTTTGGGACATGCTTTGTTTAAACTAGTATAGTCAATACACATCTGCATCTTTCCATTCCTTTTCTTAACTAACACGGGATTAGCTAACCATTCGGGGTGATGAACTTCCTTGATGAATCCAGCCGCCAAAAGCTTGTGTACCTCCTCGCTGATGATCCTGCGCTTCTCCTCGTCAAAGCGGCGCAGGCGTTGCTTCACCGGTCTGGACCCGGCCCGGATTTCCAAGGCATGCTCGGCGACTTCCCTCGGTATGCCCGGCATATCCGAAGGACTCCATGCAAACATATCAGCGTTCACGCGGAGAGAGTCGACGAGCACGGCTTCCTATTTGTCCTCGAGGTCGGCGCTGATCGTTAGCACCTTCTCGCATGGGCAGCTCGGGTCAAGGGGGACTTTCTTGGTGTCTTGCGCTGGCTCGAAGTTGCCGGCGTGCCGCTTGGGATCTGGCATCTCGTCGGCGAGGTGCTCGAGGGTCACGGCTATCATGGCATTTTGCTCGACGGCCTCCCCATATTCGACGCATTCGACATCGTAGTCGTATGCGTGCTCGTAGGAGGAGGCGATAGTGATGACGCCTTTGGGTCCTGGCATCTTGAGCTTGAGGTAGGTGTAGTTCGGGATCGCCATGAACTGCGCGTAGCCCGGTCGGCCGATGATGGCGTGATACGTTCCGTGAAACCCGACCACCTCGAAGGTGAGGGTCTCTTTCCTGAAACAGGCAGGGTGCCGACGGGGAAAGCCTTTTTCCCTGGCATGACGCCATGGAACCCCCCGGCACTGGGTCGGAGTTGGTGCCTCCTGACCCCTAGGAGGTCGAGGGTCTTGAGGTAGATGACATTTAGGCTGCTGCCACCGTCCATGAGGACCTTCGAGAGGCGGGTGTTGATGATGATCGGGTCGACGACGAGCGGATAGGCCCCGGGGTTGGGGACTCGATCCAGATGGTCATCGCGGTCGAACGTGATGGGCGCATCAGACCAGTCGAGGTAGTGAGGTGTCGCGACACGAGCGGAGAAGACCTCTCGATGCTCCCGCTTACGCTGTCAGGGCGTGAGCTGGGTCGAGGGGGCGTGGGGGGACCTCGAGGTCTTTTGCATTCGGTTGCAGCGACAAGATCATCTTCTGCAGCCTCCCGCTTGCCTTGTTGATTTTTCTTCTTCTTGTTATTTCTCTTCGACCCTTTGCTCGAGCCTCCTGCGTTGTCGGCTACCGGTGTTTTTCCCTTGTCCTTCACGTCGCTGAAGAAGGCGCCGACGGCCTCCTCGTCGGTCGCGTAGTTGGCGACCACATTCATAAGCTCGTCGACGGTGTCGAGGTAGTTACGCCCTAACTCGTGAACTAGGTCCTTGCAGGTTGTACCCGCAACAAACGCTAGAATGATGTCGAGGTCGAAGATGTGGGGCAGCTTGGTGCGGAGCTTGGAGAATCGTTGAGCAAAGTCACGGAGAGACTCCCATGGCTTTTGCTTGCAGTTGCGCAGTTCCCAGGAGTTTCTGGGACGCACGTAGGTACCTTTGAAATTCCCCTCGAAGATACGGACAAGGTCGGTCCAAGTGCGAATCTGGTTGGGGGGAAGCTCCTCGAGCCACCTACGCGTGGTGTCGGACAGGAACAGGGGAAGGTGATGTATGATGGCGTGATCGTCGCGCGCCCCGCCCGCCTGACAAGCCAACCGAAAGTCGGCTAGCCAGAGCTCGGGATTGGTTTCGCCGTTATATTTGACGAGGCTCGTGGGGGGTCGAAACTTGTCGGACAGCTGGGCGCAGCGGATCCTCCTGCTGAAGACCCGGGGGCCCGGTGGCTCTAGGGCCTGTTGGTCTTCTTCGCTGTCGTAAGGCCCTCCATGATGGGCGCTGTACCCTCGATCCTCGGCATCGCATCGCGGGGAGCGTGGTCATCGTTGATAGGCTCTCAGGCCGGGTTCTTCTTCTGTCGGGGGGCCACCCCCTGATCAACTGAGCCCTCCCTCTCGGGCCGGGAGGGCTTGACCTAAGGCTCGGAGGCAGCTCCTCGGCGCCTCGAGGCTGAGCTCTCGGCTTGTTGGGTAGCAGCAACTTGGAGGAGACCCTCGACCTCGTGTTGTATCCGTTGAGCTTGCGAGTTGGACGGCGCAGGCATATTGCGGAGGAGCATAGCCGCCGCAACAACGTTCTGGCTTGCTCGGGGATAACGGTGGACGGGTTGCTCGGGTACTCCTTCCTTGATGATCTGCCGGTTGACCTCTCGGGCCCTGGCTCGGGCTCTATCGCCGAGCGGTCGCCGCTCTTGTTCGAGGGTCAGCTCGAGTAAGCGCAAGTGTTCCTGCTCGTCGGCAAGCTTCGCCAGCAACTCCTGAATCTGTGCCATCTACGCGTCCTGCTGGCCAAGACGAGGGCACGCTTCTCGGGGTGCGTCTGGTTGTTGGTCCTCTGCTCTGGGGGCAGCGTCTCTCGCCATGGCAGTAGATGTCGCGGCCGCTGGATCGATGGTTTCCTGATCGGAGTCGACGCCACCATCGATGTGGAGGCACTCTTGGGTAGGATCCCAGTGATCAGAGTCAGAGTCAGGGTCACCGTAGTAGAAGATGGGGAATTGCCCCCGCGCCTCCTCCTGCAGCCGCCGTCGGAGTGTGCCAACGGTGTACGTCCGGGGGCCGGGCGCTCTTGTGAAAGCCAAACCCTTAGAGGCTGGTGTGACAGTCCCCACGTCTGTCATCGTGTGGAGAAGGGTGTCTGGGCGGTCCTCCAATGCGCTCGTGTCGGAGCGGGTTGCTGTCGTAGCCATCGTCATGGGATTGTTGGAGTCGGTCGAAGACCACCGACGACGCTCGAACAGCCTGTGCGGAAGCGAGCTTGATCGAGCGGGGGTTTCGTCGCACTTCCCCGATGAGCGCTCGGTAAGAGCGGAGTCAGGGTTGTGCCGAGATCCTGTCGGTTTGCCCTCTGCCTCTAAACTCGGGTTAGATACGCCCTCAACAAGAGGTTTCTCATCTTCGGTCAGGGGCGTGGAGAAAGCGGCGGGGACCCTTCTTGACTTGGGTTGACGACGGTGATGGCGCAGACCGTGCCTCCTTCTAGATGTGGAAGCGTGGTCATGAGACTGGCGAGCGGCTCCCCATGAACGTGGGGGTGTACCGCGACCTCCGTTCGGGTCACTGATTGAGAGCAGGGTCATGTCATAGCCCTGGCCGAGGGTCATGAACTCCAGGCTCCCGAACCAGATCACCGTAGTGTGCAGAAGTGGTGAAACAAAATCGCCCATCCACAAAAATGGCGGGAAATCGTTAGTGACACGCGGCTCCCCTACCTGGCGTGCCAACTGTCGGTGTTCTGACCCTCGAGGGGTTAACACCAAAGAGTAATATTGTATTCGCGTGCTCCCTAATCCGGTGGGTGATGCAAGAAGTACACAATAATTTATCCTGGTTCGGGCAAAGAAGGCCCTATGTCCAGCAGGGGGAGGATGATTCATGTTATCTTGCACCGAAGTGCTAGTACAGGGGAAAATACAAGCTGGTGTGAGGAGTGAAAGGTGGAGTTGGGGCGTTTGGACGCCTTGCTCTCGACCTTGCACAGGCTCACGGTGTCGCTCTGTGATCTAGGGCCTTAATGTTTCTATGCTCTAGATCCTCTCGATTTGAGTCTGGTCCCTTTCTCTAACGCCCTGGCGCCTCCTTTTATAGACGAAGGAGGGGCACAGGTGTACATGTATTTCGAGTTCGCATGACGCTAATGACGTACGACGTTGAGGCCGATCATGTCGGTGCCGCTGTAGTGATGTACGTCGGTATGGGAGGCCCTGCAGCCGTCGCATCAGGAGTTGTTGAAGTTCAGCTCGAGGGTTCGCTCGGTGAAATCGAGGGCCGACGGTCGAGGGTCCTGGCCGAAGCCGAGGGGGTCGTGCCAAGGAGGTCGAGCTTTGCTAGATAAGATCGAATCCTAGAAAACACGGAAAACATGTTAGTTTATACGTCTCGAGGCGGTGCGGGTCGTGGCACAGCGCTCGGTATGGCGCAACAGCGTAATATGACTTGCGGGATTCCGGGGCATGGGCGATAAAAGTAGATTTGACCACCACGCCTGTAACTGTTACCGTAACTGTGGCCATGCAGTTAGGCGGGGGTAGATAGATCGCATTAAATGCGCTCAGATCCGTACGGGGGAGTTGGTGGCCAAGGGGTGCACTGTCCTCGAGGGCCGCCCATTTGCCCAGGCGAAGTTTCGTCCTTGAGGGGAGGCTCGTTCGCTGGGTGAGGTCACGTCCTCGAGGGCAGGCTCGTTCGGAGGATGAAGTTCTGTCCTCGAGGGGTCGCTCGAATCGTACCCTCGCGTATACAGTACTTGTCCGTTCGGTATCCTCTCGGGTGAACAGTACTGGTCCGTTCGATAACCTCTCGATGATACAGTACTAGTCCGTTCGGTAGCCTCTCGAGCAGGCTTTGGTTTTGGGCCGTCGTTGTTCGTTCGCGAGCCAGTCCGATACGTCTCAGCCTATGGGCCTTCGTATGTTAGCGCGGGAGATTATCGGAGGGGTCAAGATGCTGATTTTGCGGGGCTTTAGTTTGTTAAGCAAGGGGTCTGGGATACCTGTTTCCAGGGTATTGACACTTCCTGGTCGACCATCTACCGAGGAGATTCGTGCTGTTGTTGCCGCCGCCGCGCCCACCGAGCAGATCTGTGTCGCCGCCGCCATGGCCCCCGTCCTCCAGCCCGCCGAGCCCTGGCGCCCGTCGACCGTGACGCGGCAAAGGCTGATCGAGCTAGTGAGTGAAGGACTTCTCTGCCCCGTCACTGATTCGAATTGACCGGAGTGGATTGCACTGCCCAGGGACCACGAAGAGCCAAATCCGCCGAAGGGGTATGTGGTGAGCTTCCTCAAGTTCCATCAGCACGGGTTTGGCGTGCCCCCAAGTGAGTTCATGCAGGGGCTGACGAATTTCTACGGCATCGAGCTCCACCACTTCTCCCCCAACACCATCTCCAACGCCGCCATCTTCACGGCCGTCTGCGAGGGCTACCTCGGAATGGCGCCGCATTGGGAGCTATGGCTCCACCTCTACAAGGGGGAGCGGTTCGCCTCCCCGGTGTTGGCCGGAGTAAGGAGAATCGTCAGAGCGGGGTGCCTCAACTTCGCATTGAAGACCGGGAGGTCGGAGGAGCCACGCGAGTACATCCCCACCGGGTTGGCATCCAACCACTCCCGGTGGGACAAGCAGTGGTTCTATCTTCGCAATGACAGCGGCTATCTCCCGCCATACACCGGGCGGCTCATCGTCGAGCGTCCATACAATTGGCCGTTCGGAGTCATGAGAGACCTTCAGCGTCGACTTCATTACCTCGTTGTCACGATGAGGACCCTTCGAGAAGCGGGCCTGACGGCGGGGGTGGTCGTCTTGGCCTTTCACAGTCGACGGGTGCTCCCTCTGATGGAGCGCCCGTTGCGGTTGGACGAGATGCTTCCTTCGGCGGCGCCCGAGGTTCTCAAGAGGTGCCGGATGTCCGGTGAGAGGCTGTCCGCCTCGGAAGTCGTCGCGCAGGTAAAGGGGATGGTGGCTGGTTCGTTCAGGGTGGAAGACGTCAACCGCCTCCCCATGCGGCCGGAGGAGGGTTGCCTCGACCTAGTGAGTGCCCCGACTCGTGCCCTTCGAGTTCTCCCCCCTCCCCCCTTTCTCTTGTCCCTGTGACTAAATGTCTTTGCGTAGGGGAGAATCGACTACCGGAGATCGAGGCCTCCACTAAGGGAGGACGCTCCCGATCGTCAGGTAAGACGCTTCACCGCCCAGCAAGAGAAGTGGAGTAAGGACGAGGAGGAGAAAAAGAAAGCCAAGAAGCTCCGGGAGCGCGAAAGGCTCGCGAAGCGCCGTGCAGAGCAGAGGCGCGACGGGCTCCTGGAGGAGGAGTCTCCCTCTGATGGAGATGAAGATGATGATGATGACAGTGATGACGTCGAGGGGGTGGAGGGGTGCCTCGACCGCATCCTGTCGGATTCCTCCCATGCTGACTGCCCCTTCGTGCAGGAGGAGGTGGCGGAGCAGCGCGCCCCTCAGCCGGCGGTGTCGGCCTCAGAGCGCTGATGTGAAAAAAGGGGGCCGAGGCCTCGCCTCAAGGGGGATCACCCCCCTTGCGTCGTACTCGAGGCGGGAGCCCACCCACTTCGATTCGGGAGACCCGGTCCCGGTCGTCAGCGCGCGCGGAGCAGAGGCGTGCCCAGGAGGCCCTGTTGAAGCAGGGAAGCGCGGCGACCCCACCGACGGCCCCAAGCAGCCCCAGCCCTGCGAAGAGCTCGGCTTCGGGAGGGGTCTCAAAATCTACGGGTAGTTTGAGGGGTACCCAAAAGGCCTCTATACCCTTCGGGTAAGTGCCGTTGAATCGTTTTCTTTTTGTTGTGTCTTCTTTGTGCGCTTCAATAAACTTTTTGCCGTTCTACTTCCCATTCAGGCCCAAGCGCCAGATCGAGGAGGCGTCTCTCGTGCCGGCTAAGCGGCTCAAGATGGATGCAGCCGCGAAGATGGAGGCCCCGGCTACAGGTGCATCGTCGAGGCCCTTGGCCCCGTGGGAAGCCAAGTGGTTGTCCTCAGCCCTTGGTGCTATGGCGCGCGGTAGGCTGACGGGTTCCACTCCTGCTGCAGGGTCGAGCGTCCCAGGGGCCGCGGCGGGTGGTGACTCCATGCCGGGGAAGACACACGAGGGAGGGGGCGCCTCCTTGACATCACCGCCTGCGGCCCTCGAGCTCGACCCGGCACTAGGAGGCGGTGCCCCGACGTCGGGAGCTTCCGTTCCTGGCGGTCCGGAGGCTTCGATCCCCGTACCCAAGGCGGGAGCCCCCGAGGGCCACGAGCCGGGAGAGGAGGTCATCGTCGTGGACCTTGAGGGTGAGGAGACCTCGACCCTTCCCCCCTCGACGGGAGAGTGGTAGCCCTGGCCGGTGGGGCTGCGCGAGCTCGAGGCCCGGAGGGAGCAGGAGCAGGGGGCCCTGCAAGAAGCGGAGCTGCCACGGCCGCAGCAGGAGGAGGAGAAAACTGGGGGCCAGCCCCAGCATCAGCAGGCACAGCAGACGCCGCTAGGGGACGCGGCGCTACTGGACCCGCCGGCGCAGCAACCGCCCGAGACGTCGGAGGCGGAAGCGACTTCCGGACTGCCCAAACAATGGGTGTCCGTGATTACTTTGGACGAGTTGCTGGCCACAGGAGAAGTGGCGTCGAAGGCGTCGACGGTCCCGCGGCTGCCGAGGGCGCAACCGGAGGATGCCTCGGTACCGAGCTCGACAGAAGACGCGCCGACGGTGGTCCCACCGGCGCTACAAGTCGCGGCGTTGGGTGAAGCGACGGCCTCCACACCTCCGCTGCCTCCGACGGCACCGAAAGCAGCAATGGATCAGGTGCCGCAACCATCGACGGAGCAGCCAGAGGAGACGACGGCTTCTGGCGTGCTGAGGAGGTCGACGTCCGACCCCGGGCTGAGAAGTGCCCGCGCCGCGTCGGAGTTCCGCATCCCGGGGGAGTTGGCCATGGGCTACGGCGTTTCGGGCGATGTGGTGGAGGAGATCGAGTCCTTGGCACGAGCCAAGGTCAAGATGGTCCTTCCGCATTGGGGCAAGGAGCGCATCGTGCTTCGGGAACTCGGCGATTCCAGCGCTCCGGGGATCGAGATGAACGACCCGACAGAGGTCGAGTGCTGGGAGGAGGCTGAGCGGTCCCGGGCATGGCTGCGGCACTTGCTAAAACTAGGCGTCGAGCTCGCCGAAGGCCTTGACCGGAACCTCGCGGTGAGTCGCAGCGTTAAGCCGTATGTAGTTTTTTAAGTTCTTTCATATGGGATGCCTTAACCCTCGATCTCCTGTCCCAGGAGGCGCGGAGGCGGTCCTACTCCAAGTCAGACTTCCTCCACAAAACGCACAATAGCCGGGAGGAAGTGCTTTGCCAACTCGAAGCTAGCCGCTCTGCGTAGGGCAGGGTGGCTGAGATTGAGGAGGAGCTGAAGCAGATGAGGGAGGAGGCCGCCAAGGCCAAAGAGGAGGCCGCCCGGGCGAAGGAGGACTCCTACGCCGCTCGAGGGGAAGCCGCCCACCTCAAGGAGGAGCTCAAGCGTGCGAGGGAGGAGGCTGACACGACAAAGGCTGAATCAGAGAAGGCCAGGGTCGAGAGCGTCCGAGCCCAGGAGTGCATCGAGCTGCTCATGGCGGAGGCTCAGAGCTCCGTGGAGCGCATTCGCTCGCTCGAGGCCAATTTTGCTGAAGTCTCCGCGGCGCACAACGCCCTCTCCGCCTTGGTCCAGGAGGAGAAGAGCCGTGCCACCGGCCTAGAAACCCAGCTCGGGGCAATGAAGGCCACCCTCTAGGACAAGGAGCAGGATATCATCCTGGCTGGTGGCACCCTTGAGACCCTCCGCTTCGAGAAGATGGAGGTGACCCGAGCCTTCAAAGAGGCCCAGCGGGAGCGGGACGAGGCTCGGGGGGAGTGCGACGCCGTGCTGGGGGGTCGCAATGCCCTCGAGACTCGCTGTGCTGGTGAGTTCCTCAAAGGGTTTTTGATCTTTGTTCTTTCCGTATGGTTTATCTAATTCTTGCTTTGTGTTTTAGGCGTCGAGTCCGAGCTGCTTGCAGCCCAGACCACCGCCAAGGCACTGCAGGAGAGCCTTGTGGCAGAGGGGGCGCTTCTTGGTCAGCTCTGGGTTGCCCTCAATGGGCTCTGCGCCCTCTGGGAGGTCGGGCCCGTCGAGGGTGCCAAAGAAGACATCCCAGGTGTCATGCTTGTGGACCGGATCTACTACCTCGACGCCACCCTTCGTGATCGCGTGCGGGAGGCGCTTCACACTGGCGTGAAGCGGGCACTTGCAGTGGTCTCCTCCGGCTTCGTTTTTGATATGAACGTGGTGGCCTAAGGCTTTGTTCCTAACATCTCGAAGACTGACGCCGAGAATGAGGAGCGCTGCCGAGGGCTTATCAACGACGCCGAGAGGCCAGGGGGAGAGCTAGCGAAGTTATTCGAGGGCGAAGTCCTCCCCCCCACGGATGGAGGGTACCACGTCGAGGAGGGCGGTGATGGGGCAAGCCTGTAGGGCAAGACTGGGCGAGGGTGCCCATGTAATGAATTAGTTTTTTGTAACTTATATTCAATTGTGGCTTTGAAAGCCCTTTTTGGACATTAATACATCTATCATAATGTGATGTGTCCTTTTACTTTCGAACCTTTTCTACTTTCTTCTCACCTAGACTTTGCTTTTTGACTAAGTTTTTGACGCAAGCTTGTATCCCTCGAGGGGGGAGCGAGTGGAGGTACCATAGCCCAGAGGCGTAGGAGAGCTCCAGCTCGACAGCCCTCGACCCCAAGGGAGTTCGAGGCGTTTTCTACTTAGTCGCGAAGCGTATCGAGGTGTGAGAAAGAAGAAGCGCTCAAGATTTGCTCGCCTGACTTTTGCTTTCCGACTGAGCATTCGACGTGAACTCGTATCCCTCAAGGGGGGAGCGAGTGGAGGTACCATAGCCCGGAGGCGTAGGAGAGCTCCGGCTCGACAGCCCTCGACCCCTAGGGAGTCCAAGGCGTTGTCAACTTAGTTGGGAAGTGAAAAGGGAGGCGTGTGAAAAAATCATTTGTATTTTTAGGAACTTAGGGGGTTCCCCCTCGTTAGCCCCCGAGGAAGGCTCGACTCTGGTGAGACAGGGTCGAGGCTACCTCTTGCATGTACAATAATAAGTTTGAACTTATAATCAAAAGTAGCCCTTATAGTTGTCATGCGGAAATGTACAAGACATGCGAGAATGTACAAGGGCACTGGTGCCCTAAGGGTAGAAACGACGTAGCTGTTCGATGTTCCAAGTGTTGGTGAGGATTTCGCCTTTGTCGTTAGCGAGCTTGTACGTCCTGGGCTTTAGCACCTCAGCTACGGCGTATGGACCTTCCCATGGTGGCGTCAGCTTGTGACGTCCTTTGTTGCTCTGCCATCGACGTAGGACGAGGTCTCCAACTTGGAGGTCCCTCGGGCGCACGTACTTGTCATGGTAGCATCAAAGTTTTTGCTGATACCTCGCGGAGTGAAGTAGCGCCATGTCTCGAGCCTCCTCGACCTGGTCGACGGCGTTTGCGAGGGCTTCTTCATTGGTTTGCTCGTTGTACGCCTTTAGTCGAGGGGAACCATACTCGAGGTCAGTGGGAAGGACGGCCTCGGACCCATAGACCAAGAAGAATTGGGTGAACCCCGTGGCTCGACTAGGTGTCGTCCTTAAGCTCCATAGGACCGATGGCAACTCTGCGGCCCATTTTTTTCCGTGCTTGCCGAGGCGTTTGAGGATCCTTGGCTTGAGGCCCTGCAAAATCATGCCATTGGCGTGCTCGACCTGGTCGTTAGTTCGAGGATGTGCAACCGCGGACCAATTCACACGGATGTGATGGCGATCGCAAAAATCCAAGAACTTCTTGCCGGTGAACTACGTGCCATTGTCAGTGATGATGACGTTCGGGACCCCGAAGCGATCGATGATGTCGGTGAAGAACTTGACCGCCCGTTCGGAGTGGATGTTGCTGATGGGCCAGGCCTCGATCCATTTGGTAAACTTATCGACGGCAACGAGCAGGTGCGTGTACCCTTTGGTTGTCCTTTTGAGAGGCCCCATAAGATCGAGCCCCCAGACCGCAAACGGCCAGGTAATGGGGATCATTTGTAGGGCGTGAGCTGGGAGGTGCATCTGCTTGGCGTAGAATTGACACCCTTTGCACGAGCAGATGATGTTCGTGGCGTCGAAAACGGCGGTCGGCCAGTAGAAACCCTATTGAAAGGCATTGCCTACGAGGGTCCTTGCTGCTGCGTGGTGGCCGCAGGCTCCCGAGTGTATGTCTTCGAGGAGCCTCCTGCCTTCCTCGATGGTAATGCAGCGCTGAAGAACGCCTGAGGGGCTTCGCCTGTAAAGTTCCTTGCTGTCACCGTAGATGACGTAGGACTTGGCCCGTCGCGTGATCCGTCGAGCTTCGGTCTGGTCCTTCAGAAGTTCTCCCCGAATGAGGCAGTTGAGTAAAGGGGCTTGCCAATCCGGTGGCGGGTTCGACAGAGGAGATGTCTCCTGGATCTCCATAACCTGGGCCCCAGTCGAGGGGGCCCCGATCGAGGTCATGGGGTGGAGCTTCGAGGGCATAGTGCGAGCCCCCGAGCCCAAATCGACGGAGGGCTTGAAGAGGTCCCTCGAGAACACGTCCGGAGGGACTGTACCTTGAGTCGATGCGATTTTCGCGAGCTCATCTGCTGCTTCGTTGTATCATCGAGCGATATGACTAAGCTCGAGGCCGTGGAATTTGTCTTCCAGCTTGCGCACTTCGTTGCAGTATGCTTCCATCTTGGCGTCGTGGCAGCTCGAGGCCTTCATCACTTGGTTGATGATTAGCTATGAGTCGCCTTGAACGTCAAGGCGTCGGACCCCGAGTTCAAGGGCGATTCGTAATCCGGCGACAAGTCCTTCATACTCCGCGACGTTGTTAGAAGCGGCAAAGTGGATGCAAATGATGTAGCACATGTGGATTCCGAGGGGTGAAATGAAGAGCAAGCCCGCGCCTGCTCCTGTCTTCATGAGCGACCCGTCGAAGTACATCGTCCACAGCTCGGCTTGAATTTGGACTGGTGGCAACTGAGTGTCGGTCCACTCAGTGACGAAATCCACCAGCACTTGAGACTTGATGGCCTTCCGTGGTGCGTAGGTGATGGTCTCGCCCATTAGCTCGACCGACCACTTGGCAATCCTTCCAGTGGCCTCCCAATTATGAATGATCTCCCCCAAGGGGAACGAGGATACCACAGTAACCGGGTGGCTGAGGAAGTAATGTTGGAGCTTGCGACGTGTAAGGACGATGGTGTAGAGCAGCTTCTGCACCTGTGGGTAGCGGATTTTCATTTCCGAAAGCACTTCGTTGATGAAATAAACCGGCCGTTGGACTGGCAAGGCGCGTCCTTCCTCTTGCCTCTCCACCACTATGGCCGCGCTGACCACCTGGGTGGTTGCGGCGACATAGAGGAGGAGGGGCTCAGGCAGTTCAGTCGACGTTGCTGGTCAAGGAGGGATGAGGATCGGAGTGGATGTCAGCTTGGCTTTGAGTTCGTCGAGGGCCCCCTCGGCCTCCGCGGTCCACGTGAATCACTCGGATTTTTTCAAGAGATGGTACAGAGGCATGGCCTTCTCCCCTAAATGTGAGATGAAGTGGCTGAGGGCAGCGAGACAGCCCATGACCCTCTGCACGCCCTTGAGATCCTGAATCGGCCCCATCCGTGTGATGGCCACCACCTTCTCGGGGTTGGCCTCGATCCCGCACTGGGAGATGATGTATCCGAGGAGCATGCCTCGAGGCACTCCGAAGACACATTTCTCGGGGTTGAGTTTTATGTTTTTGGCTCGAAGGCACCCGAACACGATTTCAAGGTCTCGGATGAGGTTGTCCGCTCTTTTGGACTTGACCACGATGTCATCGACGTAGGCTTCGACCGTGTCGCCTATGTGTTCACCGAAGACATGTAGCATACACCGCTGATACGTTGCCTCGGCGTTTCGGAGGCCGAAGGGCATTGTCACGTAGCAGTACATGCCAAAAGGTGTGATGAAGGAAGTCACGAGCTAGTCGGACTCTTTCATCTTAATTTGGTGGTAGCTAGAATAAGCATCGAGGAACGAGACGGTTTCACACCCCGCAGTAGAGTCGACAATTTGATCAATGCATGGTAAAGGAAACGGAACATTGGGACATGCTTTGTTTAAACTAGTATAGTCAATACACATCCGCATCTTTCCATTCTTTTTCTTAACTAACACGGGATTAGCTAACCATTTGGGGTGATGAACTTCCTTGATGAATCTAGCCACCAAAAGCTTGTGTACCTCCTCGCCGATGATCCTACGCTTCTCCTCGTCGAAGCGGCGCAGGCGTTGCTTCACTGGTCTGGACCCGGCTCGGATTTCCAAGGCGTTCTCGGCGACTTCCCTCGGTATGCCCGGCATATTCGAAGGACTCCACGCAAACATATCGGCGTTCGCGTGGAGAAAGTCGACGAGCACGACTTCCTATTTGTCCTCGAGGTCGGCGCAGATCGTTAGCACCTTCTCGCATGGGCAGCTCGGGTCAAGGGGGACTTTCTTGGTGTCTTGTGCTGGCTCGAAGTTGCCAGCGTGTCGCTTGGGATCTGGCATCTCATCGGCGAGGTGCTCGAGGGTCGCGGCTATCATGGCATTTTGCTCGAAGGGCCCCCCATATTCGACACATTCGACATCGCAGTCGTACGCGTGCTCGTAGGAGGAGGCGACAGTGATGACGCCTTTGGGTCCTGGCATCTTGAGCTTGAGGTAGGTGTAGTTTGGGATCGCCATGAACTGCGCGTAGCCCGGTCGGCCGATGATGGCGTGATACGTTCCATGAAACCCGACAACCTCGAAGGTGAGGGTCTCTTTCCTGAAGTTGGCAGGGGTGCCAAAATAGACAGGGAGTTCGATACGGCCGACGGGGAAAGCCTTCTTCCCTGGCACGACGCCATGGAACCCCCCGGCACTGGGTCAGAGTTGGTGCCTCCTGACTCCCAGGAGGTCGATGGTCTCGAGGTAGATGACATTTAGGCTGCTGCCGCCGTCCATGAGGACCTTCGAGAGGCGGGTGTTGATGATGATCTGGTCGATGACGAGCGGATAGGCCCGGGGGTTGGGGACTCGTCCGGATGGTCATCACGGTCGAACGTGATGGGCGCATCAGACCAGTCGACGTAGTGAGGCATCGCGACACGAGCGGAGAAGACATCTCGATGCTCCCGCTTACGCTATCGGGGCGTGAGCTGGGTCGAGGGACCCTCGTAGATCATGTAGCAGTCATAGACTTTGGGGAATTTTCCGTCTTCCCCGTTATCTCCCTCACCGCTGCCTTGGTCTTTCTTGTCGTCACCTTTCTTCACGCCCACTTGCTCGAAGTGCCTTTGAAGCATGCGGCAGTCCTTAAGCTTGTGCCTTGCCCCGTCCTTATGATAAGGACAGGGCTCCTCGAGCATTTTGTCGAAGATGGCGCCCTCGGGGGGCGCGGGGGGACCTCGAGGTCTTTTACGTTCGGTTGCAGCGACAAGATCATCTTCTGTAGCCTCACGCTTGCCTTGTTGATTTCTATTTTTCTTGTTATTTCTCTTCGACCCTTTGCTCGGGCCTCCGGCGTTGTCGGCTACCGGTGTTTTTCCCTTGTCCTTCATGTCGCTGAAGAAGGCGCCGACAGCCTCTTCGCCAGCCGCGTAGTTGGTGACCACATCCATAAGCTCGTCGACGGTGTCGGGGCGGTTACGCCCTAACTCGCGAACTAGGTCCTTGCAGGTTGTACCCGCAACAAATGCTAGAACAACGTCGAGGTCCGAAATGTGGGGTAGCTTGGTGCGAAGCTTGGAGAATCATCGAGCAAAGTCACGGAGAGACTCCCCTGGCTTTTGCTTGCAGTTGCGCAGTTCCCAAGAGTTTTTGGGACGCACGTAGGTACCTTTGAAATTCCCCTCGAAGATACGAACAAGGTCGGTCCAAGTGCGAATCTGGTTGGGGGGAAGCTCCTCGAGCCACCTACGCATGGTGTCGGACAGGAACAGGGGAAGGTGACATATGATGGCGTGATCGTCATGCGCCCCGCCCGCCTGACAAGCCAACCGGAAGTCGGCTAGCTAGAGCTCGGGATTGGTTTCGCCGTTATATTTGATGAGGCTCGTGGGGGGTCGAAACTTGTCGGGCAGCTGGGCCCAGCGGATCCTCCTGCTGAAGACCCGGGGGCCCGGTGGCTCTGGGGCCTGTTGGTCTTCTTCGCTGTCGTAACACCCTCCACGATGGGCGCTGTACCCTCGATCCTCGGCATCCCCGTGCTTGCGTCTACGGTTCTCGACAATGTCGAGGCGCGCGTCGCGGGGAGTGCGGTCATCGTTGATAGGTTCTCGGACCGGGTTCTTCTTCTATCGGGGGGCCGCCCCCTGATCGACCGAGCCCTCCCTCTTGGGCTAGGAGGGCTCAACCTAAGGCTCGGAGGCAGCTCCTCGACGCCTCGAGGCTGAGCTCTCGGCTTGTTGGACAGCAGCAACTTGGAGGAGATCCTTGACCTCGCGTTGTATCCGCCGAGCTTGCAAGTTGGACGGTGCGGGCATATTGTGAAGGAGCATAGCCACCGCAACAACGTTCTGGCTTGCTCGGGGATAATGGTGGGTGGTTTGCTCGGGTGCTCCTTCCTCGATGATCTGCCGGTTGACTTCTCGGGCCCGGGCTCGGGCTCTACCGCCGAGCGGTCGCCGCTCTTGCTCGAGGGTCAGCTCGAGTAAGCGCAAGCGTTCCTGCTCGTCGGCGAGCTCGCCTGCAACTCCCGAATCTATGCCATCTGCGCGTCTTGCTTGCTAGGACGAGGGCACACTTCTCGGGGTGCATCTGGTTGTTGGTCCTCTACTCTGGGGGGAGCGTCTCTCGCCACGGCGGTAGCCGTCGCGGCCGCTGGATCGGCGGTTTCCTGATCGGAGTCGACACCACCATCGATGTGGAGGCACTCCCGGGTAGGATCCCAATGGTCAGAGTCAGAGTCAAGGTTGCCGCAGTAGAAGACAGGGAATTGCCCCTGCGCCTCCTCCTGCAGCCGCCGTCGGAGTGTGCCGACGGTGTACCTCCGGGGGCCGGGCGCTCTTACGACGGCCAAACCCTCGGAGGCCGGTGTGACAGTCCCCACGTCTGTCACCGCGTGGAGAAGGGTGCCTGGGCGGTCCTCCAATGTGCTCGTGTTGGAGTGGGCCACTGTTGTAATCGTCGTTGTGGGATTGTTGAAGTCGGACGAAGGCCACCGATGGCGCTCGAACAGCTCGTGCGGAAGCGAGCTCGATCGAGCGGGGGTTTCGTCGTGCTTCCCCGATGAGCGCACGGTGAAAGTGGAGTCAGGGGTGTGCTGGGATCCTGCCGGTTTGCCCTCTGCCTCTAAACTCGGGTCAAATACTGCCTCAACAAGAGGTTTCTCCGATCAGGGGCGTGGAGAAAGCGGCGGGGACCCTTCTCGACTTGGGTTGACGGCGATGGCGGCGCCGACCGTGCCTCCTTCTGGATGTGGAAGCATGGTCGTGAGACTGGCGAGCGGCTCCCCATGAACGTGGGGGCGTACCATGACCTCCGTTCGGGTCACTGATTGAGAGCAGGGTCATGTCGTAGCCCTGGCCGAAGGTCATGAACTCCAGGCTCTCGAACCAGATCACCGTAGCGTGCGGAAGTGGTGAAACGAAATCGCCCATCCGGAAAAATGGCAGGAAATCATTAGTGACACGCGGCTCCCCTACCTGGCGCGCCAACTGTCGGTGTTCTAACCCTTGAGGGGTTAACACCAATGAGTAATATTGTATTCGCGTGCTCTCTAATCCGGTGGGTGATGCAAGAAGGACACAATAATTTATCCTGGTTTGGGCAAAGAAGGCCCTACGTCCAGCGGGGGGGAGGATGATTCATGTTGTCTTGCACTGAAGTGCTAGTACAGGGGAAAATACAAGCTGGTGTGAGGAGTGTGAGGTGGAGTTGGGGCGTTCGGACGCCTTGCTCTCGACCTTGCACGGGCTCACGGTGTCGCTCTGTGATCTAAAGCCTTAATGTTTCTATGCTCTAGATTCTCTCGGTTTTTTTTGTTCGGTCCCCTTCTCTAACACCCTGGTGCCTAGTTTTATAGATGAAGGAGGGGCACAGGTGTACATGTATTTTGAGTTCGCATGACGTTGATGACGTACGACGTTGAGGCCGATCACGTCGGTGCCGCTGTTGTGATGTACGTCGGTATGGGAGGCCCTGCAGCCGTCGCGTCGGGAGTTGTTGAAGTTCAGCTCGAGGGTTCGCTCGGTGAAGTCGAGGGGCGACGGTCGAGGGTCTTGGTCGGAGCCAAGGGGGTCGTGCCGAGGAGGTCGAGCTTTGCTGGATAAGACCGAATCCCAGAAAACACGGAAAACACGTTAGTTTATACATCTCGAGGCAGTGCGGGTCGTGGCACAGCGCTCGGTATGGCGCAACAGCGTAATATGACTTGCGGGATTCCAGGGTATGGGCGGTAAAAGTAGATTTGATCGCCACGCCTATAACTGTTACCGTAACTGTGGCCATGCGGTTAGGCGGGGGTAGATAGATAGCATTAAATGTGCTCAGATCCGTACGGGGGAGTTGGTGGCCGAGGGGTGCACTGTCCTCGAGGGCTGCCCATTCGCCCGGGCGAAGTTCCGTCCTCGAGGGGAGGCTCGTTCGCTGGGCGAAATTACGTCCTCGAGGGCAGGCTCGTTCGGAGGATGAAGTTCTGTCCTTGAGGGGTCGCTTGAATTGTACCCTCGCATATACAGTACTAGTCCATTCGGTATCGTCTCGGGTGGACAGTACTGGTCCGTTCGATAACCTCTCGGTTATACAGTACTAGTCCGTTCGGTAGCCTCTCGAGCAGGCTTTGGTTTTGGGCCGTCGTTGTTCGTTCGCGGGCCAGTCCGATACGTCTCAGCCTATGGGCCTTCGTACGTTAGCATGGGAGGTTATCAGAGGGGTCAAGATGCTGATTTTGCGGGGTTTTAGTTTGGTAAGCCAGGGGTCTGGGGTACCCGTTTCTAGGGTATCGACACGGTGCTTGTTTTTCGGAGGCAAATTTGCCCGCCTCTTGCTGTCGCGAAATCAGCACCGCTGGTCCCTGATGCCAATAAGGCTGCAAGCACACCATAACTTCGCGAATAAGCTAGTTTTTCGAACCTGACACCATGTTTGGTTCCTACCCTAATTCCCTATGTGAAAAAACCACCTTGCCCCACTCATGGTGCATGTTTTTCGCAGGCATACTTCCCCGCCTCTTGCTGCCGTGAAATCAGCATCGCCGGTCCCCAATGCCAATAGGGCCGCAAGCACACCATAACTTATCGAGTAAGCCAGTTTTTCAAATATGACACCATGTTTGGATCCCACCCTAAGTCCTCGTGTGAAAAAACTGCCTTGCCCCACTCGTGGTGCATGTTTTCTGGAGGCAAACTTCCACGCCTCTTGCTGCCGCAAAATTAGCACCGTCGGTCCCGGATGCCAACAAGGCTATATGCACACCATAACTACATGAGTAAGCCGGTTTTTCGAACCTGACACCATGTTAAGTCCCCATGTGAAAAAACCGCCTTGCCCCACTCACGGTGCTTGTTTTCCGGAGGCAAATTTGCCCGCCTCTTGCTGCCGCGAAATCAGCACCGCCGGTCCCCGATGCCAACAAGGCCGCAAGCACACCATAACTTCATGAGTAAGCCAGTTTTTTGAACCTGACACCATGTTTGGTTCCCACCCTAATTCCGTATGTGAAAAAATCGCCTTGCCCCACTCGCGGTGCATGTTTTCCACAGGCATACTTCCCTGCCTCTTACTGCCATGAAATCAGCACCGCTAGTCCCCAATGCCAATAGGGCCGCCAGCATACCATAACTTCATGAGTAAGCCGATTTCTCAAATCTGACACCATGTTTGGTTCCCACCCTAAGTCTTTGTGTGAAAAAACCACCTTGCCCCACTCGTGATGCATGTTTTCTGGAGTCAAACTTCCCTGCGTCTTGCTGCCACGAAATTAGCACCACCGGTCCCCAATGCCAACAAGGCCGCATGCACAATATAACTACATGAGTAAGCTGGTTTTTCAAACCTGACACCATGTTTGGTTCCCACCCTAAGTCCCCATGTGAAAAAACTGGCTTGCCCCACTCGCGGTGCTTGTTTTTCGGAGGCAAATTTGCCCACCTCTTGCTGCCGTGAAATCAGCACCGCCGGTCCCTGATGCCAATAAGGCCACAAGCACGCCATAACTTCATGAGTAAGAAAGTTTTACAAACCTGACACCATGTTTGGTTCCCACCCTAATTCCCTATGTGAAAAAACCGCCTTGCCCCACTCGCGGTGCATGTTTTCCGTAGGCATACTTCCCCGCCTCTTGCTTCCGTGAAATCAGCACCGCCGGTCCCCAATGCCACTAGGGCCGCAAGCACACCATAACATTGTGAGTAAGCCGGTTTTTCAAACTTGACACCATGTTTGGTTCCCATCCTAAGTCCTCGTGTGAAAAAACCGCCTTGCCCCACTTGTGGTGCATGTTTTCTGGAGGCAAACTTCCCCGCCTCTTGCTGCCGTGAAATTAGCACCGCCAGTCCCTGATGCCAACAAGGCCGCAAGCACACCATAACTTTGTGAGTAAGGAAGTTTTTTGAACCTAACACCAAGTTTAGTTCCCACACTAATTCCCTATGTGAAAAAACCACCTTGCCCCACTCGCGATGCATGTTTTCCGCAGGCATACTTCCCCGCCTCTTGCTGCCATGAAATGAGCACCGCCGGTCCCCAATGCCAATAGGGCCGCAAGCGCACCATAACTTTGCGAGTAAGCCAATTTTTCAAACCTGACACCATGTTTGGTTCCCACCCTAAGTCCTCGTGTGAAAATACTGCCTTGCCCCACTCGTGGTGCATGTTTTCTGGAGGCAAACTTCCCCGCCTCTAGCTGCCATGAAATCAGCACCGCTGGTCCCCGATGCCAACAAGGCCATATGCACACCATAACTACATGAGTAAGCTAGTTTTTCAAACCTGACACGATGTTTGGTTCCCACCCTAAGTCCCCGTGTGAAAAAACAGCCTTGCCCCACTCACGGTGCTTGTTTTCCGGAGGCAAATTTGCCCTCCTCTTGCTGCCGCAAAATCAGCAACGCCGGTCCGCGATGCCAACAAGGCCACAAGCACACCATAACTTCGTGAGTAAGCCAGTTTTTTGAACTTGACACCATGTTTGGTTCCCACCATAATTCCCTGAGTGAAAAAATAGCCTTGCCCCACTCGCGGTGCATGTTTTCCGTAGGCATACTTCCCTGCCTCTTGCTGCCGTGAAATCAGCACCGCTGGTCCCCGATGCCAACAAGGCCACATTCACACCATAACTTCATGAGTAAGCCAGTTTTTCGAACATGACACCATGTTTGGTTCCCACCCTAATTCCTTGTGTGAAAAAACCATCTTGCCCCACTCGTGGTGCATGTTTTCCGCAGGCATACTTCCCCGCCTCTTGCTGCCGCGAAATCAGCACCGCCGCTCCCCAATGCCAATAGGGCCGCCAGCATACCATAACTTCATGAGTAAGCCGGTTTTTAAAACCTGACACCATGTTTGGTTCCCACCCTAAGTCCTCATGTGAAAAAACCCTTGCCCCACTCATGGTGCTTGTTTTCTGGAAGCAAACTTCCCCACCTCTTGCTGCCGTGAAATCAGCACCGCCGGTCCCCGATGCCAACAAGGCCACATGCACACCATAACTACATGAGTAAGCCAGTTTTTCAATCCTGACACCATGTTTGGTTCCCACCCTAAGTCCCTGTGTGAAAAACCTGCCTTGCCCCACTCGTGGTGCTTGTTTTTCGGAGGCAAATTTGCCCACCTCTTGCTGCCGTGAAATTAGCACCGCCGGTCTCCGATGCCAGCAAGGCCGCAAGCACACCATAACTTCGTGAGTAAGCCAGTTTTTTGAATCTGACACCTTGTTTGGTTCCCACCCTAATTCCTTGTGTGAAAAAACCTCCTTGACCCACTCGTGGTGCATGTTTTCCGGAGGCATACTTCCCTGCCTCTTGCTGCCGTGAAATCAGCACCGCCGGTCCCCAATGCCAATAGGGCCGCAAGCACACCATAACTTCACGAGTAAGCCAGTTTTTCAAACCTGACACCATGTTTGGTTCCCACCCTAAGTCCTCGTGTGATAAAACTGCCTTGCCCCACTCGTGGTGCATGTTTTCTAGAGGCAAACTTCCCCGCCTCTTGCTGCCATGAAATCAGCACACCATTGCTTTGTGGAAGTGGATGCAAAAATAAGGATATCTCAAAAGGAACCTATAAGGCTGGGGTTTTCCTATGAATTGTTCAAGTATATAAAACAATAGTATAATAAACAAGTTTTAAACACAAACCCATTCCCTTCATCTATCTCCATCCATATCTGTAGCATCATCTCATCTCCCCCAAAACCCTCTCAGACTCTGGTCGACAAGCCAACTCCCTCTTGGCTTGCCTCAGCGGCCCGTAGCCCTCGAACTGGCTCACGGCTGGAAATCACACTCAGAGGAAGGTAGAACACTCCACTCACTAGTACGGTGCATGCGAAACATAGGAAAGGTCCATAGCCGAAGATTCGGCATATGTATCAATCGATCAACCACACACTCTGCAGAGGTTTCACTAATCCACCAGATAACCATCATCGATGCATGCGCGCACCTAGGCAGATTCCGGGCGCCTACTGCCATAGGTGTTGCCACTCTACCATCCAGCACTGGATCACTAGAACTGTGAAGAGAGCATGTATCCGCTCCCGTAGAGGATGCCATGCCATGTACCCACTCCCGAAGGGGGTGCCATGATCGTCTCGGTAGGGTGTTAGCTCCATCCCATGCATATACCTTCCTATCACTTCCTGCCTAGCAGTAGTGGCATCGACCTATCTAGTGGTTCGGCCGTCTCCACCCATGGAGAGCGAGTGGAAAGCAAGAGATTCCTAGGTCTGGATACCAGCGCAACAGTTCCTAGATTTGACCAAACCGGGATATCATCATCAGGGTTTATCTTTAGCGTGCTACCACAGCACCTTCATCCCGGGCTCCACCTCTCAGAGGATCACACCCAAGGACCACCATCACATCTCAGTTAGCCCACCACAGGCTCCTCTCATGGGAATGTCCAGAACCATTCCCTGGCAAGACTTGCTCCAAAAGCTCGTCATAGATCCTGGCTCGATCGACTCAACCCTCACCCTACTCCCTGCCATAAGCTCCACCCCAAACCCGGATACAACATCATCAGCTCACATGCCCATCTGAAACATCAACTCACACATCCAGCCTGGCACCCTCCAGGCCTTCCCCGGGTTCATCACGTCGCATCAAAATGTAAGTGAGTGAAGTATAGAAATATATGTATAGCAGATAAGCAGGTGGCTATCATAACAGTGGGTAAGCAGGTGATAGTTTACAACAAGGTAGGGCTCATCAAATAAATACTCTATCATGCAGTCCTAGCACAGGCATAGCATTATAGCAACATGAATTTAAAGCACTAGCCATACTATAATTGCCATGCGTAATGGGATCTACGAGGTTGGATGGTGTGTGGCACCTTCACTGATGTAGCTATTGGACTTCTCCTGATAATCACTGTCGTCAGACTTGTCCTCGCTCGAGCCTGTAACGAGATTTAACGGTCATAGAAGCGACCCCTATAGATTAGCACAAAGAACAATTGCAAAATAGAAGATCCAAATACACCCAAACATAGCCTAGATAGATAGGGCTCGATTTATAGAAAATTTGGATATGTGGATCATAATTTTCTGAGCTCGTATGAATTAGGTATGAATTTTCAAAGATTTAACCATTTTCTGAAAAGAAAAAGGGCTCGAGGGTATGGTCTCGAGGAGTATGCTCTCGAGGGTATGCTCTCGAGGGTTAGGTCTCGAGGACATGGTCTCGAGGGTACTGTCTCGAGGGTTAGGTCTCGAGGGGGATGGTCTCGGGGCTTACGGTCTTGAGGGTTAGGTCTTGAGGAGTACGGTCTCGGGGGTTACGGTCTCGAGGGTTAGGTCTCGAGGGGCACGGTCTCGGGGGTTACGGTCTCGAGGGTTAGGTCTCGAGGGGTATGGTCGAAGATGGAAAACTGCTCTGCTTCCACAACAGTGCTCGGCCGGTGATGGCGAGGTTAAATATCCAGCGAGGGCTGCTCCAGGACTTCGCTAACCTATGCATCCTCCTCGGGTCATTAAGGTGGACACGTAGGTGGTCATCAAGTCAAGAGCTTGGTTCCGGCGATGTGCTTTATGGCGGACAGCGGCTCGAGGATGATGGTGCTCGAGGTGTCGAACTCGAGGGTCAGTTTATCGAAGGGTCAAACTCGAGGGTCGGTTTGAGCGCGTGATCTATCTCGGACGAGAGCGGCTCGAACGCGGAGTTCCTCCTCGGCGATCGGCGGCGGAAAAACCTCGATTCCTAGTGCCACAAGGATCTCTGGCGCCATTAACCCGCCCATCGGTTTCGGGACTTCACGACAGTCACGTTGATGGGCTTCAGGGCAACAGCTTTACTTCCGGTGACGAGCTCTACGGCAGACGGCGCTCGATGTACGTACACTTCACACTGAGTCACTCTAGCTCCAATTGGTGACGAGCTCTACGGAAGACGGCGCTCGATGTACATACACTTCACACTGAGTCACTCTAGCTCCAATTGGTGGCGTAGATGGACGGTTGGAGTCACGCAACACCTGCTTGAGGTGCCGGCAGTGACCAAAACACACGGCGAAGTCCGCGTGGGCAGCAACTCCCACGGTGGGGCTTCGACAGGTCCTCGGTGCATGGCAATGGCACTCCGAGAGGGTCCACGGTCTCCATCTCCTTGCCCAATCGATGCAGCTCATCACGGCGGAGCTTCCCGGCTTCTTCTTGCTCCTCGAGGGTGGTCGATGGTGGCAGGAAATGATGGTGAACGGCGGCGTTCTGGAGCGGCAACGTACTGACACGTCAACGACAAGGTGTTTCAGGTCGGTGCTCTGGCGAGGCAAATGCGGAGCTAGGGTGCGCACGGGGTCCGTCTCATCAAGGCGAGCGCGGATCCAGAAACAATGGATGTCAAGGCTCAACAGAAAGGTGGCTGGGTGATCAAGCCACGGCGGCGCTTGGCGTGCGGCGATGAACTGGGTGGCTTCCGTTCCAGCATCCTCCTGATGCCGTGGTCCAAGAGGCTCGGCTAGTCTTGTGTGTGTGTGCGGGTGTGTCTAGTGAGGTCGGTAGTGACCTAGGCCTACACACTCACGGCGGAGCGCCATGGCCAACAGCACGGCGGAGGGTTCGAGAGAGCGGCGATGGCGGTGCTCACCGACGGGTCGAAGAGTTTGGAGGTGCGGTACTGCTCCTCCTTCCTACTCCTGACGCAGCAGCAGCGGCTCCGAGTCGACAGTCTTCCTCCCCAATTCCGGCGGTGGCTTCTTCTCCTTCCCCGACTCCTTTCTTCCCCTTCCTTCAGCTCTTCTCCAATCGAGGCTGGCAAGGAGGAATTGGGATCCACCAGAGCAGTGGCGATGGCCTGGGAACCCTAAGGTGCCGGGGTGCTTGCTTTATAGGGCGGACGCGGTGGTAGGTAGTCGACAGATGGTCGATCATGGCTTCTGCATGATCGAGCAGCCAAGGGATGTCCAGGTCGGCAGCTGGGGCTCGATCTAGGTCCAGAGAGCAGCGAGAGGGGGCTAGGTAGCGCTGGGTGTCAAAGTTCTTTACGGCGGCAGCGTTCCACTGTGGCGATAGGGTAGGTGCGCGCGCGGAGAATCTTGCCTGCGGCCGTGGGAACTTTACGCGGGCTGGTCAGTCCAGGTGGCTTGCGGGCGCGCATCGATGCGGGGCGACACGGGATTGAGCGGTCGAGGTAGGTTGCTTAGGAGCGACACCGGGGAACAGTGCTGACGCGAGCACGCGCGGCCGGTCGGGTGACCTCAGCGGGCGTGATGACACGTGGGTCCCACTTCGGGGCCCCATCGTCAGTGACTCATCAGCAACGGAGGCTCGGTGCGGCGCGCGGACGCGCGCGGCTCTTGCTGGGCCGTCGTCCTGGTTGGGCCGCGCAGCGCGGGGTCGAGCGGCGAGCGCAGGCGAGCGCGCGTGCGGGCTGGCTGGGCTGCTCGGGCCAATCTCCTCCTTTTCTTTTCCTTTTTCTTTTTCATTTTCAAATATATTTT
>CM041636.1:12547-25390 GCA_023333625.1 Bothriochloa decipiens | reverse complement strand
CGAGAGCATACCCTCGAGAGCATACTCCTCGAGACCATACCCTCGAGGCCTTTTTCTTTTCAGAAAATGGTTAAATCTTTGAAAATTCATATCTGATTCATACGAGCTCAGAAAATTATGATCCACACATCCAAATTTTCTATAAATTGAGCCCTATCTATCTAGGCTATGTTTGAGTGTATTTGGATCTTCTATTTTGCAATTGTTCTTTGTGCTAATCTATAGGGGTCGCTTTTGTGACCGTTAAATCTCGTTACAGGCTCGAGCGAGGACAAGTCTGACGACAGTGATTACCAGGAGAAGTCCGACAGCTACGTCAGTGAAGGTGCCACACACCATCCAACCTCGTAGATCCCATTATGCATGGCAATTATAGTATGGCTAGTGCTTTAAATTCATGTTGCTATAATGCTATGCCTGTGCTAGGATTGCATGATAGAGTGTTTATTTGATGAGCCCTACCTTGTTGTAAACTATCACCTGCTTACCCGCTGTTATGATAGCCACCTGCTTACCTGCTATACATATATTTCTATACTTCACTCACTTACATTTTGATGCGACGTGATGAACCCGGGGAAGGCCTGGAGGGTGCCAGGCTGGATGTGTGAGTTGATGTTTCAGATGGGCATGTGAGCTGATGATGTTGTATCCGGGTTTGGGGTGGAGCTTACGGCAGGGAGTAGGGTGAGGGTTGAGTCGATCGAGCCAGGATCTATGACGAGCTTTTGGAGCAAGTCTTGGAAGGGAATGGTTCTGGACATTCCCATGAGAGGAGCCTGTGGCAGGCTAACTGAGATGTGATGGTGGTCCTTGGGTATGATCCTCTGAGAGGTGGAGCCCGGGATGAAGGTGCCGTGGTAGCACGCTAAAGATAAACCCTGATGAAGATATCCCAGTTTGGTCAAATCTAGGAACTGTTGCGCTGGTATTCGGACCTAGGAATCTCTTGCTTTCCACTCGCTCTCCATGGGGGGAGACGGTCGAACCGCTAGATAGGTCGATGCCACTACTGCTAGGCGAGAATTGATAGGAAGGTATATGCATGGGATGGAGCTAACACCCTACCGAGACGATCATGGCACCCCCTTCGGGAGTGGGTACATGGCATGGCATCCTCTACGGGAGCGGATACATGCTCTCTTCACAGTTCTAGTGATCCAGTGCTGGATGGTAGAGTGGCATCGCCTATGGCAGTAGGCGCCCGGAATCTGCCTAGGAGCACGTGTGCATCGATGATGGTTATCTGGTGGATTAGTGAAACCTCTGCAGAGTGTATGGTTGATCGATCGATACATATGCCGAATCTTCGGCTATGGACCTTTCCTATGTTTCGCATGCACTGGACTAGTCAGTGGAGTGTTCTACCTTCCTCTGAGTGTGATTTCTGGCCGTGAGCCAGTTTGAGGGCTGCGGGCCGCTGAGGCAAGCCAAGAGGGAGTTGGCTTGTCGACCAGAGTCTGAGTGGGTTTTGGGGGAGATGAGATGATGCTATAGATATGGATGGAGATAGATGAAGGGAATGGGTTTGTGTTTAAAACTTGTTTATTATACTATTGTTTTATATACTTGAACAATTCATAGGAAAACCCTAGCCTTATAGGTTCCTTTTGAGATATCCTTATTTTTGCATCCACTTCCACAAAGCAATGCATGGGGTGGGAGTGTGGCCAGTACAAATCGTACTAAAAATTTGGTTTCAGGTTCAAGGAGTGAGTACTCTTCTGGGGAGTACAGCGATTGAGGGTTTCGTGTCTACGCTCAAGTTGGAGAGAAGAAGATAGCTTCCGCACCTCAAGCTTTTACTGTTATGCTGCATGAACTCTGACTCCGCCCTGTGGTGATGTAATAAGTTATTGTAACTCCCTCTATTTGCTCTCTTTTGTTTGATGTATGGATTATGGATTCAACTGTTATCGGGTAATGTGATTTAAATGGTCATATTACACTCCGACACTGTGGATTTCCCTTCGTGGAAATCAAGGTCGTTTCAGTGGTTTTTTCACATGGGGACTTAGGTTGGGAACCAAACATGGTGTCAGGTTTGAAAAACCGGCTTACTCATGTAGTTATGGTGGGCATGTGGCCTTGTTGGCATCGGGGATCGCTGGTGCTGATTTCATGGCAGCAAGAGGTGGGGAAGTTTGCCTCCAGAAAACATGCACCACGAGTGGGGCAAGGCAGTTTTTTCACATGAGGACTTAGGGTGGGAACCAAACATGGTGTCAGGTTTGAAAAATCGGCTTACGCATGAAGTTATGGTGTGCTTGCGGCCCTATTGGCATTGGGGACCAGCGGTGCTGATTTCACCGCAACAAGAGACGGGGAAGTATGCCTGTGGAAAACATGCACCACGAGTGGGGCAAGGTAGTTTTTTCACACAGGGAATTAGGGTGGGAACCAAACAAGGTGTCAGGTTCGAAAAACTGGCTTACTCACAAAGTTATGGTGTGCTTGCGGCCTTGCTGGCATCGGAGACCGGCGGTGCTAATTTCGCGGCGGCAAGAGGCGGGTAAATTTGCCTCTGGAAAACAAGCACCGCAAGTGGGGCAAGGCAGTTTTTTCACACGGGGACTTAGGGTGGGAACCAAACATGGTGTCAGGATTGAAAAACTGGCTTACTTATGTAGTTATGGTGTGCATGTGGCCTTGTTGCCATCGGGGACCGGCGGTGCTAATTTCACGGCAGCAAGAGGCGGGGAAGTTTGCCTCCAGAAAACAAGCACCACAAGTGGGGCAAGGGTTTTCTCACACGAGGACTTAGGGTGGGAACCAAACATGGCGTCAGGTTTGAAAAACTGGCTTACTCACAAAGTTATGGTGTGCTTGCGGCCCTGTTGGCATTGGGGACCGGCGGTGCTGATTTTGCTGCAGCAAGAGGCGGGGAAGTATGCCTGCGGAAAACATGCACCACGAGTGGGGCAAGATGATTTTTTCACACAAGGAATTAGGGTGGGAACCAAACATGGTGTCATGTTCGAAAAACTAGCTTACTCACGAAGTTATGGTGTGCATGTGGCCTTGTTGGCATCGGGGACTAGCGGTGCTGATTTCACGGCAACAAGAGGCGGGGAAGTATGCCTACGGAAAACATGCACCGCGAGTGGGGCAAGGCAGTTTTTTCACACAGGGAATTATGGTGGGAACCAAACATGGTGTCAAGTTCAAAAAACTAGCTTACTCATGAAGTTATGGTGTGCTTGCGGCCTTGTTGGCATCGGGGACCGGTGTTGCTGATTTTGCGGTAGCAAGAGGTGAGCAAATTTGCCTCTGGAAAAAAAACACCGTGAGTGGGGCAAGGTGGTTTTTTCACATGGGGACTTAGGGTGGCAACCAAACATGGTGTCGGGTTTGAAAAACCGGCTTACTCATGTAGTTATGGTGTGCATATGGCCTTGTTGGCATCGGGGACCAGCGGTGCTGATTTCTCGGCAGCAAGAGGCGGGGAAGTTTGCCTCTAGAAAACATGCACCACGAGTGGGGCAAGGCCGTTTTTTCACACGAGGACTTAGGGTGGGAACCAAACATGGTGTCAGGTTTGAAAAATCAGCTTACTCATGAAGTTATGGTGTGCTTGCGGCCCTATTGGCATTGGGGACCGGCGGTGCTGATTTCACGGCAGCAAGAGGCGGGGAAGTATGCCTGCGGAAAACATGCACTGCGAGTGGGGCAAGGCAGTTTTTTCACACAGGGAATTAGGGTGGGAACCAAACATGGTGTCAGGTTTGAAAAACTGGCTTACTCATGAAGTTATGGTGTGCTTGCGGCCCTATTGGCATTGGGGACCGGCGGTGCTGATTTCACGGCAGTAAGAGGCGGGGAAGTATGCCTGTGGAAAACATGCACCGCGAGTGGGGCAAGGTGGTTTTTTCACATACAGAATTAGGGTGGGAACCAAACATGGTGTCAAGTTTGAAAAACTAGCTTACTCATGAAGTTATGGTGTGCTTGCGGCCTTGTTGGCATCGGGGATCGGCGATGCTGATTTCGCGGCAGCAAGAGGCGAGCAAATTTGCCGCCGGAAAACATGCACCATGAGTGGGGCAAGGAGGTTTTTTCACACGGGGACCTAGGGTGGGAACCAAACATGGTGTCAGGTTTGAAAAACTAGATTACTCATGTATTTATGGTGTGCATATGGCCTTGTTGGCATCGGGGACCAGCGGTGCTGATTTCATGGCAGCTAGAGGCGGGGAAGTTTGCCTCCAGAAAACATGCACCATGAGTGCGGCAAGGCAGTTTTTTCACACGAGGACTTAGGGTGGGAAACAAACATGGTGTTAGGTTTTAAAAACTGGCTTACTCTCAAAGTTATGGTGTGCTTGCGGCTCTATTGGCATTGGGGACCGGCGGTGCTGATTTCATGGCAGTAAGAGGCGGGGAAGTATGCCTATGGAAAACATGCACCGCGAGTGGGGCAAGGTGGTTTTTTCACATACAGAATTATGGTGGGAACCAAACATGGTGTCAAGTTTGAAAAACTAGCTTACTCATGAAGTTATGGCGTGCTTGCGGCCTTGTTGGCATCGGGGACAGGCGGTGCTGATTTTGCGACAGCTAGAGGCGGGCAAATTTGCCTCCGAAAAAAACACCGTGAGTGGGGCAAGGTAGTTTTTTCATACGGGGACTTAGGGTGGGAAGCAAACATGGTGTCAGGTTTGAAAAATCAACTTACTCATGTAGTTATGGTGTGCATGCGGCCTTATTGGCATCGGGGACCGGCGGCGCTGATTTCGTGGCAGCAAGAGGCGGGGAAGTTTGCCTCCAGAAAACATGCACCACGAGTGGGGCAAGGCGATTTTTTCACACAAGGACTTCGGGTGGGAACCAAACATGGTGTCAGGTTTGAAAAACCGGCTTACTCATGAAGTTATGGTGTGCTTGTGGCCCTATTGGCATTCTGGACCGGTGGTGCAGATTTCCCGGCAGCAAGAGGTTGGGAAGTATGCCTGCGGAAAACATGCACCACGAGTGGGGCAAGGTGGTTTTTTCACACAGGGAATTAGGGTGGGAACCAAACATGGTGTCAGGTTCAAAAAACTAGCTTACTCGTGAAGTTATGGTGTGCTTGCGGTTTTTTCACATGGGGACTTAGGGTGGGAACCAAACATGGTGTCAGGTTTGAAAAACCGGCTTACTCATGTAGTTATGGTGTGCATATGGCCTTGTTGGCATCGGGGACCAGCGGTGCTAATTTCACTGCAGCAAGAGGCGGGGAAGTTTGCCTCTAGAAAACATGCACCATGAGTGGGGCAAGGCAGTTTTTTCACATGAGGACTTAGGGTGGGAACCAAACATGGTGTCAGGTTTGAAAAATCAGCTTACTCGTGAAGTTATGGTGTGCTTGCGGCCCTATTGGCATTGGGGACCGGCGGTGCTGATTTCACGACAGCAAGAGGCGGGGAAGTATGCCTGCGTAAAACATGCACCATGAATGGGGCAAGGTAGTTTTTTCACACAGGAAATTAGGGTGGGAACCAAACATGGTGTCAGGTTTGAAAAACTAGCTTACTCATGAAGTTGTGGTGTGCTTGTGGCCCTATTGGCATTGGGGACCGGCGGTGCTGATTTCACGGCAGTAAGAGGCGGGGAAGTATTCCTGTGGAAAACATACACCGCGAGTGGGGCAAGGCGGTTTTTTCACATACGGAATTATGGTGGGAACCAAACATGGTGTCAAGTTTGAAAAACTCGCTTACTCATGAAGTTATGGTGTGCTTGCGGCCGTGTTGGCATCGGGGACCGACGGTGCTGATTTCGTGGCAGCAAGAGGCGGGCAAATTTGCCTCTGAAAAAAACACCGTGAGTGGGGCAAGGCAGTTTTTTCACATGGGGACTTAGGGTGGGAAGCAAACATGGTGTCAGGTTTGAAAAACTGGCTTACTCACGAAGTTATGGTGTGCTTGCGGCCCTATTGGCATTGGGGACCAGCGGTGCTGATTTCACGGCAGCAAGAGGCAGGGAAGTATGCCTGCGGAAAACATGCACCGCAGGTGGGTCAAGGAGGTTTTTCCACACAAGGAATTAGGGTGGGAACCAAACAAGGTGTCAGGTTTGGAAAACTGGATTACTCACAAAGTTATGGTGTGCTTGCGGCCTTGCTGGCATCGGAGACCGGCGGTGCTAATTTCACGGCAGCAAGAGGCGGGCAAATTTGCCTCCGAAAAACAAGCACCACGAGTGGGGCAAGGCAGTTTTTTCACACGGGGACTTAGGGTGGGAACCAAACATGGTGTCAGGATTGAAAAACTGGCTTACTCATGTAGTTATGGTGTGCATGTGGCCTTGTTGCCATCGGGGACCGGCGGTGCTGATTTCACGGCAGCAAGAGGCGGGGAAGTTTGGCTCCAGAAAATAAGCACCACGAGTGGGGCAAGGGTTTTTCACACGAGGACTTAGGGTGTGAACCAAACATGGCGTCAGGTTTGAAAAACTAGCTTACTCACGAAGTTATGGTGGGCTTGCGGCCCTGTTGGCATTGGCGACCGGCGGTGCTGATTTTGCGGCAGCAAGAGGCGGGGAAGTATGCCTGCGAAAAACATGCACCACGAGTGGGGCAAGAGGAATTAGGGTGGGAACAAAACATGGTGTCATGTTCAAAAAACTGGCTTACTCATGAAGTTATGGTGTGCATGTGGCCTTGTTGGCATCGGGGACTAGCGGTGCTGATTTCACGGCAGCAAGAGGCGGGGAAGTATGCCTACGAAAAACATGCACCGCGAGTTGGGCAAACGGTTTTTTCACACGGGGACTTAGGTTGGGAACCAAACATGCTGTCAGGTTTGAAAAACTAGCTTACTCATGTAGTTATGGTCTGCATGCGGCCTTGTTGGCATCGGGACCAGCGGTGCTGATTTCACGACAGCAAGAGGCGGGGAAGTTTGCCTCCAGATAACAGGCACCATGAGTGGGGCAAGGCGGTTTTTTCACACGAGGACATAGGGTGGGAACCAAACATGGTGTCAGGTTTGGAAACTGGCTTACTAGCGAAGTTATGGTGTGGTTGCGGCCCTATTGGCATTGGGGACCGGCGGTGCTGATTTCACGGCAGCAAGAGGCGGGGAAGTATGCCTGCGGAAAACATGCACCGCAAGTGGGGCAATGCGGTTTTCTCACACAGGGAATTAGGGTGGGAACCAAACATGGTGTCAGGTTTGAAAAACTAGCTTACTCGCGAAGTTATGGGGTGTTTGCGGCCTTGTTGGCATCGGGGACCGGCGGTGCTGATTTCGCGACAGCAAGAGGCGGCAAATTTGCCTCTGGAAAACAAGCACCGCGAGTGGGGCAAGGCGGTCTTTTCAAATGGGGACTTAGGGTGGGAACCAAACATTGTGTCAGGTTTGAGAAATTAGCTTACTCATGTAGTTATGGTGTGCATGTGGCCTTGTTGGCCTCGGGGACCAGCGGTGCTAATTTTGCGGTAGCAAGAGGCGGGGAAGTTTGCCCCCAGAAAACATGCACCATGAGTGGGGCAAGGTAGTTTTTTCACATGAGGACTTAGGGTGGGAACCAAACATGGTGTCAGGTTTAAAAAACCAGCTTACTCATGAAGTTATGGTGTGCATATGGCTTTGTTGGCATCGGGGACCAGCGGTGCTGATTTCATGGCAGCTAGAGGCGGGGAAGTTTGGCCGCAGAAAACATGCACCACGAGTGGGGCAAGGTAGTTTTTTCACATGAGGACTTAGGGTGGGAAACAAACATGGTGTCAGGTTTGAAAAACTAGCTTACTTGCAAAGTTATGGTGTGCTTGCGGCCCTATTGGCATTGGGGACCGGCGGTGCTGATTTCACGGCAGTAAGAGGCGGGGAAGTAGGCCTGTGGAAAACATGCACCGCGAATGGGGCAAGGCGGTTTTTTCACATATGGAATTAGGGTGGGAACCAAACATGGTGTCAAGTTTGAAAAACTAGCTTACTCATGAAGTTATGGTGTGCTTGCGGCCTTGTTGGCATCGGGGACCGGCGGTGCTGCTTTCGTGGCAGCAAGAGGCGGGCAAAGTTGCCTCCGGAAAAAAACACCGTGAGTGGGGCAAGGCAGTTTTTTCACACGGGGACTTAGGTTGGGAAGCAAACATGGTGTCAGGTTTAAAAAATTGGCTTACTCATGTAGTTATGGTGTGCATGCGGCCTTATTGGCATCAGGGACCGGCGGTGCTGATTTCGCGGTAGCAAGAGGCGGGGAAGTTTGCCTCTGGAAAACATGCACCACGAGTGGGGCAAGGCGGTTTTTTCACACGAGGACTTAGGGTGGGAACCAAACATGGTGTCAGGTTTGGAAAACGGGCTTACTCATGAATTTATGGTGTGCTTGCGGCCCTATTGGCATTGGGGACCGGCGGTGCAGATTTCCCGACAGCAAGAGGTTGGGAAGTATGCCTGCGGAAAACATGCACTGCGAGTGGGGCAAGGTGGTTTTTTCACACAGGGAATTAGGGTGGGAACCAAACATGGTGTCAGGTTCGAAAAACTAGCTTACACGCATAGTTATGGTGTGCTTGCGGCCTTGTTGCATCGGGGACCGGCGGTGCTGATTTCGCGGCAGCAAGAGGCGGGCAAATTTGCCTTCGGAAAACAAGCACCGCGAGGGGGGCAAGGTGGGTTTTTCACATGGGGACTTAGGGTGGGAACCAAACATGGTGTCAGGTTTGAAAAAATGGCTTAGTCATGTAGTTATGGTGTGCATGTGGCCTTCTTGGCATCGGGGACCAGCGGTGCTGATTTCGCGGCAGCAAGAGGCGGGGAAGTTTGCCTCCAGAAAACATGCACCACGAGTGGGGCAAGGCAGTTTTTTCGCATGAGGACTTAGGGTGGGAACCAAACATGGTGTTAGGTTTGAAAAATCAGCTTACTCACCAAGTTATGGTGTGCTTGCGGCCCTATTGGCATTGGGGACCGGCGGTGCTGATTTCACGGCAGCAAGAGGCGGGGAAGTATGCCTGCGGAAAACATGCACCGTGAGTGGGGCAAGGCAGTTTTTTCACATAGGGAATTAGGGTGGGAACCAAACATGGTGTCAAGTTTGAAAAACTAGCTTACTCATGAAGTTATGGTGTGCTTGCGGCCTTGTTGGCATCGGGGACCGGCGGTGCTGATTTCGCGGCAACAAGAGGCGGGCAAATTTGCCTCCGGAAAAAAACACCGTGACTGGGGCAAGGCGGTTTTTTCACACAAGGACATAGGGTGGGAAGCAAACATGGTGTCAGGTTTGAAAAACTAGCTTACTCATGTAGTTATGGTGTGCATGCGGCCTTATTGGCATCGGGTCTGGCGGTGCTGATTTTGTGGCAGCAAGAGGCGGGGAAGTTTGCCTCCAGATTACATGCACCACGAGTGGGGCAAGGTGGTTTGTTCACACGAGGACTTAGGGTGGGAACAAACATTGTGTTTGGTTTGAGAAACTAGCTTACTCACAAAGTTATGGTGTGCTTGCGGCCCTATTGGCATTGGGGACCGGCGGTGCTGATTTCATGACAGCAAGAGGTTGGGAAGTATGCCTGCGGAAAACATGTACCGCGAGTGGTGCAAGGTGGTTTTTTCACATAGGGAACTATGGTGGGAACTAAACATGGTGTCAGGTTTGAAAAACTAGCTAACTCATGAAGTTATGGTGTGCTTGTGGCCTTGTTGGCATCGGGGACCGGCGGTGCTGATTTCGCGGCAGCAAGAGGCGATCAAATTTGCCTCCGGAAAACAAGCACCGTGAGTGGGGCAAGGCGGTTTTTTCACACAGGGACTTATGGTGGGAACCAAACATGGTGTCAGGTCTGAAAAACTGGCTTACTCATGTATTTATGGTGTGCATGCGGCCTTATTGGCATCGAGGACCGGCGGTGCCGATTTGGCGGCCGCAAGAGGCGGGGATGTTTGCCTCCAGAAAACATGCACCACGAGTGGGGCAAGACAGTTTTTTCACATGAAGACATAGGGTGGGAACCAAACATGGTGTCAGGTTTGAAAAACAGGCTTACTCGCAAAGTTATGGTGTGCTTGCGGCCCTATTGGCATTGGGGACTGGCGGTGCAGATTTCACAGCAGCATGAGGCGGGGAAGTATGCCTGTAGAAAAGAAGCACACCATAACTTTGTGAGTAAGCCAGTTTTTCAAACCTGACACCATGTTTGGTTCCCACCCTAAGTCCTCGTGTGAAACAACCACCTTGCCCCACTCGTGGTGCATGTTTTCTGGAGGCAAACTTCCCTGCCTCTTGTTGCCGTGAAATCAGCACCGCCGGTCCACGATGCCAACAAGGCCGCGTGCACACCATAACTACATGAGTAAGCCAGTTTTTTGAACCTGACACCATGTTTAGTTCCCACCCTAATTCCCTGTGTGAAAAAACCACCTTGCCCACTCACGGTGCATGTTTTCCGCAGGCATACTTCCCCGCGTCTTGCTGCCGTGAAATCTGCACCGCCGGTCCCCAATGCCAATAGGGCCGCAAGCACACAATAACTTCATGAGTAAGCCGGTCTTTCAAACCTGACACCATGTTTGGTTCCCAGCCTAAGTCCTCATGTGAAAAAATAGCCTTGCCCTACTTATGGTGCATGTTTTCTGGAGGCAAGCATCCTCGGCTCTTACTGCGACGAAATCAGCATCGCCGGTCCACGATGCCAACAAGGCCGCGTGCACACCATAACTACATGAGTAAGCCAGTTTTTCAAACCTGACACCATGTTTGGTTCCCACGCTAAGTCCCCATGTGAAAAAACTGCCTTGCCCCACTCGCGGTGCTTGTTTTCCGGAGGCAAATTTGCCCACCTCTTGCTGCCGCAAAATCAGCACCGCCGGTCCACGATGCCAACAAGGACGCAAGCACATTATAACTTCGCGAGTAAGCCAGTTTTTCAAACCTGACATCATATTTGGTTCCCACCCTAATTCCCTGTGTGAAAAAACTGCCTTGCCCCACTCACGGTGCATGTTTTCCGCAGGCATACTTCCCCGCCTCTTGCTGCCGTGAAATCAGCACAGCCGGTCCACAATGCCAATAGGGCCGCAAGCACACCATAACTTCATGAGTAAGCTAGTTTTTCAAACCTGACACCATGTTTGGTTCCCACCCTAAGTCCTCATGTGAACAAACCACCTTGCCCCACTCGTGGTGCATGTTTTCTGGAGGCAAACTTCCCCGCCTCTTGCTGCCGCGAAATCAGCACTGCCGGTCCCCGATGCCAACAAGGCCGCATGCACACCATAACTACATGAGTAAGCCAGTTTTTCAAACCTAACACCATGTTTGGTTCCCACTCTAAGTCCCCATGTGAAAAAACTACCTTGCCCCACTCGCGGTGCTTGTTTTCCATAGGCAAATTTGCCCGCGTCTTGCTGCCGCAAAATCAGCACCGCTGGTCCCCGATGCCAAGAAGGCCGCAAGCACACCATAACTTCGTGACTAAACCAGTTTTTTGAACCTGACACCATGTTTGGTTCCCACCCTAATTCCCTGTGTGAAAAAATGACCTTGCCCAACTCACAGTGCATGTTTACCGCAGACATACTTCCCCGCCTCTTGCTGCCGTGAAATCAGCACCGCCGTTCCCTAATGCCAATAGGGCCGCAAGCACACCATAACTTCACAAATATGATAGTTTTTCAAACCTGACACCATGTTTGGTTCCCACCCTAAGTCCTCGTATGAAAAAATAGCCTTGCCCCACTCGTGGTGCATGTTTTCTGGAGGCAAACTTCCCCGCCTCTTGCTGCCGTGAAATCAGCACCGTCGGTCCCCGATGCCAACAGGGCCGCATGCACACCATAACTACATGAGTAAGCCAATTTTTCAAACCTGACACCATGTTTGGTTCCCACCCTAAGTCCCCATGTGAAAAAACTGACTTGTCCCACTTGCGGTGCTTGTTTTCTGGAGGCAAATTTGCCCGCCTCTTGCTGCAGCGAAATCAGCACCGCCGGTCCCCGATGCCAAGAAGGCCGCAAGCACACCATAGCTTTGTGAGTAAGCCAGTTTTTTGAACCTGACACCATGTTTGGCTCCCACCCTAATACCCTGTGTGAAAAAACAACATTGCCCCACTCACGGTGCCTGTTTTCCGCAGGCATACTTCCCCGCCTCTTGCGCCCGCGAAATCAGCACTGCCGGTCCCCGATGCCATCAAGGCCTTAAGCACCATAACTTCATGAGTAAGCTAGTTTTTTGAACCTGACACCATGTATGGTTCCCACCCTAATTCCCTGTGTGAAAAAACTGCCTTGCCCCACTCGTGGTGCATGTTTTTTGCAGGCATACTTCCCAACCTCTTGCTTCCATGAAATCAGCACCACCGGTTTCCAATGCCAATAGGGCCACAAGCAGACCATAACTTTGTGAGTAAGCCGGTTTTTCAAACCTGACACCATGTTTGGTTCCCACCCTAAGTCCTCATGTGAAAAAACCACCTTGCCCCACTCGTGGTGCATGTTTTCAAGAGGCAAACTTCCCGTCGCCTCTTGCTGTCGCAAAATCAGCACCGCCGGTCCCCGATGCCAACAAGGCCGCATGCACACCATAACTACATGTGTAAGCCAATTTTTTAAACATGACACCATGTTTGGTTCTCACCCTAAGTCCCTGTGTGGAAAAACCGCCTTGTCCCACTCGCGGTGCTTGTTTTCTGGAGGCAAATTTGCCCGCCTCTTGCTGACGTGAAATCAGCACCGTCGGTCCCCGAGGCCAACAAGGCCGCAAGCACACCATAACTTCCTGAGTAATCTAGTTTTTCGAACCAAACACCATATTTGGTTCCACCCTAGTTCCCTGTGTGAAAAAACTGCCTTGCCCCACTCTCGGTGCATGTTTTCCGTAGGCATACTTCCCCGCCTCTTGCTGCCGTGAAATCAGCAC
>CM041635.1:59851957-59873170 GCA_023333625.1 Bothriochloa decipiens | reverse complement strand
AAGGTGGAGAAGACGGTGGAGAAGAAGGTGAAGAAGAAGGTGGTGAAAAAATGGCTGCTGCTTCCCCAATTCACTAGTGGTTTTTTCTTTTGTTGTATTTCTGATTGCCTATTGGTGCTCCCTTAAGGTCAATGCCTCCTAGCCTTTTGGGGTATTTCTGATTGCCTGTTGGTGCTCTCTTAAGCTCAATGACTCCTAGTCTGTAGTGACTGTCGTTATGAACTGGTAGGTCTGTTATGATGTCGTTATGAACTGGTAGGTCTGAGATGTGTGCTCTTGTATATACCTTCTTGTATAAGGGTAGTTTAGTCCTTTCACTCTTTAGGGTTGTTTCCCTTTGTACAGTCTATATATTGCCCTTTGTACAGTCTATATATTGCCCTTTGGTGCATATTGTCCCGACCAAGGAGTAAGACTTACACATAGCATTCACCAACTCCGAGAGGCTCATCGGCTGTGCGGTTGCCCTGGTTGTTGGCAATGATCACCCACGCCCTGCCCCTCCCCACAATTGCACTACCTCACCCCTTTACCATTTGACAAGCATCTCTGCCAAAAACCTTCCTCTTCCAGCATTTCTCCTACATATTCTGATGAGGACATGACACCTATGGATATACCCATGGAGGCTAAAGTTAAGGTGAGCTCATTCTTACATGTGCATAGTGATTTTTGGTACAACTCATTTGGTTCCACATGTATATGGTTTTATTTGAGTGTAGGTACAAATGTGTCTCAAAGTGCAAACTCATCAAAATCCAACAGTCGGTTCGTCGGCAGCACGATAGTGCTTCATTGGGAAGGCCATAACTCATCCGTCCGGAGTGCGAATGAGGTCAATGAGCACTTGATGAAAAGCTTGTTTGATAGGCTTTCAAATAGGTCTGGTCCCATCTCCATATCATGTCGGCAAGACTGTCAAAAGAACAAGACACTCCATCGCTGTTTCTATAGGGAGCTACGTCGTTGTGATGGGCTTGTTATCCATCATTGGGACCCTGGCCCAAGTGGAAGCACGCCCCAAAGAGTTGAAGAACACATCAAGGAAGCCCTTAGACGTCCTCCACCTTGGCTACCACCTTTGGAGGTCAGCATGGGCGTCCAAGCCAAGTTGGAGGCCCAATACATGTCAAGTTCGAGTCCATCTCGGGCTCCAGGACCAGTCAGCACTAAAACAGTCGCCCATGCCACATACGGACTCGGAATTAGACGTTCTTGTACTCTAAAGAAAGATAACGAGAAGACCTTTCCAATGAATCTTGTTGGAGGCCCAAATTCATCCGGAGTCATCGGGAATCGTCGAAACAGTTTGACGTCCAGAATCTGTCAGGGCGCTATGTGGCCGTCTTTTGGGCCGTTTAGGCCTTGTATTGTGTCGGGGCTGCGTATGGACGTGAGTAGGGGTCCTTGGACGCCCCTTAGGCTATATTATGAACAGCCGCCACCTACGTTAGGGTTGGGGTTTTGCTTTAGATTAATCTGTCTTTGAACAGTCGCCGTTATCGGTTTATGAAACCCCACTTTGTGATCTTAATCATATATCTGCAGTTTGTCCCAATATTTGAGCTGCGTACTTTCGAGTTCTTGCTTGTGTTCTTCGATTCGCAGGCAGGGATTAGCCTTCTTGGCGAGGTCAACCAGTTGGTGACACGATTGATAACCAGAGGAGACCTGGTGCTAAGGTTGCAGGTTCGGGTCTTTGTGATCTGAAGCCGGATCGGTGTGTCGTGCTCCACCAAATCGTTGTTTATCTTGAACTGACGGAAGATCGGGACCCCCGTCCTCATCAAGTGGTATCGGAGCTAAGGTATACCGTCAGATTGACGTTTATCCCTAGTTTTTGAGTGTTTCGTTTTTGTCCCATAGTCCAAAGCCATATTCAATTTCCTGTCCTAGAACCCTTCCGCGCTTTAGCCTTTGCATAATTCAGTCCAGAGTCCGTAGTGTTGAATTTGTGTCCTGGTCAGGGTCTTGTTGCTGGTAGGTTGTGTTAGTCCAGTCGTGTGTTTTTTCTTTCAACGTTGTCCCTTCCACCGTTCCAAACAACAAGTCGAATCACCACATTACTCGACTTGCCCCGCCAGCCGCCTTGTGTCAACTCTCGCCGCCGCGCAAACCCTAGATAGGTCGTCAGCCGCTCTTTGTTGCTTGCATCGCAGCCTTTCTTAAATCATCTGGCGAATACCTACTGCTGTGATCGGTGTTGGAGTTTAGGGACGCTTCGCCCTAACTGCCGACTGCCATGTTGTGCCTTCCGAGAAAACATAACTTGAGATACCTTCGGTAAAACAGGCATAACTTTTCGCTCGTTTATCAGAAAAATCTAAAATTTTTACAGCAACTTCTTGACTCCATTTGGAGCCGACCCAAACTAAGCCAGCGTCTTGAGGACTTGATTGTCCCTTTCTTGCTGAAGAATCTTGACAGCTTCTGGCATTTGGGCCTTCTCCTGATTTGCTGCGTCCAAGGCTCCTTCAATCTATCAGCTCCACTAGCAGGGCTTCTCTTCTTGCCAATAGTTGAGCAATCTTGTTCTCCAGATCTGCACAAGAGGCTTCTAGTTTACCGATGTCTTTGTGCTTCTCATCGGCAAATTGCTTGTGCTTCATCATATCCTCCTGGAGTTTTTCCTGAGTGGCTCTATCGACAATCCGCTGGGCAGCCCTCTGATACTGCAACTGCCGACTCTCCAGATGTGCAGCTTGGAAGAGTGCTTCCTCGACATCGGCAGGAATATGACCTCGAATTCTTTTAAAAGTTGCTCTTGCGGAATCAGAATCCTGGATCAGCAAAGAGGTCTCCTGTTGCAGCAAGGATAATAGCGTCTCCAGCTTTGACTTGGTTTCAGATGACAGAACTTCAAGGGCTGGAGCAGAGCTTTCTTCAAGCTCTTCATCATCGGGAACAATCCCACTGATAGAGAAGGAAAACAGACTATCGGGGGAATCTTGCTCCTAAAAAGGAAAAGGTGATGTCAGCAGAAGGACCCAAGTGTTAAAGGTTATCTAAGGGAGTTAACTTACCTGTTTCAAGGCAATCTCTCGCCTTTGGCTCGAAGAAGCAACCTCAGGTACAATTGCCGATGACGTTTCTTGTGTTGGCACCTCGATCGATTGCTGCTGCGACACCAGTGCCGATGAAGATTCTTGTATGGGTACAATGGCTGATGGAAAAGCAGTTGCTGATGGAGAAATCTGCACAGGTACGTCAGGCGATATCGGGCGAGGCGGGGATGCCGATGGTGTAAGTCTTGCCCGCTTTGATTGTGATTCTTCGCCTGATGAAGCCTTACGCTTGTGCTGTAAAATATCAGCATCGGATGGCTGGGGGCATCGGCAATGGATGGTTGAGGAATCGGTACACTTGGGACAGTTGCCGATGCAATTACTTGGTACTGCAAGAGAAATAGATGAATAAAAGTGTCGATGCAATAATCAAGGTTTGAATAAAGAATACCTCTGGAGAATCATCAAGGACAACGAGGTGGGGCGACGAAGATGCTGTAGTTGGAGACGAAGGGCGAGTTACAGATGAAAATTCCAGTGGTGTAGAACTCGTGCCCTGAAATATGAAATCGGTAAATCACAGCAATCGGCATCTGCAAAGGAAGTGAGGTGATTACCTGAGATGTCTGAGCCAAGGATGCGATTGATTTGGTGCTCTTCTTGGAACGACCACGGCCCATTAAAGTGTCTACCGAAGGAGCTCTATAGCCAATAATGGATACTGGGGAGATAGGCTGCAGCTGTATGACCTTGCCGCTCTTACTTAGTGTTAGAACTGGATCATCGATCTGTTAAAAAGGGGTGAGTTGCCGATGGATCAAAAGGGTGTTGAAAGAAGTGCAGAGGGTCAGACTTACCGCATCGGCAGGGATGGCGTGATCGGGATCAATGAAATTCCAGTAAACATGAGGAGATGCAAAGAACAGCTGCTCTTTCCATTCTTGCCACCATAATTTGAAGGATTCGGTGACAAAGGAAGTCGGTACCCAATCTGTTAAATCGACATTAGAGGTATCGGCATCAAGAAGGAGAGTGACAATCTTGTGCCAATCCACGTGGTTCGCAATAATCTCTCTCGGTTTAATCACATCAGCAAAACAGAGGTTAATGGGCAGTTGACCAAAGGCTAATTGTCTTGCTGCTGCCGATGGATAATAGAACTCATATGTGGGGTTGATGTTCTTCCCACTACCAAATATGTTGACCGAGATGGCGCGAGGAGTGATTATTGCACTAAGAATGTCAGCATCTTTGTTCAAAGCCTCATCGGTAAGGTTGAAGGAAAGAGGGAATCTTGCTTCTTCATCAACATACGGGACCCAGGCCCGAAACTCAGAAGGGATGCCAATGTAGAATCTATGGAAGAGATTGCCGATTTGAACTCTGTTTGCCTCCGCCCTGGTAATACTGCCAGTGCTTCTCCAAAGTTGATAGGGGGGCGCGTTGCCGATTCTTCTTCCCCGAATTGATAATCTTTAGGAAGACTTCGAGGGAATCGCTGGGCGAACAGATCAATGTGGAAATACTTGTGCATATGGGCGTTCAACCACATATTGACAAACCACCAAGGGCCCCCAGATTGCCGATGGATTTGCCTTGCAGCAGCCTTGGTGAAGGAGATGGTAGACTGAGCCAAGGAGGTATCGGCCCAGTGGGAGTCTGACGCCACTAGCCAACATCTCTGCTGCAGGAAGGTGCATGTTGGTCGGTCCAACTGTTCTGCCATAGAAAATAAATTTCTCAAGCCACATAGTCAAAAAAAGCTGAATGCTCCCTATGACTGACTGAACCAGATTTCTTATACTCGTTGATATAACCGGTCTAGCCACCAATATTCCTGGTAATCAGTCGATGCTCAGGTTTTCTCTGGAACAGTGCGTTGTCATCGGCAGATGAGATGTCCAAGCCAGTGAGCATATACACATCGGCAAGGGTTGGAGAAGCTGGTCCATGTTTGAAGATGAAGGCATTCAGAGTATCAGACCAGAAATAGGAGGCGGCGATTAACAGTGACTCATTCCTCTCCATATCGGCAATAGATAGTCTGATGCACTGTTTTAATCTGCGTTCCGCCCAATACAGCTCCATTGGCCTTACGACCCTCAAATACTAGTCCTTCCATCCCTTAGAAGTTTTCGACCAAGATCGAAAGGTATCAGTCCAGAATCCCAAATCAAAATTCTGAGCTCTAAAAGGGATTCAATTGGTTTCTGCGTCTATAATGTCAATTGGGTCTGGATTTCCCATTGGGCCTAGGCAGACAAATTGATTTTGATGCGTTGGGATAAGGAGATTATTGCAAAGTTCCTGAGATTAAAGATTAAAATAAAGAGGAATCATGAACTGCGCAGAAAAGGAAAAACGTCGGAGGACGGGTAAAGAAGAAGATTAACCTTGGGTACGTCAAAGCGGATAGCCATGGCCGCGACGAAGATTGGAGAAGACAAAGAATGCTAATGGAGGCTAAGGATCGCCGTCAAGAGTGCCGATGATCGAGTTCGTCGAAAGATCGCCTGTTGATGTCGCCGCTGGAGAGAGAAAAGCTAGGATTTGAATCGCAGATGAAAAATGGGCCGCGGCGGAGAAAGCATTATATGGGCCTGTAGGTACAGGATTTCCACTACCGCGCGCGCAACTCTCGAGGAGAAGTTCAAGCGGTTTGGGTGATCATGACCAGGGGAAATTTCGGTGCATAAAGTATTTTATACTCCGAAATTGGGGGGCATGTGTTGACACCGTTTTTCGGCACGTGTCAATAAGGATCGGGAGACTAAACTAAATCGGCAAGAAGGTGGTTGTTCTCCAGCATTGCTTCTGAGTTGCCGATGGGTGATTGCCGATAAAGGACATGTTGATCTCGTACATTGCCGATGAAGCCAGAGGGCTGTTGCCGATAAGATAGGCAGGAAGGCTAGAAGGTTGTTGCCGATGCCAGGGATGTGCCGATAAGAAGATGACTTCATCGTGACGGGAGCGGACAGCGGATCGGCGACACGAAGCTTATGATTTTTAGTATTGTAGTTTAAATCCAACTCCTATACAAGTTTTATTTCTTTTTCAAGGAATAGAGTTCGTATAAGGAATTAGTTTATTTCTTCTATATTTGAGCTTTACGTATTAAATTAGGACTCTTTTGATTAGTAGAGTATAAATATATGCCGAAGGGCATTGTAATGGATATCCAAGCATCAATAAACCAATTTACTTCTTATTTATCTTTACCAGTACTTTACTTTTCGGCGACTTCGCCAAGTACCTTTTCTTTTTCAACGAGTTCTTTCAAGAATCGACGGGCTGCATCAACTTGATCTCCGGCGACCTTGCAGGTTCCGCGTCTACCGAGCACGATTCAGGCTTTGACGTCCGGGCGTATCGCTGTCGTCTCGTCTGATCTGTTCAACAGTTATCGAATACTTTTTGAGCCTTGACGTCCGGGCATATCGTTGTCGTCTCGTTCGGATTGTATTCAAATTTATCTTCCTTGTCGATTAACAGGTCAAATCGACTGGCACGCTTCGGACATCGATTGTGGGTATTAGCCCGGTGTGTTTGCAGATATAATTTTGCATCAACAAAATCAGTTCGAGATAATTCATCGGGAAGAAGAGGTGCACACCTGTAGCCGGATGCTGCGCGAGATGGATCGGGATCCCGCACGAGATAAGGGCAACCGGGATTAGCGGATGGGGGTGTTTTATTTTTGTTTTCTTTGATTTATTAATTTATTTAGTAATTTATTAAATTAAAAAATAAATGGTCCAGATTGATTTCAGATATTAACTCCTTATAGGTAAACGGTTTACCTAAGCATTGGCCGTGTCTGCAGTGTCTACATTGCGTATTCAAGAAAAAACACCAGCGGTATCGTCGTCATCATCTTGTAGAACCAGCTTACGGCGAGAGAAAGGATGGTTGCTGTTCTTGGACGTACAGGGCACTGTCGATGAGGAGAAATTAAACATAGATGAAGATATACACAGGGAATATATTGGAGAGGGACAAAGTAAATACATTACCCTCTCGGATGTTCCTTTGACATTGGTGTTTCACCTCTCAGATGTTTCTTCGACATTGGTGTTTCAGTGCCATCAAGATTAGGCGGCAGGAGTCTGCATGAAAATAACAAATCTGAGTACTGCACATGCAAACCCTGTAATAGCGCTACTCAGTGCAAGCGTTGCAAGGAACATATGTTTAGAAGGCCTGGTGAAGACATACTGCTATCTGTTGTAGCAGCAGACAATTGTTCATGTGTATCTTCACCACTACTTTTCTCTGAAGAATCACAACACTAGGCTGGGCATGAAGCTCGTTTCCAGCATTACCATGTTCCACATTAGCTCGGGCAGCAACGGGATGGCCATGTGATGTAAGAAGAGAGGCAACATTGTAGGTCTTCTGAGCTTTGTAGCAGTTCTCACGGGTCATTGTAACTGCAAAAGTGAACCTGAGAGAGACCAGCTTTGTTATGTGAGCTGGATATGCAGTGGCACTTGTAGATGTCCTCAGAAGTTGCTGGACAGGTTTCCCAATCATACGCTTAGCAACATCTCCAAAGCACACCATCTCAGCTTCATCTGTGCCATCGAGGGCAGACCCATGATATTGTTCACGACGTTTCTATTTGATTCATCCCTTTCTTCTTGAGTCATTGCAGCTCGCCGAGCCTTTTGCCTTTCGCTTTTAAGTGCCTTTTCCCTTTCCCTCTTACGTTGCACTCTTCAACATGTGCATGTGAATTTGATGCACTCTGACCATCTGATGCAGATAGGTTGGGTTAAATTTATTCACAAATCATGCACCCATAAACATCAATGCCCATTGGTGTATGAACAATTACCTCCATTGATAGTGTTCGTCAAATCACCAAGTGTAGTGCGACATTTGTTGTTTTTCGTGGACTCCATGGGGAAAAGACTGAAATAAAAAGATAATATAGGTTTCCCTAAACAAATTGCAAATGCATGTATGGGAACATTTAAATTACACGAAGATAGGAGTGAGAATCATTGTCGACTTAAGGTGAGTTTTGAATCAACCTATGTTCACTTTCCTCAGCTAGTTTTGTCTATGTTGTTTGAGAACAAGTGCCATTTAATTTTGCACACGAAAATAAGATCACAATATTCCATTTGAGAACAAGCAACAATATTTCTATCAGTTATATGCAATGTTTTCAAGGCGTCGCTTAAACGTCGCTTAGTCGCTTAAGCGCCAAGGCGCTACACGCACGACGCCTTAGCAGACAACTCGCCTTAAATTCGTGTGGCGTCCGCCTTACAGCCGAGGCGTCCAGAAAACGTCGCTTTGGCGTCCAAATCGCACCAAATCGCGCATGGCGGGCGCCATACAGGGAAGCCTCTGCTCTGGGCGGTGTGAAAAAGCGGGAGAATCGACACGAAAAAACGAAAGAGATAACAGGCGCACAGAAGAAACAAACGTGCGCAGATAGAGAGCATGCACGCGGGAGAAAAGAGCGCAGAGAGAGCAGGCGGCAGCGCACGGGAGACCCCCAGTGAGCGGGAAAGCAAGGGAAAGCCGCAGCTCACCCGCGCCGCCACATTCACCCCCACTGCCGGCGGAAGTTGCTGCTCGCCCGCCCACAGCTGAGCCATGCAGCCACGCCATTTTCCCCATCAGGAAGCCATGCAGCCGCGTTCGCATCCGGAAGAGAGAGGGAGGGAAGAGACGGAGTGAGGGGCGGAGGCTGGAGGCGGATGTCAGTGCGACGGCGCAGGAGTCTCGAGTGGATTGGGGTTGGGGGATTTGGGAGCAGAGAGAGAGATGAAGACAACGCTTGGTGGGTGAGGGGCACATGGGCTGCCTGATGGGCTAGGCCAGACCACTACTTACTCCTCCTCCTTTCTTTTTCCTTTTTTCTTTTTTTTCCTCTTCACCATTTACCGCTCTGAGCTGCTGTTTTATTTATTTTTTTTAAGTTTTTAAGGCGTCGCCTCGCCTTACGCCTTGCTCGCTTAAGTGTAAGGCGGTAGTCAGTCGCCACGCCTCGCCTTACCGCCTTGAAAACATTGGTTATATGAACAAGTAGAGCAAATAACATGAATAGTTAAACCAATGGTTCTAGTTGACCTCATATTGTTTTTATTTGCACTGGTGCAAATTGAGACTAAAAAGACAAGTAGGATTGCTGTTGAGATGGTTAGGATTGTCAGGAGTCACTGACCAACATGATGAAAGATATCCAGCCTAAGTTCATAGAAAAAGGGTAAGATGGATGAAACTGAACACCATAACTGTGTTGTACTGATGAATACGCCTATGCTAATGTCACATGTAGAAAACCCCATTTTAATTCAGCTATAATCATGGGTCTGCAAGGGATGTTCTTAAAAAATTAGCAAAACACTTTTCTAAGTTCATCGCTGCCTCGTTGTTGTCAGTGAAAAAGCGAGGGCATAATATACTATGGTGATGGCATCACACTGATTCAGGTAAACCATAATCAGACTTCTTAGACACATATTAATTTTGCTGAGAACATGCTACAGAAACTATGTGCTGACACCATTTGCAGTAAACCAAAGGACAAGCATAAATTTTGTGAAGTGCTACAGATCTACAAACAGCAATTGGATTTTGACACTTGTGGAGTCATTTTGTGAAGTGCCATCTTAAATAAAAAAACAAAGGCGATGGGGAGCATACAGCTACTGATGCATACCAGTTCTTATCCTTATTTAGGAGCAGCCATTTCAGCTGAGCATTTGGATCCGAGAGTTGATTCCTAAATCTGTGTCGACCAAAAAGAAAAATGATCATTCAAGTGCTTAATTACAAAATAGCATAGATCACCCAGTTTTGAATCCGCAAGCATGAAAGCATGCTATTCACACAAAATAAATTTATACAGTCAAATTATTTCCAGAAAGAAAAATATCAGTAGAAGTGGCACTTACATTTTCTATACTGGATAGTACTTGCTCTGTGTTCGTGGAGGCAGCAGGCAGCAGCCGGCGGGTGGTAGCAGTGTTCGCGTCGGGCGGTAGCAGCCGGAGCGTCGGTTGGCGAGCCTTCTCCGGCGTCCAGTCGGCAGCGCGTACGGCGCGTCCAGCGGCGTCGCGTATGCGGGTGGCGGCGCGTCCCGTTCGACGACGGCGGAGCAGCGGTCTGACGCCTGACGGCCGCAGCGGAGCGTCCGACGTCGGGTGCCGTCCGACGATGGCTCAGCGGCGTCGCGTAGGGCGGCGGAGGCGCGTCGCGTCCGTTTGACGGCGACGGCGGACCGGCTGCGGAGCGTCCGTCTGACGACGGCGGCGGAGGCGCGGAGCGTCCGTTGGACGACGACGGCGGAGCTGCGGTTCGTCACCCGCGGTGAAGCGTCCGGCGAGGCCCGACCGACGGTGGCGCGTTCGGCGGCGCCGCGGTGGGGGAGGCCGGACAGGCAGTTGAAGGTTTCGAGATTTTTATGGTGAGGCGGGACTGCAGGTGCCGTAATTTCTGGAGTTGGCTTTGACCGGTGCTATTTCGGGGTAAGTTTTGAACTAGCCGGGCGGGAAACTTTTCGGGAGGCGGCTTCACGAAGCGGGGCGGACGCGCAGCATGGTGAAGCCTGTGCACGTTAACCATTGGTAATTTTTAGTAGTAGAGATAGAGAAGAGACTAGCTTGAATTCCCTGCAACTCTGCATGCTGGTTTAGTGTTGCACGGCCAAGCTCCGAATGATGCTTTATGCATGCATCAACGGTAATCTCTACCAGGCTCTTGTTTAGTTTCCCAAATTTTACTATGCAGAATTTATATTTCCCATCATATTAAAATATCGGTAAATGTATGGAGTACTAAATATAGATGAAATTAAAAACTAATTATACAGTTTTGTTGTGCTTTACGAGACGAATATTTTAAGTCTAATTAATTAATATTTAGATAATTATTATCAAATAAAAATAAAATTACTACAGTGCTCAACGGTGCCAGCACAGTGAATCGGCTACCCCCGATTCAAGAATCTAAACAAGGGCCTTGTTTAGATTCCAAAATTGACGCTGGAATTTCTGTAGCAGAATTCTTGTAGCATTTCGTTTGTATTTGATAAAAATTATCCAAACTTTGACTAATTAGACTTAAAATATTCGTCTCGTAAAGTATAACAAAACTGTGTAATTAATTTTTGATTTTATTAATATTTAATACTCTATACATGTATCGATATTTTAATATGACGAAAAATAAAAATTCTATATAATGAATTTGATGACCAAATTCTAAGATCTATACAAAGCCAAGGGGCAGATTCGTTTACGGAAACCGTCGTAATCGGCCGTTCGTCCGTCCGGCCGGACCCGCAACTGCTGGGCCGGTGCATGCGGCGTGACCGAGCCTGTGCATCGGCTATTTTATTTAGCATGCGGCGCACGGCGCAGGCCGGTGCATGCGCGTGACTGGAGCCTGTCTGTTGCGTGCGCTGCGGCTTTGACCAACCAGCCAGCGCCTGGCCTCTACATGCTTGCTACTGCTTGCCATACTACTTTACGTCAGGCCTAGCTGTCTCCGTTGCTTTTGGTTCACCGGGTTAGGTGCTTAGCCACTTAGCCTGCACGACTGGCAAGGTCGCATGTCTATCAGCGTGGGTTTTGGTTGTTTTAATATATATTTCTAATTTTTTATAACAAGGTTTTCTGGTTTGTTTTAACATTATTTTTGGTTTATGTTTTTGGGTTGTTTTAATAAGTATTTTAGGGATGTTTTCAATATATAAATTTTTGTTGTTGCAATAGGTATTTCTTGGTTGTTTCAAAATATGTTTTATGGTTATTTCAGCATATGTTTCTAGGTTATTTTAACAAGTATTTTAGGAGTGTTTTCAAAATATAAATTTTTGTCATTGCAATAGATATTTTTTTAGTTGTTTCAAAATATGTTTTAGGGTTGTTTTAATATATGTTTTTAGGTTATTTCAACAAGTATTTTATGGGTGTTTTCAATATATGAATTTGTGTTGTTGCAATAGGTATTTCTTGGTTGTTTCAAAATATTTTTCAGGGTTGTTTCAATAAATATTCCAGGTTTGTTTCAACATATGATTTTTGGGTTGTTACAATAGCTATTTCTGGGTTATTTCACATGTTTCTAGATTTTCACAACAGGTATCCCCGGGTTTTTCAACATATGTTTCTGGGTCATTTGAATATATGTTTTCAGGTTGTTTCAACAGGTAATCCAGGGGGTTTTTTAGTATTTTTTTGTTTTGTTGTTGCAATAGGGATTTTTGGGTTGTTTCAACATATATCTCAGGGTTGTTTCAACAAATATCTCGGGAGTGTTTCATGATTTTTGGGTTGTTGCAATGCGTCTTTCGGGGTTGTTTCAACATATATTCACATGTTGTTTCAACGTACATTTGGGTTGTTTGAAAACTAGATTTGATATTGCTTCTCCCTTGTCGCTTTTCTATTATATTTGCCTATTTTTGTCCTAGTCATGTGCTACATCAGTAAGAAACATTAAAAAGTATTATACTGTAGCATATATACTATAATTAGTGTAGTGTCGCATCAGAGAAAGAGCGTACACTAGCATGTACTGTGGCATCTATATGTTGCATGTGCTATAACATACGGTAATTGTTAGTTACGGTCGTCTGGGCTTCCGACCCTGCACGTAACAAACCGGCCCAACAGGCCTCGCAAAGCAACACGGCATGCACGCTCAGGTGTACTGCCTCCGTCTTAAAAAGATCAATTCTAGCATAATATCTTGTTTTTATGTTTTAAATTTGATCAATTATAGATTTAAAAGTATAAATATTTATGATATCAAATTAGTATCATGAGATTATTTACAAATCCATATGGTTTAGGTCAAGTAGTTGGATAAGCTGGATAGGTCAACAAGTGAGTACGTTGAGGGAGCCGTAGTTGATTTGTTTTTTCGTTTTCATGGGCGGAAACAGGAATATATTTTTATAATAAATTAATTTAAAGTCATAAATATAATAATTATTTAGTAAAAATTTAATTAAATTTAAAATATTTTTTTTAGGACTGAGGAAGTATCAGGTTGAGCGGGGCCAACATGCACTGTAAAACAACAGCGTGTGGCCAAGCGTAGCAGCAGCAGCTAGCATGCAGGCAGGCCGACGAGGACGTGTATCAGGCGCGGGCGTCCGGACGCTGCCTCCGTCCGGACGTCCGGGCGCTACTGTGCCCGATTCATTTATGCAAACAAAGCTTTGAGGTTTGCATACCAAATACAGCCGAAATTGACAGATGACGCGGCCCAATAGAATGGACGTTTTTGGCCCAGGTTTCATTAGGTAGAGATTACTGATTTCCCACACAAATTAACTGCGCTGGCGTTTGTGGTATATCAAACCACCACACGTTTTTCTAGTTAACCAAAACGACATTCAAACAATCAGGCTGAATCCGCATAGTATGCCAGCTTATCACCACAAACAAAACCCAGCTCATCTTCATCCACAAACAGAAATCCGCATATGTAACAGATATACCAAAGAAAAGCGACGCTGATCTGAATTAATTAAAGGGGCGGCGTCCAATAAGGCAATAAGGCAAGATACAAAGTGTGGCCTATCCATGCCTATAAAATATTACACACCTACTCTGATTATGAGCTAGACATCGAACAGGCCTTGCAATCCAATTCATATCAAGAAAACCAAGCTTCATCCAAATCTAATCTAATCTAACCTATTTATTCAGATAAGTTATCAGCATGGCACCGAGTACAGTGCTCCACCACCGTCAGCCTAACAGTAGACGGAACCTTATCTTCAATGTACGTTCTAATTGCCAAAACCCCTCTACGTGCTTCCATGAGAAAATCTTTACTCATGGGAGTGCACATGCCACCAGACATTTCATTATCACACTTAGGATCACCATAGGTGGTATCCAGTGTGAGCTGGCCAAGCGACTTTGCGTTCCTGAGAATATAACACGTTAGCTCAACCAAGCCCTTGGCTGAGTTGAAGCCTTTGAACCTCACAGTCTTAAGGCGGCCATGGTGCTGCTCAGACATCTGCCTCAACTGCAAGGAGCCGCCTCCAAAAATTGATTCATGCTGCATGCTTTCCTCAGCTACCTGCGTGGGATCAAAAAGACATCATAAAAATGAATGAAAATGGATCTAGCAGTTACCAGATATTTTCCAGGATGGAATGAACAGCATCTTACATCCAACAACCAAATCTCCAAGGAGGGAGAAGCGTCAAGGAATGAAACCAGCGAAAAATAGTCATAGGATGGGCAAGAGGCCAATCTCAGATAAATAGACAGCCACTTGAGGAATAGGAATTTGGTACGAACCATTGGTGTATTAACCAGCTGCAAGGCAAAGATGTTTCAGATTAGATATACGGGAAAAAAATATGACTACAGTAATATTCATAAATGGCCTAGTCTACAAAAAGTAATATTTTAGGAAATGTGTACCTCATAATGTGAGCTGATGGAAAGAGTCTTGAGGTTTGGCATACTGGATGACAATTTAACACGGGCGTAACAGACGAGGTTGGAACGGTGGCCCATGCACAGGTTCTTCATTTGGAGTGTTTCTCCAAGTGAGACTTTTACACTCTTTCCTTCAAGGATAAAACAGGAGAGATTTCGAGCTTTACTCTCTATCACTCGCAGCTTCAGGCAACCAGAAACCTTCAGGCTATGGAGCTGCAGCAGGATGCAAGGTATCTTCAGGCACGTTATCTTTTGGCAATCATTGAGGTCTAACTTCTCCAAAGAATGGGAATTGGAAAGAAAGCACTCTAACTCATTATCCGAAATATGGACAGAACGCAGGAGCATATTGTTTAGGTTTCTGAAGGGACCAAGTTCAGCCGTGGGATGGAAGGCGCAGTATGAAAGTTGAAGATACCGGATTGAGTTTTGGACACCCTCAGTTAAAAGTGTGCATGGGACATTATACTTCATGTCAATTCTATAATATGGCTCAATGGTGAGTTCTTCAATCCCAGGTGTAACAGCAACCTGAAGCCAACTGTCGAGATACTGGTAGGAATCTTGAATGCCATATAACTGAAGCTTGAGTATCTTAATGTGGCTGCCTGAGTGGTTCTTCAGCATGTTGTCAATTATGCAGCTAAAATTCTGTCGAGATGCATTTTCATTTGAGCCAAGGATATGCTTATTTAAGGTGAGATTGGGATGACATCTCCAGGAACGTAGAAAGGCATCAGATGAGCAAGCAGCACGGGCAGCATCACGTAGTGGCAATACAGAATGTATATGGTGCAAAATGTCCTGCATGCACACAAATGTGGTAAAAGTCAAACACTGGGATTGTAAACCCAGATAGTTACTTATATAAAGTTATTATAAGAGAAAAGAAAACAGCAGAACATGGAAGTAATATTCTACTCTAGGTAATCCTCCACATGAGTGCACACGGTATATTGCAAGAATCTGCAAAATGAAAAGCACAAATGGGGGAGTGTTGGGCTGCCTAATGTTGTAAATTGTAATTAGCACATGGGCTTAGAGCCCACCATTTGTGTTGGTGTGTGTGTGTGTACCTAAGAAAAAGAACATATGATCAGAGCTGAAAAAAAGCCAAGGTACTAATTTAGAGGGCTGGGAAGAGTGCAGGACTGAACAATTGCAGAACTAGGAGCTCTGTTCTCTGTTTATAGATATAATATATTAAGCTAACATTGTGCAACGAATGTGTGGCTAGAGCTGGCACAGGGATATTATGGTGCCCACCACATAGCACCACGCTGAGGATTTAGCACACCGAACTTGTGGTGGAGAAAAGCAGTGTCGCACATTTGGCGAGCGCTGACCGTTGGCACAACAAAACATAGAGAAAGCGCACAGATTCTTCAACATGCCAGATCCGTGGTGGCGACCAAACAGACCTGCAGCGCAACAAAAACTCGGTGTGGCAAGCTGCAGCTGCAACCAACCGAACACTAAAATATATTTCAGAATACCTCAGGAAGGGTTGGGACTGAACACATCATTCTTTCGACGGTGTGAGGATCACCATGAGTTCTTTTGACGGCGTGAGAATCACCATGAGCTCTTTTGATGGCATGAGAATCACCATGAGTTCTTTTGACGGCATGAGAATCACCATGAGCATCTTGTTGACAGGGTGAACCCTTTCTTTTATCCACTGATGAATCAATCGAACCATCTGCAGACCAACAAAGATGGTTAGCCTATGCCAGAATTGAATATGAATAAGAATGGAAAAAAAAGACAATCCTTAGCAAATAACTTCTTACTCCGTCCAAAAATGAAAGTAAAACTCATTTTTCCATAAGTCATTCAATCAACCTCGGGTTAGGTACAAGATTTAGGATGCATAATAAATATGGTTAGATTAATCATGGAATAATAGAGCTATTTGGAGATACAGATCTTGATACTATTTCCTATAAATCTAGTCAAACCTAATAAAAAAAGTTCTTAGTCTGGACCTAGGAATACATCTTTTTCGTACAGAAATTTCTCATTGCTCATAAAAAATTTCGGTGCAAAGACAGGTGCCCAAGGAGATAGAGCAGTAGCTAATTGTGAGCACACGCCTTTGTTTCTTAAAAGAAAATCGAAGACATGTATCATTCTCACAGACTAGTACAAGTTTCGTCACCAGCTCACGTGTTTTTATGAAGATGAATCAATTAGTGGATACAACAGGTAAGAAACATATCTGAAAATGAATCAATTAGCGAGTGCAACAGGAAAAAGGTATTTTTTTTGGCTGTGAACTGAAGGAAACAGCCACACAAGGTAGAGGAGATATGACAATTAACATGCCCTGGAATGGTAGGAAGGGGCTTACTTAGGGCTCGGGCTCGCCGTTGACGCTGCCGTCGGTCGTCCTGTAGGGACATGAGCCGCTGCAGCGCCAGCAGCCCCATGGTGGTTCGACCAGATGACGATATCCAGTGGCAGATCCAGAAACAGGACAAGAAGGGGGTGCCAAATAATATAAGCCTGAAAAATTGCACTAACTAGGCATTAATACACCGGCGGAGCCAAGGCCCGGCCACCCTGGGCAGCTGGCCGGGCTCCCACGGTACAGCGGAGGCTGGAAGGGAGAGGGAGGTGCGTACGCAGGGTCGCCGACCGGTGTGCGGAGGACGGAGGCGAGGGCGCGAGGCGACTGGCGAGAGGCGGGAGGGGGAGCCGCGGACGCCGCCGCCGAGCCTGAGCGCCGCCTCCGTCGCCTGCCCTTCGTGCCGAGCGCGCGTGGGGGAGGAAGCTGAAGATGGAAGATGTATGCGGCGGTGAGTGGGTTTGTGCTGAATTATGGGTCACTAAATAAAAGCCCATACAATCCTTTTTTTCTTTTTCTTTTTCTTTTTCTTTTCTATTTCTTTTTTCTTTCTAATAACTAACATCATTCGACAAACACCTATATACTATATATCTATAAGATAATATATTTATCAACAATTTTATAAATCCACACCAATCTCTATTATCTTCTATTTTTGATCGAAGTCAGCGTAGGAACCACATGCCTATTTTTTTAATTTTTTTAATAATGCAGACCTGTTTAAATTCGCTCTCACGACAAGTTGAACCTAGGTCTGCTAAGTGCTACTCAGATGCTCTATTATCTTCTATTAACCCGTGTATTTGTAATTAAATTTTTTCTCCACTAGAAGACATCTGATTTTGTTCATTGGGCTTCCTAGGCTCATGTAATGATTTTGCAACGAATTGGACATATAGCTTAAGAATTGAAGTTTAGGGAGAAAAGCAAAAAAGAGACAAAGAATAGAGATAGATCTCTTTGAAGGTTTTAGAGTTTTAGTTCTTTCTTATGATATAATAATGGCCTCAAATATTATATACTGGTTCGATTTTTACCATAACACTCATTAACTTACCACCAACTCACACCACTATGGCTTAGGGTTTAGGATAACATTACCCCGCCTTGACCGGTGACATTTCCTCTCTGTTGTCAAATGTGTAATGATACTCTTGATCCTTTTTGCCCTCTCCTTCATGGCCTTGACACTACCCCTCTCTTGAAAATTTGGTTGTCCCCAAGAAACAGTGGATACAAATCGCCTCCGAAGATCGTGAACTTCCTCCTATGGCGTCAAAGTTGGTGAGTGATCATCAAACCACGACACCTAAATTTGTGATGGTAAAGAACCATTTTTATACCATATGTGAAGTTAGAAAATGGATGGATGGGCTAGACAACTATCGAAGAATCATGCATGTGAAACTAAAGTGGTATCATTATCTTTTAAATTCTACTCCCTCCGTCTCAAATTGTAAGTCATTCCAATAATCTTTGAGAGTCAAAATATTTCAACTTTGAGCAAATTTATATAATAAGATAATAATATTTAGAATGTCAATTAAGTATCATTGATTCTTCGTTAACTATATTTTCATAATATACCTACTTGATGGCACCAAACTTTGTAATTTTTTTTCTAAATTTTGGTCAAACTTAAAATACTTTGACTCTTCACAAGATTCTTGGAATGACTTATAATTTAGAATGGCGGGAGTAGCATCAAAACACGTTGAAAAATAATCTAGTCCCTATTGTGCGGTGCATACTGATTGGCTAAAAGTAGATGACAACACCAGCGAAGACAAAATTGTCTCCATCTCTTCCTTTTCATGATGCGTGGTGCATGCTCTTCAAGTTCTTTGCTCTTTATGACCTTTGGACACCCTTGCTTGCCTTCTAAGGAGGTGGCCAAGGTGGAGGACATCCAACAACTTTCTTAGTGTGTTCTCCATCTCTTCGAGGCATGCATCAACTTAGGCCAGGGTCTCAATTATAAAAACAAGCCCATGACAACGATGTAACTCCCAATGAAGCACTATCGTGATGCCGATTCAACTTGAATGGACTTACACTTTGGGACACATTTGTACCTATAAGCAAATGACATGCACATATGAAACCAAGTGAGTTGCACAAAAAAATAATTACGCAAGTTGAGGAATAAGCTCACTTTATCAGCAACGATTGTATCCAAAGGTGTCATGTCCTCATCAATGTGTGTTAGGGACCATATCAGTGTCTACAAGGCCCAATTACATAGCTTTGCGAGATAATAATTCTCCTAAATATATTTTTTAAATACAAGCCTCGTTGGGGGAAATTATAAAAATTTCTCCTCACACCTTGTCTATAAAGAGAGGGAGATAGAGAGGACTAGTTATGATTCATTTGCTCTTGCTCAACTATTTTTCACTCTCTTCTCATCCATTGGGTTTAAGATCAAATCTAAATGTTTACTGCATCAGAAAACTCTTAATGATTAGTAGCAGTTAGGCACTTAAACCTTAGGCAGTGAGTCATTGCTCGCTTAGCACCTAATAATGTCTTTTGTAACATTGCATCATGTTTATTTTATTAATATTAGTATAGTGTTTTGAGGCTTCATAAAACTTCTGGCTCTGCCACTACATTAATAGATAGATGTAATAAAGAAAGAAATTCAAAGTGCTCAAGTAAAATGTAGTGTAGAGCAAATCGTGTATGTGTAGTCTAGAGTAGACACTGGAAATCCAGCCACACCTGAGATAGAAGACAGAACTACAGAACAACACAAGGGGCGCCGGCCGCCGGGGACGGGGTGGGGCGGGCACCGTGCGGTATCTGATGCGACGCGTCAAGGAGAGGAACGAGGGCCGCGGCTCCGGACGAGAAGGGGAGGGCGCCGGAGTCGGGGACTCGTGCTGCAGCACGCCGGCGTCGGGGACTCCTGCAGTCCGAGAGGGGGCTGCCTTGTTAGGGCTAGATAGGCTCGTAGTTCCTTGGGCCGCGCCCTGGCTCTGGGCCTAAATCCGCCTTTATCTACCTCGCCGGCTCGCCGACGGATCTCGCCGAGAAATCGCTAATAGTTCTGTTCTTCGTCAGATTTTAGGACTCTCTACGTGGCAGTCCTACCCACTTTATCTCAGTTTGGATTCCAATCCTAGTAAACGCCAAAGAAATCGCGCAATACCTTTTTTCCTTCTGTTCTTTTCCTTTGAGAAGAAGAGATATAGTCCATCCCTTCTAAAAAAGAACGGCAATTACAAAACTTGGGGACTTCCCAATATTAATGGCAAATTACTTCTTCTTTTTGAGCGACTGATGACCAAATTTGTTTAGGTCTCGCGACCCCGTCGCGCATACGTAAAACGCGCCTCTACTCTTCAGTTGACATGTTTGATGACAAAATTTGTTTAGGTCTCGCGTCGCGCATACGTAAAACTTGCGACCCTACTCTTTTAGCTGACATGTGTCCACAATACTGTCACCCCCCACCCCACCCCACCTCACCGAGCGTTTGGAAAAGAATATTACGGCTGATGGAAGCCCTCCCTTTCAAAAAAAAACTTCTTTTTGAAAAAGCTATAATAAATTTTAAATGGAGTATCCATTTTTAGTTCCTTTTGCACTAGCATGTTATACACGACGAAATGAAAAAAACTATACCACACTTGGCTATATTTCAAAGAATTTTATTTTAGTAGCAACTTATGCGTAAAATTGTGCTAGTATATTTATGAAAGACGTTGCTATCATATAAATATTAAACTTGCTGCTCCAAAATTAAACTAAAGTTTATATAAGAATAAAAAAGAGTGACTAAAAACTAAAACTAAAAAAATAAAAATAATATTGAAAACTAAAAATAAGAAAAAATGTTAAAAAATATCATAAAAATACAACTAAATGAAATATTTTGAAAACTGAAACTATAAAGCTGAATAAAGCAATACTGAAAATTGAAAATAAAAAAAATTGAAAACTCTCATAAAACTGAACTAGAGGAAAAGATGGAAAAAAACTGAAATGAAATAGAAAAGGAAAAAAAGCAACACGTAAATTTTAAAAAAAACCTGAAACTCAAAGTGGGCTACAGCCTCATTATCGAACTTTTTTTATTTTTAATTTTTTTTAAAAAAATTACAAATTTAGTTGTCTGTTTCGAAATATGACAGAACTAGTCGCCTACAGTGGGCGTTTTTTAAAAAACGCCCACTATCTGGGTGTTTTTTATGACGTGGCAAACGGCCGGCCGGCGCCGGTGCCGGCGTTTGCGGGCGGCCACCTGGGGCCCGCCCGCAAAACAGGCGCGGCCGGCCGCGCTCTTTTGCAGGCGGCCCCCTGGCCGCCAAAAAACGCCCACACAGTGGGCGTTTTTTGACCTCCAGCTATATATACCCAGCCCCCCTTCAGATTTTCATTATATTCACTAAAATTTTCAGAAAAAAAGGAA
>CM041635.1:59705640-59851857 GCA_023333625.1 Bothriochloa decipiens | reverse complement strand
TGTTAGAGACCTTCCCTTGGTTGCCATTGTTGAGTTCATCCTGCATGGAACATGCAGATATTTCAGAGACCGGTACCAAGTCGCTGCCCTATCAATGCAAGTGCGAGGTGTTTTCTTCGAACAAATGCTGACAAATTATCTGGAGGAAAAACGTAAGAAGGCAAAGGAGCATAGAGTTATATAGAGAGCACCGATTTGAAATCTTGTGTGCTGATAAGGCCAAGCGTGGAATATATAGAAGAAGAGTTGTGCAAAAATACATACTTAGAGAGGATGGGTATTGCGCATGCACGTGCCACAAGCCAAGACTCTACCACAAACCATGTTCCCATGTTATTGCAGCGAGCTCGGAGTGTGGAATACTTGATCGTACTTTTGTATCTCCCTATTTTACCAAGGAAGCCATATTGCATACATGGTCACATGAAATTTATGGTTTTGGCATAGCGGGGAATTTTACAGGTACAGTACCGCAACCTACCTATATTCCAGACCCAAGTATGATCAGAGACAAGGCTGGGCGTCGGAAGACAAGACGTATTCGAAACACCATGGATGAGTCCAAAGCAGGTGGAAGGTACACACGTTGCAGCAAATGCGACAAGGAAGGACATACTTACAAGAAGTGCCCCAAGGACTCAGACATGGCCACAACAGCAGAAGCCCCGCCATCAGGATCCGGATTGGATGGTACCCCGCCAACAGGAGAAGGGACAACTTCTAGGCCCACCAGGCCAAGGCGTGCACGCGTGCCTCGTGGTTCGGTCGTGTAGTGATGTGTAGAGAGCTTGGTTAAGATTATGTAATGTACGGTTTTTGCTTTGTTGTAACTGGAGTGAACAAACTTATTGTTTCAACCTATATTTCGGATGTAATGTTCATAATCTCAGTCTTGTATTTGAATATATTTCTGTTACATGTTGTATGTGCAGTCTTTATGTTTCAAATTCGATCATTTGTTGTTGTACCTTAAATTTATTGTTGTATACTTTTTCACTTTCTATTTGCATGTGTCATATGTGTTAACTGTGATATTGTCATGCAGGGATGGCCGACGACACACCGGAGCTGCTAGATCGAGGGATCGATCTGCAGCACCGCTCGTACTGTATTGCGGTGCAGAACGCCAATCTGCCCGTACTTCGACCGCGACCGTCCAGACGTCTACTTTCAGTGGACCCTCGGTTCTGTTCCAGGTATCCGTTGACTCTTTCAATTCTCCCAATTAAGTACACATGGCTTCTTAATAACATAAAATTTTTATGTGCAGGTTACGTGAGGCAGGCCTCCTCCCATTGTGTCGTCTTATGGAGGCTCGAGCTGGTGAGGCCGATGAGACGAGGAGGTGGAGTTTCGATAGGTCTCTTCTAGCAGCCCTGGTCGACCGATGGAGGCCGGAGACACACACGTTCCACCTGCCGTGCGGGGAGGTCGCACCGACGCTTCAGGACGTTGCGTTCTTGCTTGGCCTTCCCCTCGCTGGCGATGCCGTTGGGCCAGTCGACGGACTTCATGATTGGCGAGACGACATGATGGCCCGCTTCGGCCACGTACGGCGTCACCCTGCACTTCCAGCTTTGAGCAGCCTCCCTCCGTACACGACCATGGGCCCGTCGCAGCAGTGGCTCATGCAGTTTACCGTAAGACCTAATTTAAAAGAATTTTATCAATTTACAGTTCTACTTAACTTTATTAACTATATCTTTTTCAGTCCGATCAGCTACACCCAGAGGCTGACGTGTACTCTGTGCAACGGAGCTTGGAGGCCTACTTGTTGTGGCTTTTTGGCTGGGTCATGTTCACCAGCAGCACGGGACATGCCGTCGACAAGGTCATGATCCCCTACGCGCGCGCGATCGCTGATGCTGACGAGGGAGCAGTGCCACAGTGGAGCTGGGGATCTGCCGTACTGGCGGCGACGTACAGGGGGCTTTGCGAAGCGTGTACCAAGATAGAAACAGGTTCTTTGCTCACTGGTTGCCCCCTCCTTCTATAGCTATGGGCAGCTGAACGGTTCGCGATTGGTCGACCTGTGGTGGATCACACCGCCTACGAGGAGGACCTGTATTTGCAGGTTCCGCCTGAGGACTACCCCACCATGGGTACAGTCTGGTGCCGTCGTCAGGTTCGTGTTCGTAGCTGACGTATATAGTTAATTCGTATCGTACCTTCTAACCCATTTATTGTTATATTTCAGCGACGATGGACACATGTACAGGTCACGCGGTCGTACAACGAGTTTATGCTGGAGTTCGACAGGATACAGCCGGAGAGAGGAGAGATCAGAGCTGAAGTGGACGTGGGGACAGCCGGAGAGAGGAGAGATGTGCGTGCTGCTGCTGCTGCTGCTGCATCATGTACCGATCTTGGTTCCGTGTCTCGCCAAGGTCGCTCGAGCCCAACTACACGACACGTCAGATGGTCAGACTTCCAGAGCCACGGTGAATTGATACAGTATGCATTAGACAATCACAATGCATACATACTTTCTTTTTTGCTCGTATAATGCATACATACTTTCACAATCGCGATCCAAAAAATCGAGATGGACCATTTTGCCAAACGCAAAGAAAAGTTTTACGCCAACAAGGTACTTACCTAGAGTGGTTTAGCATTATCTCAGAAACATTCCTTTTTTGTTTCTTAATTTAATGTTCTTCTGATCGTCTTTTCCTTGTAGATGAACTGTTTTATAATTCAAAAACATTCCTTGTAGATTCTTAAAAAAAATTATCTCAAAAACAAATATCTTAAGACGCTTATTGTATCTCCTAAAGCTATAACATACTCGTATTTATTAAAAATATATATCTCTCTGTTTAATTTGATGACGCTTATTGTCCACGTAAATACTAGTAGTGTCTTTTTAAAACCACCTCGAACGAACCTACGAAGATCTCGTGTCATACTATGTGTGTACCCAAAAAGCAGGATTCCACTAGAAAGCCTAGGTGCGGCGTTGCCGCACCATCTTTGAGCAGGCCGGTGTTGATAGTACGTTGAAACTTTGGAACATAATGATGAAAAAAATTATGATAACTATGCTATCATTGATAATGACCATGTTAGAGACAACATGACGAACTGTGGTCAGATTGCTGATGTAAGGGCTCAAATATGACAGTAATGGTGTGTTATCTGAGTTTAAACTAACCATTTGCTACTTGGGTGGAATAGCAAAAGGTAATGTATTGCAGTAAATGTTGCCGGTAAAACCCCATCAAGATAATAACAGAAGAAGAAAGAAAACAAACACCCATGACATATTTTGTATCAAAATATAAAAACTTTATTTGCATAAGATCAACACATGGTAGTTTTTTGAGTGCTGGCCTAATTGCCTCTAAACATACACATGATCAGGATATAAAACCTCAGTTTGACAGAATCTTTCACTCGGTCTGCATGGTGTGGTCACGGCGTTGCTGTACCATCTTTGAGCTGGCTAGTAGTTAATATTTCTAAAAGAACAATTGCAAGTTAAATTTATTTCTGATAGGCACCAACATAAGTACTATAGAAACATGCAGTGCCTCGAGGATGCACCAGTACAATGGAATTACAGAAAAATTTAGTTGGTCTTCAACCACACAGGTAACAAGCATGGCAGCGACTAAGATCGGCCTCGGCCCACCCACAATTAATCATGGCGACAAGAAACTAACAAAGAGTGCAACCATCCTATTTTGTTTTGGTGTTTCAATTAGAGGTTGTTCACAATGACTTCTTTAGCGACAAAGAGTGCCACCATCCTATTTGAAAATGCCCTTTCTCTCGCGTGGAGTTTTGTAGGAGGAATCCTTGCTAGAGCTATGCATCTGTCATTAGCGACTAATTTATTATTGGCTATAGCTAGAGGTCAAGAACTAAAATGTTTTGTTTTGGAGGTGAGTTTTACTATTGTTGCTCTGTTTAAAGAGGTCTAAGTCCATTCATGCTTTCTTCCATGTGATGCTCGTAGGATTCCTTCCTTGAAATCGAGCCAGGATCTTGGGATTGGGAATTAGCACAACCAAGCTATGGTTTGAATAATGCAATCCTTATTAGGTGTATACAAGTTTCCATGTTGGATAACCTTTTTTCTAGTTTTATTTTCTTTTTAATTATATTTCTCCACTATTTGTACAGTTCATTTGTGCTGCCTTATGATCACTATTAAGTCATTTCCATAAATGATTATCATCTTGGTTATTCAAATTACTAAATGAAGATGGAATTTGGCAGGAACTTTTAAGGAACAAATACATCAAAGATTCAAAGATAAAACGGTTGGGAGTTGTGTTAAAAAACCAACTGATTCTCATTTTTGAAAAAGTTTGATGAATATTAAAGATTCTTTCATGGCCTTTGGCTCCTTTAAAGTAAAAGATGGATCTCAAACTAGAATCTGGTTTGATACCTGGTATGGAAATAAATCGCTCAAAGATAAATTCCCTTCTCTGTTTAATATAGTAAGAAGAAAACAAGATTCTGTGGCAACAGTCCTTAGCTCAAACCCTCTAAATATTTCTTTTAGATGAAATTTAGTGGGTGCAAACTTAAAGGCCTAGCATAGAATACTGGCTTCTTTACAAGATATTAATTTATTAGAGCAAAGGGATCATTTGTTTAGGGTTTGAACGCATCTGGAAACTTTACGGTCAAGTCTATGTATGATGCTTTAATTAATAATGGAGTTAGGGTATCACAAGGTATTTGGAAAATTAAAGTACCTACGAAGATTAAAATATTTTTATGGTATTTGAAAAGAGGGGTGATTCTAACAAAGGATAACCTAGTAAAACGTAAATAGAATGGTGACAAATACTGTTGTTTCTATCATTTTTTAGAAACTATAAATCATCTCTTTTTCGATTATGTTTATGCCAAATTCTTATGACGGGCTATACATATAATCTTTGGTTTATCACCTCCTTCACATATAAATGACATGTTTACTAGATGGACAAAGATAGCTTCTAAAGAGTATAATTAATTATTATTAACAACAACAACAACAACAACACTTTGATGGGCCATTTGGTTAACCAGAAATGAAGTGGTTTTTGATAAATATAAACCAAAATCTTTTTTTAGGTACTATTTAGGGGAACACACTGACTGTGAAAGTGGGCGAGTCTATAAAGGCATGATGATAGACGGGATTAGCTGATCAAGTTGGACAGTTCCTAGAAGTGTCAATTTTATAGTTTTTTAGTTCCAATGGATGGTTGTCCTCTAGACATATTGGTCATGTTTAGCTTGAACTTTATTTCGTTTGGTTTTCCATTAGATAGGCTGCAAGATTATTGTATTGCAGTCTAGGTTTGTGTCCGTTAAAAAAATTTATAATAATTATTCTGATTCTATCTTTGATAGATGAAGCCGTGTATAAATTATCCATTATCTAAATTTTTTTTTAAAATACCCTTTAACTCGGCAAAATATTTGGTCTTCAAGCAATCATGAAAACCCTTTGCAAAAATATATTTAAAAGTTGACAAAAAATTTGAAACTTTAGACACTAATAGCGCATCTATAGATGCGCATTGTCACAAAATTTGAGATTCAAACTTATTTTATAATAATTTAAATGAAAATAAAAAATTTCACTTGCATGTGCACTAGAAGATAACATTCTAGAAATTCTGTCTTTTAGTGCATATGCAAATAAAATTTATTTCATTTGAATTTTTACAAAATGAGTTTGAATCTCTAATGTTCTGACAATACCCATCTATATCATACACTACGAGTGTGCATAATTTTGAATTTTTTTGAAATCCCTAAGTATGATTTTAATGAGGTTTTCATGGATTACATTGTAACACCCCAAAATTTGCACTTTTGAAAATAGACTAAAAATGATTTATTTATGTTTTTTTTGCTCATGAAAACCTAGAAAAATGATATTTTTCGTTGTATAAAATATATAAAAAGGCTATATACATGATGATGCATCCATGCTGCTGCATTTTGTTTTTGTATTGACTGGATTTGAAAATGCAAACTGAATTTAAAAATGTATTTATAAAATTGTTTTCTAAAAAAAGAAGAAAATAATCTCTCCATCCCTCTCTGTTCCCAGCCGCAAGGCTTAGGCAGCCTGCTTCCTTGCTCCAGCACGTTGAGGGCTTGGCCCGTTCTTTGTACAGCGTGCTCCCGTGCAGGCCCAACCCCTTTCATCTCCAAGCCCGCGCAGGTGACCATCTGGCCAGCCCCGTATGGCAGCTGCATCCTCCACTACCATCGTTGCTCGATCTTGTGGATTACGGCCTGGATTTGGTTTCCGCACCCGACGGCCTATAAGACTGGCAGGTCCCAAACTGTGCCCCTCTCTTCATCTATACATAATACATGCCGCCGTTTTGCCCTAGCCTCTCGCGCCGCCACCATCGCGATCTCTCCAAGCTCAGACCACAGCCGCCACGACCCTGACTACATCTGTTGTCTCACCGCCGTATCCAAACTGTTGACGAGATTCACGTCAAGGAAAGCTCGCTGCTGCCCCGTTGAGCTGTACGTCATCGATTCTCTACTCATCGCTGGAGGTCTTTGTCCATGAAGACACGCCACCGCCGCCGTGACATCTTCGTTGTCTGTCGTGTCTTCTCCGACGTCCACATGCCATTGCCGCGTCGAGGAAGCTGTGCTGCCTCTCCGTCCTCCATAACCGGCTACGAATCTACGGTCAGGAGACCAGAGGGCACCATCTACATGAAACACCATCTTCGATCTTGACTGATGGATTTACGGTGAGCACATCTACGGAATCTTATCTTGCTCTCTGTTTGTTTTCATAGATCTATTCATGCCTGATCGTCTCCGTGAACTGGACATGAAAGCATGAAACTTTCTGCCTTTGCTAGCATTCGCAAGTAAATAATTACGGTGCATGCTAAGCATGTGTCTACGGTGCATGCAGGACCAAGAAAGCATGCACGTGATCAAGTCTTATATCTTGCTTTGATAAATGGTATGCCACGTTATTTAATCGGCTAAATACTTTGCTGATGTCATCCCTTCATCATACATGTGCAATTTTTTGGCGTTCTTTTGGACAGTTAGAATTTCCTTTGCCTTATATTCACCACGTGCACATGATCTTGTCTCACCTTGCATGTAACTAGCAAATCTCCTGTGCTAGTGTTCTAAGTTCACGTCATCCGCATGCAAAGCTTGTCTCCAATAATTTATAAAGATTCCTTGCTCCTCGTTTGACCTATTGCTTGAATATCCATATATATGTATATATCTTTTAGCTATATTTTCATCTAAATCAAAACGTTATGCCCCGCCTAGCCTTTTCATGTGTAGCAATGCTAGATAGATTTCAAATATTTTCATTGATTGGTGTATTGTTCTGATCTATTATGTTTGCTATGCATGTTTGTTTGGATGCTTGTGTGGTGCCTTATGATCTTATCCAGTCGGTGAGATATACGTGGTGACCCAGGAGCAGATCTTTGAAGGTTTTTGGACTTGCAGAAGGAGCTAAGTTTAAAGCAAGTATAATTTGGGTTTTATTTCTGTAACCATGACCTTGTGATTTAATTAATGTTTAAGCATTAAACGTTAAAAGATGACTTTTTAACAAAATTAAGATCTTATCTGTACATGATCATCCGGGATTTACAGTATAACTGTGAGGGCTATATAGCTCTGTTTTAGCTTAGTATGAGGCCCTTTTCTAACTTGTTAGTGGTTACCCGAAAGGACGCAAAAGGGGCTCCGATCTATATGATTCTGCTGCCTGCCAAGAAGGTGTGGTTCTTGTCTTTTGTTAGCCACCTCTTGGGGGAGGGTTTATGTTTAGATGGGGAACCTAGTAGCCCTAACTTGTTAGACGAACCTTTGAAAGACTTCATAGTGAACCCTGCCGGCCTTCCTGGGTAGTGGGCCAAGAGGTTAGCTACCTCGGGCAAAAGGGCAATTCACGGCTCACAGTGAAAGTGTACACCTCTGCACAGGGTTTAATAAACTGGTATACAGCCTTGCTCAAGGACACGAGCGGCCTTGGAGACATTTACATTAGATGATGATTTTTGTTCTGTTAAGATGCTCATTTAGTTATCGTTATGTTTTGCATTATTTATGTTACATGGATCATGAGTTTATGGGCTATACTACCTTGTTGCTATATTTGTTGAGTTTGACATGGACTCACTCTTGCTATTCCCCCCCCACACCTCAGGAGAAGTGTTAGGCTTGTTGTCAACCAGTCAGTTTGGATCAGTGGAGTGAAGTCTACACCCGGAGTTTGAAGTCGTCTTTCCGCTGATCGTCTATTAGGTGATCTTTTATATATTATGTACGTTATATTTAAAGCATTGTTATTGATACTATCTGTAGCTATATGTGAGATTTGTCCTTTAAGACTCACATATAGTGTATATTTGGTTTTGTCCTTAAAACCGGGTGTGACATACATCGAAGAGCTAATTTGCACCGAATATTTTTCCCTTTAACTCACCCTCTTTCTTTCTATTCAAACAATAGTAGCATGCTTAGAGAATTGACTAATCTCAATTAGCAAGTTAATGTCACTACTATAAAATTGATTATTAGCATAGGAGCCTTTTTTAGGGACAAGTCAATCAACCACCACCTCTACCGTGGTCTTCAAACTGAACCATATGTAGAAATGCATTTATTAACGTGATTGATGAGCCGCCTCTAGAAATGTCCCTATTTTTATTGATGACTCTTGCCAGCTATCTATAAAAATAGGAGATGCATAGTAATTTTGAATTTTTCAACGATCTTGAATAGAGAAACGACTAAAATAGAAGTTCTAAATCTCGAAAAGTTATGCATCTTTATAGTTGATAACTTTTTTATTTTGAAATCATATATGCATGAAAATTATGTTTGAATTTCTCATATTTGAGTTTTTCAATTGACCTCAGATGAAAAAACAAGCAAAACAAAAGTATTATCAAGCTTTAAAGTTGACAAGATTTGCATTTGAAACATTTGTGCATGGAAAATCTATGCTCTAATTATTGACATTTGAAATTAGAATTTTACATCCCAAAAGTTATGCAACTTTGTAGTTGACAATTTTTTTCATTTGAAATCATGTATCTACAAAAAATTAGGTTTGAATTTCTCACATTTAAAATTCAAATTATCTTGAAACGATATTCTAAAAAGTTATAAAACTTTGTAGCTGATAACTTTTTTATTTGAATTCATTTAGGGTCTCAAATACTCATTTCAAACCCTATGAAGATAACATGAGGAGTGTCACGACCCGGTCATGCCAACCTAATTATCTTTAGCATCTAAGCATATTTTGCACTTGAAAACAATTTTATTTTCAAAAACATGCATATCACATTCTGCACTTTTTGGGTGTTGCATTGTTCTCTTGGACTCTCTGACAGTGCATGGCTTCAGACTTGACTTTACAATTTCATGTGTTCACACGGATGGTCTGGTGCACTCCTAGACTATCCATGCATAGTGACAAAGTTAACATGCAGGGTAACATGCTATCCACACCACACCACACCACCACTGGCCCCACTTGTTAGCACCTCTCAAAGACACACTCCACCCGTCCCTCATTCTTACACACAAGAACTAAAAAGAACAGAGAAGGAAGAAAAGAGGAGGAGAAGAGAGGAGGGAGGAGGAGGAGAATATGAGGAGGAAGAAGAGACCCACCTCTTTCTGTAGGACATCACTGGCGAGCTCCATCACGTCATCACCTCACCAGAGTTAGTGGAGATGTCCCCCAAGCCTCATCTTCTACGTCAACTCTCATGAAGGCCTAAGCCTATCTCTCACCTCGAGTTACCTCAAGCCAAACTTCTGCACCTGGAGGTCATCTAGGACATGGCGAGCAAGCCCCAAGCCACATCTCTCTCTCCATCTCCCTCTCAATCACCATATATATTGAGCTTCAAGGTCATCAATGGCTACCACCACACTGTATGCTCGAGCACCCCACACTTGATGCACGACACATCCAACACTTGGAATGAGTTCCCCAACACGTTGTCACTAGAAGGCCATAGAAATAAACAACACTCAATTCAAAATCTGGATGCACCCGGAATTGCCTCTGATACTTTTACATAAACTCTACAAAATGTGAAACAAGTTTTCCTAAGTTATTAGAATATTCTCTATCATATAAACATGAGTTTCGCAACAAAAATATTATTTGATTTAATTAAAAATTAGGTACATTCCTTGCTTATTAAAAATATAAACTCCTTCTCTAGAACTCTAAAAATCATGAAACCAATTTTTTTAGCCTCCTATTAGCATATTGTGCTCTCTAGGAAATGTTTGTGTTCACATCTCATTGCATCTATGCACATAACATATATCGATTATGCTTCACATAGTAGACCCACCACTTGAAATCTTCCATTTTTTGCACAATGGGCACATACCCTTAGTTAGATGAACTCCTAAGAATATTAGGGACACACTAACATGACCTCATGCACAAGAAAGCCGCCAACCATGCTCAACACACTCTGAATCCTAGTAAAAGGTGAAGAAACATGACAAGGAGAAATTCTAACAATTGGATGAGATGTGTGTTTCTTGTGTATGGTGAATAAGCATTGTGTATGGATTGATGGCCCCATACGATCAAGAATCTACACCACCAAGTTAACCAACATGACACAAATATACCAAGGACAGTGGACCATGCCTGCCACTAGAGGGGAGGGACCCACATGGTTTTGTGGGTTGGTTGACCCTCCCTATGGTCGACCAACCCCTAGGAGACTCACACCGCCTTTCCTCGATGAACATGCAAGGAAGCACAACTTTTGGTTGATCTCCACCCTTGATTTGATGGTGGTTTGATGTAATGGAGCCATGGAGGACATTTGGAGCACTTGGATTGATAGGCCCACCAGAAGGAAAATTACATAGGATCAATGAAGCATCCCACTCTCCCAAGGCACCTCCTACATTATAAAAAACCCCTCACTCTTCTCATTAGAGACACCCCTCTCCACTCTCGTAATATGTTGTAATATTATGTAAATAGAAAGGTATCAGGTTATACCTATATTGTGATGATAGGTTACCAATGCAGAAGCAGAAACATTCATGAAGAATGGAATTGAAATATAAAAATGATGATGAGTAATGTTGGAACTAACATATCCTAAATAGTTGGTTATACCTATATTATGTAAAGTAGAAAGGTATTAGATTATACCTATATTATGATGATATGTTACTAATGCAGAAGGATAAATATTAATGAAGAATGGAATTATAATATGAAGATGATGATTAGTAACGTTGGAACTAGCATATCCTAAATAGCTGAGAGGGGAGAGTGTAGAGAGGAGAGAGCTTGTTGGTGGCTAAGATTTGTGAAATGAAGCATCTCAGACTCCCAAGGCACCTCGTATACATTATAAAACCCCCCTCACTCTTCTCATAGAAAGCAGGTTTCATAATCAATACAAACTCACAATTATGGATTATCAAGCTTAGGTTGATCAACGAAACACCTGTCAAGTTAAATAACTAATGACAATTATTGACTTGATTAAGCATAGAAACTTCATCCTTTTTATACTACTGTTTGTGCAAATCAAAAATAGGACTGGTTATTGGTAATCAAAGCCTCTGGATAGTCAAGCACTAACCAATGCTAATTAACAAATCTAAAATAGAACTGTTTATTGGTAATCAAAGCCTCTCGATAGTCAAGCACTAACCAATGCTAATTAGTAGAGACTAGTCAACTACCATTTACATTAGAGCACTAAAAATAAAATAAATATAAAAGTATAAAACCATATAATTTAGAATAGAGAGAGAGTAATAATTTATCTCAAGGTACAACAAGTTTAAGGAGCTAAATTAGTTTACTGTCGTATTTAATCATGTGTCCACTTATATAATTAGAAACAAGAGAGAAGAAAAATAAACAAAGAAAGGTTTATGGGAGGCCCACTTTTGTTTGAAACATGGGAGACCCCACTAAGCAGAGAGGCACTGCAGCACGCACCACCGTCCTCAACTCTTCGTCACTCCTTGTTTTATTTTATTTTTTAAAAAAGAATCTTCCTCACTTTCCCCTCCCAATCCTGAAACCATAGCCATCTCCCCGAGGATAGCATAGGCAAAGGGTGATGACTCAGCTGGCGACTGAGCTCGTCTGCGAGATCCTCCTCCGCATCACACCTGATGACCCCGCATGCCTCCTCTGCGTCGTCGTGGTATGCAAGAGCTGGCGCCGCATCCTCGTCGACCCCGACTTTCGTTGCAACCACCTGTTCATCATCGTAGTAACAAGTGAAATGATGGTTAAGGTTTAACAATGAAGTTGGTTGTTAAGCTTGAACTAGATTTGGACAACTTTACTTTCTATTATAATCAATGATGATTTAAAACTTGATCCATAAGAGCTTTTCTGCAAAAGTCCTTGGTTCTTGCGAGCCTCTCCTTGTCCCTCTGGCCTGCATTCCTGAGTCTTCACCCCTCTTTTCGTCGGGTTAGTCTTGTTAAGTACTTTTGTACTCAGGGTTTGTTGAACCCTTGTTGTAGGTGCTGACTGGTGTTGCAAATCAGTTCATGTCACTGGGTTCGATGTGATCTGGTTGACCTCTCCCAACTTAGGTGCTCTACCTAAGTTGTCTTCTGTAGTTCTACTATGCTTCCGCAATTGAAGTTAAATTTGTAAAAGTTAACTTATTCATATTTTATAAATTTAATATTATTATTCTTCCGCACTCTGATGTATATTTTATAACAAATATTATAATGTTAGAGCTACTCCTTTTTGATCCTGGTATGAGTGTAAAATATGGTTTAATCGGGGTCCTTTGAGGGCACTCGATAGGGCTTTCTAAGTTATTTGGAACACATGCATGATTGTCAGAGGTCTTCAGGACAATGATAGGTGCGTGTGGGCCATATAATTTAGAAGGTTCTGCCACACAGGCTACCAATGAGGGGGAGGTAGGGGGCCGCTAGGCACTAGATCCGGCCCCCAGGGGGCAGAAATGGCAGGCAAGAGTCCAGGCCTGCCCCTGGCTGCCGCCGCTAGTCGTCGTTCTTCGCCGTAGAACCCATTGGGCTAGAGATGGAGGGGGAGCTAGAGGGGGGAGGTGGGAGGGAGGATCAACAAACGACACCAACAACAGGGCTGCCGCTACCGCGCAGGAGGGCGACGGCGGCGGCCGGAGAGGAGGTGGACGCGGGTGATGGTTTGGCTGGTGGCGGGGCTTCCCCCCAAGTCGCCCTAGCGGGGGCGCTATGGCAGAACCTCCTAAATCGTATGGCCCACACGCATGATTATTGTCTAAACAGACTCCAAATAACCATGACTGTGTTCCATACGACTTAAAAAGTCTGTCGGGTAAATCCCGAATCATCCACGATTCTCCGAGCAGGATCAATCATTGTAGAGAGACATTGCAGTATTACAACAGTTTGATATAAATAAATTACCACGGAGTAAAACAGCGGAAGACTTACAATAACATACATTGACAAAACTCTGGGTTTCAAATATTTACAATGATAGGTTTAAATTATACAAACCATAATAGTAGTGGAGTAGCAGTAGATTACAATATTACACAAAAACTCTGCCCACGAGCTAAACATCTTACTCGTCGTCGCTTTCCTCGACGACAGTCATGCAGCAGGATGCAAAACATTCCTGCCCATGAGGCTCACCTGCAACAAGGGTTAAACAAACCCTGAGTACAAGAGTACTCAACAAGACTGACCCGACGAAATAGAAGGTAGAGACTCAAGAAATACAGGCTAGAGGGACAAGGTAAGGTCTATAAGAGATAAGAAGTTTTGCATAAAAGCTTTACAGAAAGAGAAGTTTCTTGGGCTAATTCCCATTATCAACCAACCTCAGTATTGATCCTTAATTGTTGTTCAAGTTATTACTACGATGATGATCAGTGATCGAGTCTTCTTCTCCGAGAAGCAACGGCGATTCGAATCCATCTCCATACCCAGCTGGGACCTAGGTGACTGAGCATACCGGAGACTTTAACTCCGAAGCACCCCAGGTGCACCGATATACTGGGATAACAACCTCAGCCTTATATCACCACATGATATACATGAGCTCTGCGGCCCAGCGTACCGAGATACATGGGAACTTAAACCCCACAGTAAAACACACTATGACACAGATGGGATCTCTGGCCCCATGCTAGGTCACTCCACGGCATACACGGCTCCAACCATCCGTATACCACTTCATGCATGTGGATTTTCTAATTTCTCGATTATCGATAGGTCACCATCGAACGGGACCTAGGGCATCAACAGACAAGAACACTACAGAGGGACTCCATTCCCAGTGCAAGTTCGTCGTCCGGACTCGATTTATTACTAACATCAAGCTTTCAACAAGAAAACCAATCTCATCTTTTTCATTCTTTTCCTTTGAACAATTAAATAAATAAGCAGGGCTAAGCATTACTACTCATCTTCCAAGTAGGTAACAAGGATTAAGGAAATAAGACAGGTAATGCAATTTGTGGGTTTTCACTCAACTCCTATTACTTAATGCAACATATCAGAGCTGAAGCGGTAAAACTTTTATAAATAGAATAGGGTTTAAATGCATCCGGGGCTTGCCTTGATGTTCGGGGTAGACGGTCTCGAACTCTGGATCAACTCCCGATTCTTGAATCTGCTCGTCCTTCGGATCTGGGCGATAACGTTAACTCTCCGTTAACGGAAACTACTCGATAATTAATATGCTTCAACATGATGGAATAGTAAACATGATGCTCGATGAGTGCATGATCAGAATAAAGGATCGAGTATAACTTTTCTTCACGATAAAGTTGCAAGCTAACAAAACTTTGCTTATATAACTCATTAGGGTTAACTACGCCATTTAAGAGGTTAATTAAACACATAAAATAACATTAATTAAGCCCTAATGACATGATTAAGATAAGCGCAAACAATTAATTAAAGTGCCAAAGGTCATTAGGGTTAATGACCCAAGGTCATCAATCAATCCCAAAGTCAATCAAATCCTGTAGTGATTAAGTTAACTAGAAGGGGTTAATTAATTATTTAAAAACATTAAATAAAGGCATAAAAATTAAAGTTATCAAATTAAGCCCAAAATTTTATTTTAGAAAGCTCTTAGCCTAATTAGATGGCAAAACAAATTTCAAAATTAAAAACCAATTATTTTATTTATTAAAAATCATTGAAGATCCATTTTTCAATTAAAAGGGCTAATTTTAACATATGCAAAAAGTACTCAAATTTGGCATTTCATATTTTTCCTAGGTAGATGACATCATAAGGAACATTCACAAAAATTTTTAGAATTTTTGGAGCTATAAATGAATTACTATGAATTTTTAAAGAAAATAGCATTTAAATCATTTTCTGAAAATGGAAAAAGAAAATCGGCACAGTAACTCCGCGCTGACCGACGGCGGCGCGGCGGTTGACCGCCGATTCCTCGCCGTCGGTGAGGTCTCCGGCGATGGGGTTTTCTCCTACTTGCTCCTCTTGACACAGCGCATCGATTGAGGTGGCTAACGGGGCTGGGGAGCGGCGGCGGCACCCACGTCGGCGGCCATGGCGGCGCGGCAGAGCTCGGGCGCGGCGGCGTCGCTCACCGGAGCGATTTTCGGCGACGGCGAGGTCATGGTTCAGTGCAGGATACTCAAACGGACATATCTGGTAACTGGATGACACCGGCTCCGGGTTCCTAGCTAGGGCAGCAACGCGCACGGCGGAGCGACAGCACTGCGCCGACGGCAAGCTACGGCTACCGGCGGCCACGGCAAGGGATTGACCAAATTGATGACACAAATAGACGCAGGAGCTCACCACGGCGCTGATGCGCACGTTAATGGAGGTCCGGAGTGGTTGGATTGAGCTGCGGTCGACGGCGGTGATGGCGGCGGCGGCGGTCCGATGGCACAACGGCGTCACGGCGGTCTCCAGCAATGCGCTGTCCAAGCCAAGGTGCGCATCAGATGCAGGATGACACGGAGAACACGATTACGGGGTCAAAGGTAAAATATAATCACCTCCGGCGACGGCAAACGGCGGCGATGGCACGGCGGCGCGACTGACCGGCCGCGAAGAAGAAAGTGGCGTGCGTGTGGCTCAAGCGATGAGAGCAAGCTTGAACTGGTTCAAACTGACCGTGAGGAAGTGGCAGAGCTTTGGGCGAGAGCAATTGGACAGAGGTGGAGCGTCGGCGGTGAATTCGGGCGGCGGAGCGAGGTCGTCGGCGACGGCGGCGGGAGGAAGAAAGGAGAAGAACGGCGTCGGCTGACTGCTATTTATAGCACGAAGATGATGAAGGAGCAGGTGACATGAAGGCGGTGAAGTCTCTCGCGTTCAAGAGCGCTCGGTTGGCTGGGAAGGCGCGGCGGTGGACGGCGGCGCACGATGAGAAGCCGGCCATGCGGGCGCCGATAGGGTTAGGTACTGTTCGAGTTATTTACAGAACTGCCATTCGGTTTAAAATACAAATTACTCCAAAATTTATGTAAGAACTTGAAAATCTCCAAAAATATCATTTGCATAACTTTTAAAGAGCTACACTTTTACTTGAACTATCATCCTCAAATTCTATCTAGATTTTGAAATTTGAATTCAGATTTGAAAAGGGGATAAAACCCTAGAAATAAGTATTTGAAATTACTTTTGATTTTTCAATAAAACTTGAAAATCTTCAAAACTATGAAATGTTAAGTTTGTCAAACCAAACATTTTTCATATACAAGGTTTTCTCAAATTATGCATAATTTTTGAATTATGGTTTTAAAATCAAAAGGGGATAATTGCTGGAAAATGTATTTTCAAATTAATTTGAAATTCCTTGTGGAAACTTGAAAAACTTTATATACCAACTTTGTAGCTCTTGTCAAGATCTACAAACTGTCTTTTTAGAGTATCTCAAAATTCCTTATAGATTTTGAATTAGAGAAAAGGGGGTAAATCTAGGTTTGAAAGTAAAGGGTTTTTGAAATAGAATTTAAACTCAATTTGGTTTCTAACTTAATTGGTTGGTTATTAGTGATCACAAATATCATCCAAGGACATTTTTAGGTCATTGACCCAATGACACCCTTGGTTGACCAAGTTGACTTTTAAAAAACCTTTTATAGCATTTCCATTTTGAGTTTAAACTTGAATAGCCAAACTTAGAAATAAGCTTGGAAATCCAAATTTAATTTCAAATATGGAAATCAGTTTTAGGGTTGGACTTAGACTTATACACTATGCGTGGCACTAGTGTAAACATAGTTTACACCTCAAGTACATAGAGTATAAACTAAGCATTTGCGATGACATTCGAAAATAGGGTTTTATCATTTCATGTGACAAAACATTACAGAAACTCAATCAACCTATGAAATGTAAACTTATTTTAGTTGATGCACATTAAGGTTGATTTAACATGAATGCTTTGCAATGCATATGATGACATGGCAGGTTTTAGTTAATATAACACCAGAGGTGTTACAGGCGCCCATGGAATGTGTTAATCAACTACTCAGTCTTTCCATCCTTGTCCTTGGCAATAGTACCGAAACAAAGTTATAAAATTTCTTAACCACTCTTTGGTATATTTGGAATGCTAGGAATGATTACATTTTAATAGAAATGAATGGAAGGCTAACCAGGTACATTCTTTAGCTGCTGCTCACATCCATACCTATAATAATGCTCTTAACATACAAACAAATGGCCATATCACTCCACAGGATGGACAGACGGTTACTAATATCTCTAGTGCAGAGCTCAGCCAGAACACAAGTCCAGTAGCAAGTCATCAATCACACAACAATGAAGACCAACAAAACTTGGGTCCTAACAACCTGCATCAAGAGAACATTTCAGGTATGATTTCTTCGTTGCAACAGGAATGGAGGCATCCACAACAATCCATGAGAGTTCCACCATAGTGATGAACATGTACACAATGAATGCACCCTGCCTTATACCAGGCATCAGATGCTATGTTGACGCGTCTACACCACCAGATCACCCTCCACTTCTACACAGATCGGCTGGTCTGGGCATCCTTTTGGTCAACAAGCAGGTCCAACCAACGTAGATGATTCACATTTAGGCAAAACTTGCAGCTTGCTCTTCAGTTCTAATGGCTGAGGCACAAGTCTTGCCCTAGCTACGACTATTGCGGACCACATGAATCTCAATAACATCATCACCTTCTTGTCGGACAATCAACCAACAGGACCTTTCACACAACAATTCTCTGACCATGCTAATGCCACGAAGTACATGATCTCTAAGATCAATAGGCAACTCAATAGCACAGCTGATGCATAGGCTCGTTAGGCTTTAGCTTTGTCTACTTAGGAGCCGACAGATTCAAATTTGAATTGCTCATATAAGCACCATGTAAGCACGTGCACTCTTCTACAGGTTGTACATCATGTAAACCTGAACAGGTAATCATCCATGCCTGTGTTGTGCAGCCCGCATCTCTTTCTCGCCTGCGCTGTGCGGCCCTTCCGTTCGCTGCCGCCGCCACGGCCGTCGCGCTGTCCATCTCCCACTCCGGCGCCACGTGCATTCCCATTCCCCTACCTCATCCTGCTCCTCTACCACCTCCAACGCCCCCAAGCCCCTCCTTCAAGAACAACAGCCCCATCCTCCACCTTGCCAACCACGTCCCCCTCCCAGTCCCACACCGACACCAATCTCAAGCATAGGTGATCAATGTTCCCTCCTCGGCGCTCGCCCCCGCGTCGTCGTCGTCACCGTCGCCTCCGGCCCTGGCGCCCGTCGTCCTCCTCGCCGTGCTCGCGCCGGCCGTCACCGCGGTGCCCGTGCCCAGCAAGAAGCCCACGAAGAAGAAGCACGCGACGACTGCCCTGCTCGTTGCTGCATCTCCGGCCACTACCATCGGCACTGGACTCGCCCCGGCCCGGGCCCTCCAGCATTGGAGCTAGGCGCGAAGAGCTAGGAAGCGCCGGCTCCTCCTCGCCTGCTCCAGCACTGTTCCATTTTACCTAACCGCCACTGCGACGTGAGGAGCTATGATGCCTTGGCTCCCGCCTCTCCGCTGCGTCCACTTCGTAGGCACGCTGGTGCAGGCTAGAGGTGAAGTGCACAGCCGCACTTGAGGGAAGCACCTCGCCCTTGCCAAGATAGACGTAAAATGGGCATGCAGCCCGGGCCCTCGGCCTGGCACGTGGCCCGTAAAAATGGCCCGACCCAAGCACGGCCCGGCCCGATGGCCAACGGGCCCGGGCCGGCCTGGCACGCAGAGCAGGCCATGCTTGGGCTGCCGCTCGAGCCCGCGGGCTGGCACGACACAGCATGCCAAAAAGGGGAGGCCCGTAAATGGCCCGTTGGAATCCAGCATCCCTAGCAGGCCGACATTAGTTTTTGGCCCAGCCCAGCTCCTCCCACCGCTGCGTCGTATATAACCAGCGCCGGGCGACGCCCCCATCCCAAACCCTAACCCTCAGTCCTCACTCCTCCCACTTGCTCAGCCATCGCAGCCACTCCTCTGTCTCACTCGCAGATCCACTCGTCGCTCGCCAGCTCTCCGCCGTCGCAGGTCCACTCGCTCCTCCGCCTCTCTCGCTCGCCGCCGCTCCTCCGTCTCACTCGCTCGCCACCGCGAAGCCACTCCTACTCCTCGATCCTGATCTGGTCAGCTTGGGGTCGGGCTGGGAGCGCTCCTCGTCGATCATCTTCCCCGGATCTGATCACCTCGCTACCGCTACTCCATCCCCCTCCTTCTCTGGTTCTCCCCCTTTTCCTCCTCTGTTTTGGGTGACCATGTGAGTTTGCCTTCTACTTCTCCCCCTCCGGCCTCCGCGGCTCCGCCATCTTTCTAATCTATGTCATCGTTGTCTTTGAACTAGCCTCTGGGTCACTGGGTGGCCCTCGTCTTCTCTCTTCTCTGGCGCTGGGCTTCGATTGCGGTTGCTAGGTATGAACCTTAACCCTAACCACTAATCTAAAATCATGAGGCCTAGTGTCTGGGATCATTATGAGGCGGTGTTTGAGGAAGTGAATGGTCAGATGATTAGAACAAAGGCTAGGTGTAAGATCTGTATGCGCGAGTTAAGGGCTAGATCTAGTGATGGTACCGGGCACTTGCTTAAACATGTCAAAGCTTGCGAGGCCAGGGTTGCAAATGATGCAAATGCTGCTAATTGATGTAGGATTTGTTCCTTTCTTTCTTCGATTAGCTTTTTCCATGTTCTTTTTCGTTCTGAACATCTGATTTCTGACCTCCCTCTCCGGCTCTCCCTGTTTCTGTTGTGCAGGTCGGTTGTTGATGCTTGTTCGTCTAACTCTAGCGCTATGACCATGAGGCGCTCTGGCATTCTGAGCATCAGGCGACTGCGTGGCACAACCCTACTATCGAGGAACGATGCTGGTGCTGGAGGAAGGTCGTCCGCGGCCGAGCGCCCCGTCACTGTGACTGATGACAAAATCAGGAACATGACTGGTCCAGAGCTAGCCACGGTGGGGCTGCCCCACAACATGGAAGATGATGACGACCTTACCCTGGATGCTGAGGCCTTGCTCGGCTTTAGCAGTGGTACTGGTGGACGGCCGCCGAGGCCCCCCACCCCCGTCTCCGTCTCCAACACCAACAACACTGGCACTGAGCCTGTTGTTGACACTCCAACTCCATCCTCTTCTACTCTTGGTAAGCACAAGTCTGCTGTCTGGGATGACTTTGAACCTATTGAAGAGGAAGTAAATAGTAAGAACCAAAGCTATCTACAAAATTTGTAGATCCACTTTGAGTGCTAAGTCTTCTGTTGGTACTGGTCATTTGCTTATGCACCAAAAATCATGCCAGGCTAAGCAAGCTAACCATGCTAGGATTCAGTCAAGGCTTGCTTTTAATCCTGATGGTTCTTTGCATAACTGGAACTATGATCCTGCTGTTGCTCGGTCTAAATTGTGTAGATTGATTTGTAGGCTTGATCTTCCATTAGGCATAGGTGACACTGATGCATGGGAGGAGTACATTCAACGTGCACATAATCCTAGGTTTGTTAAGAGCTCTAGAAGGACCACTACTAGAGATCTTGGTAAAATGTTTGATGAGCATCGTGATGAACTTAAGCGCTTTCTGTCTACTGCTTCTTGTGTTGCTTTAACATGTGATATTTGGTCTGGTAATGCTAAGGAGGACCACATTAGTGTAGTTGCTCACTATGTCAGTGCTGATTGGGAGATGCAAAAAAAGGTTATTGGTCTTAGGTTGATTGAAGTGTCTCATTCTGGTGAAAACATTGCTGAAAGAGTTGCTGCTGTGGTATAGGAGTATAGCTTGATTGATAAGGTGTTTGCTGTGATTCTAGACAATGCTTCTGCTAATTCTAAGGCTATGGATACTTTGACACCAATGTTTGCTGGTTTCTTGGGTCCTGATCCTACACCAGACAATGCTATTGATCCTAATCAATGTAAGTATAGTCTGGTGCATCAATGATGTGCTTACCATATACTTAATCTCATTGTTAAGTCCGGACTGAAAAAGATGAAAGATTTATTAGATGATTTTAGAATTGCCATTAATTTCTTGAATTCCTCCAATCAAAGAATTGTTTAGTTCAAGGACTACTGCATTGCTAAGAATGTTAGACCTAGAAAGTTTGCCTTGGACATGGATGTTAGATGGAATTCAACTTATCTGATGTTGAAACACTTGCTTCCATACCATGAAGGCTTTTCTGTGTTCATTAATTCAAACTATTGCAAGCCTAAGCCCCTCTTGCCTCCTAGTCATTGGGCCATTGCACAGAAAGTTTTGGATTTCCTAGAACTGTTCTATGATTGCACTGTTGTTCTGTCTGGTGTTTACTATCCTACCAGTCCACTAGTTCTGCACCATGTTCTGGAGATTGCAAGACATTTGCATGAATGTGAAAGAGATGTGAGCCTTAGACAGTTTGTGTACCCTATGCAGCATAAATTCCTCAAGTACTAGTCAGACATACCTCTGTTATATTCATTTGCTTTCATTCTTGACCCTAGAGGCAAGTTGAGAGGTTTCTCTAATGTTCTGAACATGCTTGCTGAAGCTACTGGTAATAACTACACTCTTTACTATGATGATGTCAAAGGTGAGTTGTATAAGTTGTTTGCAAAATATGAGAGAAAGTATGGTGCAGCTCACTCTCAAAGGGTTGTTCATCCGACGGTGCAATCTGGTAGGAGGAGGCAGGCATGGGGAAAGATCTATGGGGACGCTGGTGTTGTTGGGCCTCCGCCTCCCCCTGCCTATTCCTTCACCCATGCCTCTGCCTCTTCCTCTGCTGGTGCAAGATCTGAGCTCTCAGTCTATCTGGATAGTGACAATGTCGCTGTTTATGAAGACAGCCAGGAAGATGAGTTTGACATACTTCTTTGGTGGTATGACCACAAACTGACCTACCCGGTGTTGTCTATAATGGCCAAAGATATCATGGCCGTGCCTGTGTCAACCATATCTTCAGAGTCTTGTTTTAGCTTGGCTGGCAAGACCATTGAAGAACGTCGTCGGCGCTTGCACCCAGAAACTATTGAGATGCTGCTCTGCCTGAAGGACTGGGAGTTAGGAGAGACAAGGGCACAACATGAAGCTGCCGATGACAAAGACCTCAAAGATGCCTTCAAAAACTTGTACCTTGATGATGTTGATGAAGGTAAGCATAGAGCCCTAGACTTTGCAGCTGCTGCTTTCAATTCATTTTATACTTATGGTCTTATGCTGATGATCTTTCTTTTGTTTCTGCAGGAGAAGGAGAAACTGGTGCAGCTGCAGCTGGTGGCTGTGGCTGAGCTGCATCAATCCTAACTGGTGACTGCAGCTGCTGCCTTTATTTTAACAACTTGAACCTTGATGGTGGCTGCAGCTGGTGATGTGCTTTTGTGTGAGTTGAGTCTGGAGTCACTCACTCACTTGTTGTAATAGGGAGTAGATAATTTGAACAATGATCTATAATGACTTAAGTACTTGAGATTTGAGAACATTTAGAGCTGGCTGTACTCTTTTCCTTTCTAGGGTTTCTCACAAGGGTGAGTTTTACCTAGTAAGGTTTTTAATGAGGCAGTATTGCACAAATAGCTCATTCCAATATATAAGATTTTGTTATCTAAGTTTATGTGTCTTCTGATTCTGGATTTCTGGGATGCAATGCAACTAAGTTTCTATTGGCTTGTTTGTGTAGTTGTGTTAAAACCAAATTCTATTGAAAATGAAACCAAATTCTGTGAATTCTGATGTGTTTTTTGAATTTTTCATGACTCACAGGCCATGGGTTGGCACGGCCCACAAATTGTTGCCTGCCTGACGGGCTGGCATGACCCGAAAAATGGCCCATAGGGCCATGCCTGGGTAGGCATGGCCCGCAAGGCCCGCGTGCCTTTTCGGCCCGTAAGCTATCGGGCCGTGCCGGCCCGTCACCGTGCCGTGTCGTGCCGGGCCGGCCCGTCACCGTGCCGTGCCGGGCTGGCCTGTTGCCCATCTTTAGACAGACGCTGGCCGCCGGTTTCTAAACCATCATCGAACTCCCAAATCCCTGTGGTTGTGATTTGGATTGGGGCCTCGTTTAGATCGCCAAATTTCTAACCTGAAAAATACTGTAGTATTTTGTTTGTATTTAATATATATTGTCCAATCATGGTCTAACTAGAATCAAAAGATTCGTCTCATGATTTATAACTAATCTGTGCTCCATGTATATGGCACAATATTTGATATGATGGAGAGAGAGTGAAATTTCTAGTCTTTTTGATGTATCTAAACAAGGCCTAGGTGAGGATCCTTATCTTTAGATGCTCAATAGTGCTTCTTTCCTGTATACACATACACATGTCATTCTCAGCAGTCTGATTATGGTTTGCCTGAATCAGTGTGATGCCATCACCAAAGGAATAGATTATGCCTCTCTTTTTCTCTGACTTATAGAAGTGTTTTGCTAATTTTATAAGAGCATCCCGTGCAGACCCATGATGATCATGTGCTGGTGTTTTAAACAAGTGTGTCTTCATATGTACCATTCTGGGCAGCTGGCATACATTTCTCATATTGTTAGCTCTGCAGTTGGCTTCTAAATTGCCTACAAACAGAGCCAGCAAATTATTGTTGCTCAAATCCATGTAGTATATATATGTAGCTCTGGCTGTTTACCTGGTTTGCTGCAACTTGAGATTTTGCGAGATAGAAATTACTGAGCATGCTTTCTGCAGGACTATTTACAACCCACAGCTGTTATTGAATTATAGATTCACTTTGTGACTCGAAGCAGTGTGTTTGCAATCCCTTGCAGACGCATGATGGTCATGCGCTGGTGTGATTCTTAATTCTAAGAATAGTGCTCAGTATTAAGAATCAATAGTGTAAATGGATTATAGCTGAAATAAAATGGGTTTTCTACATGTGACTTGACCATAGGCATTGGTATTCATCAGTGCAACACAGTTATGATGTTCAGTTTCATCCATCTTACCCTGTTTCTAATGCCATCTGCTGAGGGCAAGTGCATTAGTACAGTATCACGAACAATTGCCATATAATAATGAAACCACCAAATAACTAACTCATATAATTGACTATGATTTAAGCTATCTTATAGTAATTCAATTATCTTCAATTTGCATAATCAACAAAGGAGAAATTATTATATAGTAACATAAGTCATACAATGGCAAAATGTAGTTGTTTTATATACTCTAAATTTTTTGCCATGAGGTGATTGCTTCATGAAAAAAGCACCTCTTTCTTTCTTTCTTTCTTTCTTTCTTTCTTTCTCTATCCCCTCGGATACATTATCTTACATGAGATGGCCTTTGAGAAAGGTGACAATTGCCCAATTGTATTAATACTAGCCCTCGGATGCATCGCACGCTAATTAAGTTTGTTTCATCGGGCATCACATGCCACATGCGTTGACTGTTCATCAGACCATCTCCATGAGCTTGGGTGATTTGGACATCACCTTTAAGTCTAAGTTAGGTTTATATTTTTTCCTGGTTCCCCAATTTAATTTCTAGCTTGTTCCTACAAGATGTATGACAAGAGGTGAGAAAGGATACAAGATTGATTTATTATTTGTGATTGTGTCTTTTAATTTTGGGAAAACGGTGTATGCCAAAAGGTGAGGAAAGATATAATAAGATTAAATTATTTGTGATTGTGAAAAGGTGAGAAAAGATATAATAAGATTAAATTATTTGAGATTGTGTCTTTTAATTTTGGCTACGCGGTGTATGCCAAAAGGTGAGAAAAGATATAATAAGATTAAATTATTTGTGATTGTGTCTTCTAGTTTTGGGGCTGTCAAGTTAGCATTTGGTCTATATTGTCGTAAGACTATGAGGAGTAATATTTATTCCTAGGCTTTACGTATATGTGTTTATAGGGGTGAGTATACGTACGTGTTATAGACATCTATAATATATCATGTAATTTAGAAAAAAAGACACAAAAGCATCCAAAACTTTGAGCTTAGTTGATCCTAGGGCCTTGTTTAGTTGTCTGAATTGGGGCTGGAATTCCTGTAGCATTTTGTTTGTATTTGAAAAAAATTATCTAAACTTTGACTAATTAGGCTCAAAATATTCGTCTCGCAAAGCACAACAAAACTAAGCAATTAATTTTTAATTTTATCTATATTTAATACTCCATATATGTGCCAGCATTTTGATATGACAGAGAATTTTTTTTTATAGTGTCAAATACTAGAATTGGAAGAGAACTAAACAAAGGCTTTGATGTATCACCTACAAATATGTCGTGGAGTTATGGTGCAGCACGGTCTATTTTAGAGACGGCAGGAACCAAACCGGCGGCAGCGGCGTCGCAGCACGTCACCGCCCACCGGCTCTGCCTGCCCGCTCCTCAAGCGAAACGCGCAGACCACCTCTTCCAGCTCGCCGGCGATGAAGTAGACGCAGTTGGCACTCACCCCCGACACCCCCGGCCACCGTCTCGCTCCTCCCGACCAGCACGGCCCAGTCGCCGCCGCTGCCTCCCAATCTTCTGCTGCCGTGGGGGCGTACTACCTGACGACGCCGACGTCCGCTATGCTGTACCGGTTCAGCTCATTTTCTGAGTCGTGTTCCTCCGGCGGCAGCTGCTCGGCTTCCCGCGCCGCCCATATATGGTACGGCTCGCCTTCGATGAGCACCAGGTGGTTCTCCACGTGAATGTCCTGGCCTGGTACGAAGTAGTTCAGCGACTCGGTCATGGCTAGCGGATCCGCCAAGGTGGTCACGATCGGAGACGGATAGTAACAATAATCGTCGTCGTCGTCCTCGGTGGCATGGTGTGTCACTGTGTTGTAGCAGCATCAGTACAGCGGTCGTCGTCGCCGTCAGCATCGTCGTCTGCGCCGCCATGGACGGCGAGGTTGAACAGGAGAACCTTGCCGTGGCACCGTGTGAAGGCGAGGAACAAGCCACCCACGACGTGCACTGACAGCGCGAGGCGCAGCGTCTCCCAGGCCGTGAGAGCGGCTGCCGCCGAGCACGACGGCGAAGTAGTCGTCCTGTCGCGGCGGCGGCCGCGCCGAGAACACGACCTTCCGGACGTACTTGTCCCTGAACTCCTGCGCCGGGACGAGACGGCCGGAGCTGGACGTGGAGTCGATACACGTGCGCCACAGGACAAGGCCGTCTTACGTTAACTAGCCGCGCGTTGCACCGGAACCACCACAGAAGCCCCTGCACGGCAAACATCACCGCAGGGCAGCGGCGCGCGGGGCCTCGGCCACGGGCCACCTCGCCGTCGCAAAGTCGCATCTTGCAAACACACCAGCCAGCTGTGCAATACGGCGACGCCTGCCTGCTCCTGCCCGTGCTCTGCCCCCGATCAAGGAAAAAGAGCCAGCAGAAACTGCGCAAGAGTTGCACGGCACGTACGTACTCGTACTACGCCGCAGCCAGACGACCGAGGAACAGCACACCCAACCTACCCGGCTGCTGCAGCATGCAGACGCCGGTGCCCGGCCCCGGCGGTGACGTCACCTTTTATGCCAAAAGGGGCCGCATCGGCCGCCCTGGTTCGCGTCGTCAGGGCTCTGTCCGTCCGCAGCAACCGAAAGGTGGACAAAGATTAGCCGCCGCGCGCGAGTACGACCACGCAGCGAATATGCATAGTATATTCCACCTGAAACGTTCCCCGGCGTCCCAATTCCTTCTTCTTGTTTGATTGATTGATCCAACAACGCATCCACTCGATTCGTCACAAACACTAGCGCGTCCAAACAACGTATACAGATTTCAAATTGCAAACATGGGTGGGCGTGGGGTTCTTCTTCAGCAAAGCAAAAGAATCCAAATCGAAACCAGCTGCGACACACACTTGTCTTCTTCTGACGGGCACCCATAAGAGAGAGAGATAGGGAGAGAATTACCTGTACGAGTGGGGATTTAGTTATACCCGAAAAATTTCAGACAACATACTTCGGGTTTTCTAACACGCGGGTACTGAGAGACCGATCCACCGATATCAACCCGAGGAAAAGGAAACACGATGAGTCAGCTAACTATGATTTTAGGTAACTTTGGTTTCAGTAACCGAACCCACCCGGTAGCAATTTATACAAGTATACGTACAAAAGAAAAAATAACAAGAAACCGAGCAAGTCTATAACCTCTTGATGTTCGCAACATATTGCAAGACAAAAGGCCGCCGCCCTGCGTGATCTTCCACCCCTAATTACCCGCACTAGAAAGAGAAACGTTTCCCAAAGAGAGTTCCACGTTTCCTCGCCTCGCCACGCGTCGGCCAGCATGGCGCGGCCACCTGCGACCTGCCGCGGGCCAGGTCTACGTGCGCCGGGCTATACCATACGACGCGAGAGAGCTTTTGGGCCGCCGGGATGAGGGCGTGCGGGCCAGGCCAGGCGAACCAACCAACCCACCAACAAACTGCTGGAGCCCGTCAGGAGTCAGGACAACGCGTGGAACAATGGAACGCAGCAACCTTCGTGTCGACTTCTTTTTTTTTTTCTTCTTTTTTTTTTCGTGTAAAGACCCTTGTCGTATCTTGTTTTCGCACCGGACGCCCCTGTGCTGCTTTTCTGATACACCGATGACACGATATCTTCGTAGGTTCGTACGAGGTGGTATTATTATATACTTATACGGTACCATTATTAGATATATATAGAGATATATATTTTAGAAACTTTAGAAGACACAAATAAGATAATGCTTTTTTTATAAACATAGTTTTTTAATAAAAAAGAGCACGCTACTTACAAAACAAGATAATGCGCAACTACTTTAAGACGAGGAGATATATCTTGAGGTTTGGTTTTCACCAAGCCTTCCAAGTTTGGAACTTTGCTTGAGCGCAAATAGTTCACTTCCTCACGGATGAACCATGCGTTTCATAAGAAGTGGTTAAGGAATTATTTTTTGAGGCCAGACATAAAACCTATATTAAGCAGAGGAGAATGGTCAAGAGATCTATATATAGATAAAATAAATTAATTCACTGGTAATCCACGAATTACCAATGATATCTATAACACAAACGGACAACAAGAAACATGAGGGGCTAGGGGTCCTCTACCTAACAACCCGAGAAAGCTGCACCTAGTATAGAAAAACGTTAAGGCTTTCCTCACACGAATAAAATATGTAACTATGTCATCACCATCACCAATCATGCGGCCTTGTTTAGTTCCTCTCCAAATTCTAAATTTTTATGTTCTTTCTATTACATCAACATCACATCCATTTTTAAACGCGTGCATAGAGCATTAAATATAGGTAAAAAATTAACTAATTGCACAGTTTGTCTATAATTTTTAAGACGAATCTTTTAAATCTACTTAAATTATAATCGGACACTAATTGTCAAATACAAACAAAAAATGATACAGTAGCTTTTAGCTTCACTTTTCACCAAGTAAACAGGGCTGTTGACAAATGACACCAAGATATGGGCCAGCGCAGCGTTCTGAGGCAGTGAAGAACAAAGGTCTCGGGATGCTCATGTACGGCTTCACCACGGTGGTCAGCCGTGACGTTGGCTCGCTGGAATCGGAAGCCAAGTCGCACGCACGGTCGGCCTCCACGTGTCCACTGGCCGGGCATGGACCACGGAGCTGCCTGAGCATTGCCAATCCTACCGTCTTCACAGCAGGCCATTCACCCTGACGTCGGGCGATGGCCGGCTGTCTCTGGTGCACCCGCTGCCGAACCACGACATCCAGGTGTGGGTGCTGGTCGGCGACACCATGGAGTGGACTCTGCAGCACAAGATATCAGGTCGACACCAGCTTTTTTTTTTTTTTTTTTGAAAAAAGGTCGACACCAGCTGTGATGCTCTCGTCGTCGACGAGCACCTCCAGGCCCATGACGCGCAACCGCTGCTTGTGGGCTCGCCGGTAGGTCCAAAACCGTTGCCCGTTGGCGCTACTGCAGTGCACGCGGACGATCTCGGTGCGTGCCGCAGCGCAACTTGAGAAAAAGCCGAACCGGCAGATGCGCGCGGACGTGATCCTTTCGGGGTCAGAGTGAGTATAAATTGATTTAAAACCATAAATATGACTTCAAATGTGAAATGTTAATACTGGCTCGCAATATAGGCCAACCTGCTCATGACTCCGCTATGTGGCCAGATGCGGATGGCGAATTGCAGAGTTCCTGCCTCTGATCTCTGATGTGCGCGGTGTCAACGAGTGAGCAAAAATGTCCGCCCGGCCCGGGTAAATGAGCGCACAAATGCACAATCGAATTACGGAAAGTGACGCCGGAGGGGCAACGGTAGGACCAAATCACTCAGGCGAGAATCATATCTTACATGAAAGAAAGGACCAAATCACTCAGGCGAGAAAGACGTTTCATCATATCACAGTACTCGTTCTACATGTAATCGATTTTCTAGTTTCGTCTTAATTTCGACGTAACATGGTTCCCTAGTGAATTGACTTTTCAATTTCGTTCTACCAGCATCAGGACCTTGACTGTTGCATGGCCTCGCCCTCGCTACGAAAACAACACTATCAGTCAGCAAGCAGCGTTCCATCAATTCACAAGCATACGCCACAATTTTTATAATAACAAATAACAAACTCGAAGGAAAATACAAAAAAAGTACTCTATGTGGCAGGATTTGTAGCTGACAAAAATCTGGACGCATTACAGCCAGGCAAAGCCAAGTTTGATTGAATTTCAGAGATGTTAACAAAACTACCGAAGAAACCATAATCTCAGAACAAACAGATTACAGGCAGGCAAAACCAAGTTTGATTTATTGGACGAGATGCTTCAACAGCCGAGCAATTGCTTACATAGAATCCGACTGACACGAAGAATTGAATTTGTAGCCTCCCCCTTTCAATCTATAATGCACCCCACCTTTCCCTTCAATCTATATCCCCCCTCCTTTTCCATATCCATATTCTAGTGATTTATATACTACTACTATACTATATTGTACTATACTATATGCTGACTGATACGATGATCACAACGAAATGAAACGAACACAGGCATTGCTCTTCTCCCAGTATTATCAACAGAACGAACAGGACATTGCATTCGCGGGCAGGAGTAACCATCAACTCTTACTTGTCGCCATCGCCGTCGGCGTCGCCCTCGTCGCTTCCCTCCTCTTCGTCGCCCCCCTCCTCCTCCTCGGGGATGGCCACCACAGTCCGTTTGAGATCCACGAGGCGCTCCTCAACCTTGGCGAGGCTGTTGGCCAGCCATGGCAGCTGCTTGGTCGCGAGGTCGCCGGCGTGACGGCGGAGGTGGTTGGAGATCTCTCGGGCGATGACGAAGAAGGGCCCCTCGAGTTCGTCCACCATGCGCCCCAGATGACGGAGGGACCACCCGTAGCGTCTCAGGAGACGAGCCCCGACGGTGCTCCTGGGCTCCGCCTTGAGCAGTGGGAGGACAACGTCGAGCAGGACGTCGGCCCCGCAGCTCACGCGGGCGAGGTACCAAAGCTTTTGGTCGTGGTCGATCTTCCAGCCCTAGGCCTTCTGAGTCGCCGTCCTAATGAGCTGGAGCAGAGTCGGCGCCTGCGATCTCCACCGACGCCACCACCACGTCGAGGCGCGCCCAGCCGTTGCGGTCAAGGAGCGCGGCCTCGCGGAGCCCATGGATCTCGACCGCCTCCGCCTCCGCCATCCCTCTCCCTCCGCCCACTCCCTCTCCCTCTCCCTCCGGCGAGTAGATCTGATTTGGATTTTAAATTACGGGACAAAACGCAGGCCTTGTTTAGTTTCCTAAATTTGCCACCGAATTTACTATGCAGAATTCCTATTCCCCGTCATATTAAAATGCCGGCACATGCATAGAGTATTAAATGTAGATGAAATCAAAAACTAATTGCACAATTTTGTTGTATTTTGCGAGACGAACATTTTAAGTCTAATTAGTCAAAATTTGGATAATTTTTACCAAATACAAACGAAATGCTATAGTGTGCTGATTTGACGCGCACACTGTGCATCTACCGAATCCGGCGACTAAACAAGGCCGTAAACCGAAACGGATGCGCATTGTCACACTGCGGGTGGGTCCCGTTATATAGAGAGCCCGGGAGGGCCGGGAGGGGGAGGCGGCTGCCAGCGCACGGATCCGTGTGCTGGGCTCTCATTGGGCGATTGGATGGGTGCCAGCGCACCGATCCGTGTGCTGCTGTGCTCTCGTCCGTCCGTCCCACCCAGCCGATCCGTGTGCTTGCTTCCTATTGGTCTCCTGTCGCGCGCCTGACCAGTGGGTCCGCTCATATCAGAGGAAAGTGATGGTCTCGCCTCCGTGAGTGGAGGGGTTGCTCGGCGGGTGCGCTTGCTTCTTCTTCTTCTAGAAGCTACTAGTAAGCGTGTGTTGGCCGGATGAAATCGGCCCAACGCTGGAGATGGAAAAAAAAATAGGGATTGGCCCAACACTCTGTAAAAGTCTGCAAGTTACTCGTTCAAACTTTATGTAAACTACTTGAAGAAACTTGAATTAAAACAAATAGATCTTAAACGAATTTTTGTAACGTGCTTTGTAAATAGTATAGTTCAAACTCCATTTTGGAAAGGATTAAAAACTTACCAAGGCTTAAACAAATTTTCACAAGTTTCAGCCTTATTTCAATATCGTACACAAACAGCTATGGAACTGCACAAGCTGTCAAGCTCCAGATATATTTCCTTCTAAAATAAAATCTTCACAACTTCAGTCTGGAATACAGTACAGACCAAGATAGATGCGGGAAAACGTGAAAGAATCTTATGGTACACTGTTATTACAATCCTCAGTCTCCAACTATAAAGCACTACATCATGTTTTTTTTTTTAAAAAAAAGCACTACATCATGTAAGGACATGAACTCATCAACTAGAATCAATCAGTCCTCAAACGAGTTGGATCCAACAGGAACTCCACCATCCTGCAGCCAATTTCTGTAAGGCCACCAACGTTGTTCGATGCACCTATTCTCCTGGGGTGGTGGGTCCATAAAGTCGAAGTCAAGCAAGTTTTAAACTCTGTCAGGGCTTTCAGTAAAAGCACCACATTCCCCAGGTTGGCACAGGTTTAGGGAGCATCTCTCATTCTGGAACGGTCTGCTGCTGCCCTGCTGACGGGAAAAACCTGAAGGGCATCCACCATCTATACCCAACCTGAAGAGCATCCACCTTCCATACCCATCCGTGGGTTGTACACCTTCATCTTCCCATACCCGGAAATCAATGACATAGAAGATACCATCAACTTTTAATGAGATCTCAGCCATATTGGTAGCAACAATACACTTGCGAGTGCCCTCTTCCACCTGCTGAAAAATCTTGGCTTGCAAGTCAGCAGGTAGCTGTGAGTATGGGCAGAATCTCTGGCTTGGCACAGTCATGGACTCATGGTGATTGATGATATTAACTGTTCCATGAGTTCAGCAAGCGCACAGCAGGTAGCCTCGATTCCTTCCTGCCCAGGCATGAAGATTTATCACCAGGGCCACTGGCTATGTGGATAGTCATGGCCTGCTTCACTGCTGCTTTCACTTAGTCCTCACATGGTGTTTTGCCAAACGTAATGTTAACTTGAAATGTCCAGCTGAAAGCTTCATGTTTGGTTTTGGATAATTGATAAAACCTAGTTACTAACCTTTAACTTAAACGTGGATATTAGATAGGTTGGTGACACTAGGTGATAGAGCATGGTGGCTAGTGGAGAAGGTCACAAGTTCATGATAATGGAGATGGTGGACATGTTTTGACGATCATTTGCTTTGCTTTTAGGAAATGAGAAAGACGAAGACAAAACCATGGATTTCAAGGCAAAGATATTAATTGGGTTGTGTTTGACACTCAAGACACCATAGAGGGTGTGAGTAATTTAGATTCGATAACCGTACTATTAAGAGAGAAATATTATGATTACTTTACTCAACTAATGCCACTAAAATGTATTTCTTTTTGCATATGCATTGGAGTTTAGTGGCTTGGTGAAATGGTTGAGAATTTTCTGAAAAAAGCTTGGAGTAATGTTATGTGACAGAACCGACCAATTTATTAGAGCACAAGCACATAATCCGCCATTAATTCAGCAATTCATATGATTGAGACCTAATAAACCCGGTAGTCCGTGAAATCTCGAAGGATTTCAAACTTTTCCAGCACGACCAAGATTGTAATAGTTTAGCGATTCCATTCACAAGTACACAGTTCGCACATAGTTTAAAACATCATCGGAGTACGAAATAGAGTTATTACAAACCAGTTTAGAGACTCAAAGTAGCGGAAGCGATTTAAGTTCGAATACCACACACACATATTTGAAATACAGTGCCAGGTCCTTGGTCCACATCCAGTAAAAGCATCAAGTCGAAAAGAGTGACCATGCCCAAGGTCTAATCATCTCCCAAGGCGGGATAGAAACAGTTCTGACAATAACCATAAAGCATCTCACCATCTGCAAAAACATGGGAAATAAAACCCTGAGTACGAGGATGTACTCAGCTAGACTTACCCGTCATAAACTAAAATAAGTGACTCCAAGGAGTATGCAAGGCTATATAAGTAGGATAGCTGACTCATTTAAATTGCAGAAAAGCTTGCATTAAGAAACAAATAATAAGAACCTTCTAGCAATGTATTTTAATCTGATTATCCTTATCATGCTACATTAGCACCTGTACTAAACAAGCATGGTAATAATTATTCAACAGAAAGTAACCAATTTCGGTTGAGTATCTTCAGTCTCAACAGCTCAACCATCTCATCTCTTGTTCAAATTCTTACTACGATGCCGCTGCTCAAGTCAAGTGTTCACTGTCCAGGAACGATGGCGATTATAATCGATTACTAACCAGCTGGCGGGTACTCCTCACACAAACCACACTCACCAGCCACGGTGAGCTACAGGTCACCGACATCCAATTCAGGAAAAACGCGAGATCAACAGGTACCATCACATCCGGGCACCGTCCGGCTGCCAGCAGGGCGCACCATGCTATATTCAGGCCTTACAACCGTGTAACCCGTGGTCCCCCATCTTCACCAATGCGATGCGTACAGCAGGTCGACTCCCGGCCCAAATCAAAATTAGGCTTCGCGGTCGGAACGACTTATCCTTCCAGCTAAATGTGAGGCATAAATTCAATATGACTTGAGGACGTACAACGGACGGGGTCCTAGTTCGACACAGACGGGATAAACCACATTGAACCTCCAGTTTAGTCTCAACACCAATCCCGCCCGGTCTCGATTTATTATCTCCACATGGTTATCCAAGATAACAATGTATTCAACCATCCGAGTTACCACCTATAACTCGCGGATGACAGGAAATCACCCGACTTCTACCGATCTAGTTAAGCAGGGCTAAGCATATAATCGTACCTGAACCTAACAGGGTTGAAGTATAAACAGTGGCAAGGAATATAAGTAATGCAGCAACGGTATAAAACAACGCCTATAACTTAATGCAACAAACAAGTAAAGGACTCAAGTTAGATATTTTGCAAACCACAGGGAGAATGCTCCGGGGCTTGCCTTTCAGGAAAGCGCTTGGCTGGTGGTCGGGACACTCCGAAAGATCAGCTTCGGGATCCTCTTCTGCTGCTGCTTCCCGAACCAAAGCTTCCTGTTGGCCTTCCTCTCCTGGTGCTCCGGGAACTACCGTCTCGAGCTCTGACGATCCTGTATGATGCATAGTGCGAATGAATACCGTGCATACATATAAATACAATGCTGATGGTGATGGTAAAGGAATGCTCATCTAAGATGAATGATATGATATTTGAAAACATGTATGATAAGCACATGTCATCTGCATTCTCTTCTACCGATAAATCTCCAAATAGGCCTCGCATTAAAATTTACTTGCACACTATAAGGAATTATAAACAACCATTATTTTACACACTACACTCTACTGAACCACAACCAATAGCAGATCATACATATCATGAGTAGCATAAAAAGCATTTTTACACACATGAAATGATAACTCTAAAGCATTATTTATAAATAAAAGAAATCAGGGTATAACTACAACATGACTTTAGACTACTCAGAAAATTCTGTAAAAATTATAGAAGCTTAATCATACCAAATAAAGACTACCATAAAAATTTCAAGTCAAAACAGTAAGTACTTTATCCTGCACAAAAATGACAAGGCAGCATAATTCCAGGGGCATAAAATACTTTGTACATAAAAGTATATCAAACAATAGATCTCAGAACATAATTAGCTCTAGATTGACATAAAAACACTCTCCAAAAAGTTTCATGCACAAATTCCTTATACATTATTTATTATGAATTATCAATAAACACCACCACAAACTTGTCTAATTCTGGCATGAAGACCGAATTCATCAGATACATGAAGTATGCAGGAGCATTTGTCAAGCCAAAGGACATAACAAGATACTCATACAATCCATATCTGGTGGAAAAAGCGGTCTTAGGCACATCTTCTGGTCTAATCTTGATTTGATGGTAACCAGACCTAAGATCAATCTTGGAAAACACTCTCGTCTTGGACAACTGGTCAAACAGAATGTCAATACGGGGTAACGGATACTTGTTCTTAACGGTGACAGAATTGAGTGGACGATAATCCACGCACATCCATAGAGATTTGTCCTTCTTCTTCACAAAGATAGCAGGACAACCCCATTCCGACACACTAGGACGAATAAGACCCTTGTCCAACAAATCCTTCAACTGATTTTTGAGCTCTGCCAATTCATTTGGCGCATCCGATATGGTCTCCTAGAAATTGGGGCAGTGCCAGGCAACAACTCAATGCGAAACTCAACATCTCTATCGGGTGGAAGACCCGGAAGCTCTTCAGGAAAAACATCCGGAAATTCACACACGACAGGAATTTCGGGAAGAGGGGTCACACGAGTAGAATAGGACACACTCTCTAGCTTAAACTTTCGAGGTAATGGCACTTGAAAAGTACCCTCCCCAAGAGGATTTCTGATAGATAGCATCCTATTACCTGTATCGATCACAGCACCCCAGAATTTCATCCAACTCATTCCCACGATGACATCCACTCCTAAGCCAGGTAGAACTATCAAGTTCAACCGAAACCTCCACTTATCTAGGTCTAGGGTTGCACCCTGAACTATCTGCTTAGTAGTTATATCAGCCCTAGCTGAACTAACCTTGAATTCAATACTCAATTCAAGTATCTTTTGATCATGCTTCTGTGCAAATGCTTGACTCATGAAAGAATGCGATGATCCAGAATCAAACAAAACAGCGACAGGGATTTGATTCACAGAAAACATACCGCAGTCACTAGTTCACCAGCAAGAATTTCCTCAATCGAGGTGTTGTGCACACAAGCTTGATATGGGCCCTGCTGCTTCTTGGGAAAAGGGCAATAACGAGCAAAGTGCCCTGGCTGGTTGCAGTTGAAGCAAGGTCCATTGACAGGTGTCTTGTTAGCACCGGTCAAGCTGCTCTGTACTGGTTTCCCCTGTGGAACAGGAACTTTGAATGCTCTATGATGCTTCTGCGAATTTTGAGCTGGATAACTATTATGCCTTTTCTGCTGTGGGGGCCTGAATCTCGCACCAGACATCGGTAGACGAAACGGCGTACAAAAAGCAGTTGGGGCTCTTGACTGAGAAGAACCACCTCCATCATGAGCTCTCTTACGATTCTTGACAGCAGCATGAATGTTGTTACTGTTTTCTTGCATAATACAATCATTCAAGAAATCATTAAAAGTAACACGAGCAGAAGTACTCATGGTCTTCATCAACTTGGAACTCAAGCCTCTCTTGAAGCTAGCTATCTTGTTCTCATTAGTGTTGACAAACTCAGGAGCATAGCGACTCAAATTATTGAAGGCGTGCAGATACTCCTTCACATTACGAGTTCCCATAGTGAGCGACAGAAACTCAGTCTTCTTCATAGCCATCAGACTGGGAGGAATGAAATTTCCTCGGAAAGCATGTGCAAAGCAGTCCCAAGTAATAGGAACACCCTGCGGAAAGGTGGTGCGATGTTGCTTCCACCACGTCCCTGCTTGTCCCTCAAGCTGATGGGCTGCATACTCCGCTTTCAGCTCTTCTGTCAACCTTAGAAGACAAAATTTATCTTCCATGGTATTGAGCCATTCATCTGCCTCAAGTGGCTCAGGAGCATCCTTAAACACAGGAGGTTTAGTGTCCTGAAACTCCTTGAAGTTGCTGTATTGATTTTGTTGAGGACCCTGACGAACATCGCGGGCCAAGTTCTCACGAAGAAGCTGCTCTACATTGCGCTGGCTGCCCAAGAATTGAGCAAACAGCTGCTCCGCATTGGTCAAAGGTGGGGGTGGCACACCACGTGCAGTGTTATCAGCACCCTCTTCAGATCCACCATTGCCATTAGCACCCGAACCACTACGTGTAACCGGCATCTGCATTTTTCAGCAAGAAGTATGTATCAGGTGAATGTTGTCATAATGAGAGGTGAATGTAAAAATCATGCCAAACTGAATTTATCGAGGGAAATAAATTCACATAATAAATAGAGGCACAATAATTCTAATTTTTCACATCACAACATCACTAATAATATTACTGCGAACCATCGCAAAGCATCTTACAACATCCATAAATTTGCCAGCATACATACACTGGACTTTTAAAAGTTGTACGGATTTCATCACATCAAACCCATGTTCCAACATTACATCAAAGTCTCGATAGCGAGCAAAAGGGTTACATGACCACCTGACAGGAACGCAAAAGAACAACTAGAGACTAACGATCCTCAGCAAGGCTACTCTCCATTGTTGCTACTCTCACTGGAAGCACTGTTCATAGCCCTCCTAGCTGCTACTAAGGCTGCTCTCAGCTGACGGATCTCCTCCTGCTTCCTGTGCACCTCCTCGTGAAGACTAGCATTATAAGCACGAACCTCCTCCACGTCCTCTAGCACCTGCTGCTGGCGGATGCTAAGACAACGGAACTCGGACCAGGCTTCATCCCTAGCCTGAGCCATCTTCTGGCTCTCCAGCACAACCTTGTCTCGATGATGAGACACACGGGCTACCTCCTCTCGGGAGCGCTGAAGCTCACGAGTCAACTCACGCTTCTCCTTGCGTGCATCAGCTCGAGCCTCCTTGAACTCCTCATTTAGACGAAGTGCCTTAGTCTCCATGCTAACATAGGCCCTCATCACTGCAAACATAGCACTCATGGCAGGCGTGCTGCTACCCTGTGCCTCCTCAGGACCAGCCTCTAGTGGGTTTCCCTCAGCATGTGGCCACCTAGAATGGCGGTGAGCAATGGGGAACACTCCAGGAAGAACCTCGGCAAGTGAGTGAGGTATCTCCTCCATCAGGTGCTCTACCACGTCAAAGGATACAAACGTGGCACCCGTCTTGGCAGTCTTGCCCGCACCAAAACAGCGCCACCCAACCCAGTGGGGGTCACCGTCCAAAGGTAGGACTACTACCTCCACACGTGCCTCTCCATAGTTCACCAAATCATCCTTGTCCCAGTAGTAGTGAGGCTCCATGCCCACCGTGTACCCAGCATTGGAGAGAATCCTCCAAAGAAGGCTAGGCATGGCGTGCTCCTCAAGAAAAGTGTCCACCCCCTTGGTGCCGACTCACGGACAGCCAAAGGACCACGAGGCGCTCTTCCTCCAGTGGACTTACGAGCAGTCTGCTTGGTTCTCGCCATCTGTTCAAAAGTTGTATATCCCATAAGTTATAATTTTAAAGAAAAGAGACAATTTAATTATAAGGGAAGGAATCATGAATGTATAAACGAGCAAATTTAACCATGATGCATGCACGTCACATACGTCCTCACGAACTAATAATCTAACGCTCTATGCGGTGGCATACATCATTCTCTCATTACGTAACTACTTCGTTCTACCGTTCGCGGTTAGTGTACCTGCAGAAAATTCATTTCAGCCCATATCCCATATGAATGCAATTCGACGTAAAAATTCACGCACCTTCCGAACAAGGTGAAAACACCGATTACTTACTACCCCAACAGTCGCGCAGAAGACGACACCGCCAGAAGACGGTCCCAACATGGGATACCTTCATATAAACATGTGTGCAACATGTAAATAATCCGGCATCAATAAGCACTCCCCTAGACTGGCATTTGCATCCAATCATGCTCTCACAACTCACACTTACCAGGGCGTAGAGGCAATTTGATCCATACATTACCATTCAAGTGAATGGCACCCATACGAATCCGCCATTGTATGGGCAACGGCAAAATAACAAATATGATGCAATTTCCCCCAAGTCAGTACTTAATTAAGCCACCTGAATCCTATTGGGCATAATGGATATGACCACTGGCACACTCTAGTTTTCAAAACCATAGATTTGAACACCTATACTTTTTGTAAATACTTTTCGCAAACCAAAAACTCTTTTATTTTAAATACTTGTGAACAGTAAAACGCTAAACCTACTCCGATGCCAGCTGTGACAGAACCGATCAATTTATTAGAGCACAAGCACATAATCCGCCATTAATTCAGCAATTCATATGATCGAGACCTAATAAACCCGGTAGTCCGTGAAATCTTGAAGGATTTCAAACTTTTCCGGCACGACCAAGATCATAATAGTTTAGCGATTCCATTCACAAGTACACAGTTCGCACATAGTTTAAAACATCATCGGAGTACGAAATAGAGTTATTACAAACCAGTTTAGAGACTCAAAGTAGCGGAAGCGATTTAAGTTCAAATACCACACACACACATTTGAAATACAGTGCCAGGTCCTTGGTCCACATCCAGCAAAAGCATCAAGTCGAGAAGAGTGACCATGCCCAAGGTCTAATCATCTCCCAAGGCGGGATAGAAACAGTTCTGACAATAACCATAAAGTATCTCACCATCTGCAAAAACATGGGAAATAAAACCCTGAGTACGAGGATGTACTTAGCTAGACTTACCCGTCATAAACTAAAATAAGTGACTCCAAGGAGTATGCAAGGCTGTATAAGTAGGATAGCTGACTCATTTAAATTGCGAAAAAGCTTGCATTAAGAAACAAATAATAAGAACCTTCTAGCAATGTATTTTAATCTGATTATCCTTATCATGCTACATTAGCACTTGTACTAAACAAGCATGGTAATAATTATTCAACAGAAAGTAACCAATTTCGATTGAGTATCTTCAGTCTCAACAGCTCAACCATCTCATCTCTTGTTCAAATTCTTACTACGATGCCGCTGCTCAAGTCAAGTGTTCACTGTCCAGGAACGATGGCGATTATAATCGATTACTAACCAGCTGGCGGGTACTCCTCACACAAACCACACTCACCAGCCACGGTGAGCTACAGGTCACCGACATCCAATTCAGGAAAAACGCGAGATCAACAGGTACCATCACATCCGGGCACCGTCCGGCTGCCAGCAGGGCGCACCATGCTATATTCAGGCCTTACAACCGCGTAACCCGTGGTCCCCCATCTTCACCAATGCGATGCGTACAGCAGGTCGACTCCCGGCCCAAATCAAAATTAGGCTTCGCGGTCGGAACGACTTATCCTTCCAGCTAAATGTGAGGCATAAATTCAATATGACTTGAGGACGTACAACGGACGGGGTCCTAGTTCGACACAGACGGGATAAACCACATTGAACCTCCAGTTTAGTCTCAACACCAATCCCGCCCGGTCTCGATTTATTATCTCCACATGGTTATCCAAGATAACAATGTATTCAACCATCCGAGTTACCACCTATAACTCACGGATGACAGGAAATCACCCGACTTCTACCGATCTAGTTAAGCAGGGCTAAGCATATAATCGTACCTGAAGCTAACAGGGTTAAAGTATAAACAGTGGCAAGGAATATAAGTAATGCAGCAACGGTATAAAACAACGCCTATAACTTAATGCAACAAACAAGTAAAGGACTCAAGTTAGATATTTTGCAAACCACAGGGAGAATGCTCCGGGGCTTGCCTTTCAGGAAATCGCTTGGCTGGTGGTCGGGACACTCCGAAAGATCAGCTTCGGGATCCTCTTCTGCTGCTGCTTCCCGAACCAAAGCTTCCTGTTGGCCTTCCTCTCCTGGTGCTCCGGGAACTACCGTCTCGAGCTCTGACGATCCTGTATGATGCATAGTGCGTATGAATACCGTGCATACATATAAATACAATGCTGATGGTGATGGTAAAGGAATGCTCATCTAAGATGAATGATATGATATTTGAAAACATGTATGATAAGCACATGTCATCTGCATTCTCTTCTACCGATAAATCTCCAAATAGGCCTCGCATTAAAATTTACTTGCACACTATAAGGAATTATAAACAACCATTGTTTTGCACACTACACTCTACTGAACCACAACCAATAGCAGATCATACATATCATGAGTAGCATAAAAAGCATTTTTACACACATGAAATGATAACTCTAAAGCATTATTTATAAATAAAAGAAATCAGGGTATAACTACAACATGACTTTAGACTACTCAGAAAATTCTATAAAAATTACAGAAGCTTAATCATACCAAATAAAGACTACCATAAAAATTTCAAGTCAAAACAGTAAGTACTTTATCCTGCACAAAAATGACAAGGCAGCACAATTCCAGGGGCATAAAATACTTTGTACATAAAAGTATATCAAACAATAGATCTCAGAACATAATTAGCTCTAGATTGACATAAAAACACTCTCCAAAAAGTTTCATGCACAAATTCCTTATACATTATTTATTATGAATTATTTATCCTCACATGAAAATAGGCACCATAACTAGACAGAGCAAACTTTCCACATGACATAACCTCATAACATTTTTCACAGATAGAGCACGACGTAAGAAGACTAACAAACTTGGTCTCACATTTTTCTGAGCAACAGAGAATTAGTTATGCATTTCCTAAGATAAATGCAATTAATAGAGATAAATAAAGCTATACAGAAAAGTTTCATAAATTCCACATTTCATATTTTTCATGCATAGATCATCTCATAAAAAAATACTGTAAGTTGAACCAACTCATTTGGATGAAAAATGAGCAAGTTATGAATTTTCAAAGCTTTAAACAAAATCTGAAATCAATTCTGAAAAAAGAAAAAGGAAAAGGCACTTTACACCGGGGACCCTGAGATTTCCAGAAACTAACCGAGCCCTAACCGGTAAATCCCTGTGTCTGGCAACTTTACACCAAGAACCCTAGGTTTTCCTGAATTCTAGGACGAAAGTCCTCATTCGGGGAAAGGCAGGGGGGTCGCCGGCGTGGCTTCGCCGGCCGACACGGCGGCTCTCCGACGCCACCGACCGGAGGGAAAAGACGAGCAGGTCAACGCGCTTCTATTGAGCAGCTAACACAGACAGGGGCACGGCCGAGGTGGCTCGGCCATGTGCGCGGCGGACCGGCGACCAACCGCACGGCGGCGCGGCCAAATTCCCGGCGAAGGAACCCTAATCGACGTCATTGACCATCGTCCTAGCAGCTATCCACCACAACGCGTCTGATTCGCACCCTAATGGCTAGAGAGGATGGCCCGAGCGACGGGACCACGGTGAAGCCGAGGTGCGGCAATGGCGGCCGGGGAGAAAATGGAGCGATTCGGGCGAACCTTGACGGAATGGGCCGAGACGAGGGTGGAGGATGGTGGAGCGGGCTCAGGCGCGTTTGATTGCGGGTTCAAGCAGGCGAATGCGTGGCTGATGGCGGCGAATTTTGAACGGCGATGAGGCGAGCTCGGTGCTGCGCGGCGGCGACCGAGGCCTTGCGGCGCTGCGGGAAAGAGCAGAGAGAGTGAGATAGAGAGGGGGACAGCGAGAGAAGGAGCGGGCGCTTTAACCTGTCTGAACGGACGCTACCGCCCCAGACCGCCGGTCGACACGCGCCACGCGGAGCGCGCGGGCTGGGCGACATGGGCGGTGGCCGGACATTTTCCTGACGGCCAGGGTACAGCCGTCACCAAAATGCTATTTCTATGAACTCAGGACAAACTTTGCTACTTAATAACTCATAAACTAAGCCGAATTAGCAAAAACTCAAAATAGATGAAATGTAGCTTTTGAAGAGTAGAACATTTCATCTTAAAGAAGTTTTACCAGATTCTGCCTAGATTTTGAATTACAAAAATCCAAATAAAATACCGTTTAAAAATTCCCAAAATGGAAAATCAGCCCCCAATTCTGCCCTTTTTCAACATTTTTGAACACCTTCCAAGCATTTTCATGAAAAGTGGTAAAAACAACTTTTGTTCCTTATAAAATTCTCTACAAACTTAATTTAGGGTGCACACACATGCAAGCACTCTAGCTATCACTTTTAATTCAGTCAAACAAAACTACTTTCATAGTCCACCTTGGTCAACCATGACAACAAAGCTTAATTAGCCAAAACCATAAACATAAACCTAGGTTAATTTGGTGTCCTAATCATGTCAAGGTTACCTTAGGGGTCATCCAACACCAAACACTCACACCACATATGCACTTCATGTGAAAGGCAAGCAAAATTTGAATAATCAAGCATGATACATGAAATGACGATCGATCTTTTCATCAATGCTATGCATAATGATGCTTATGCTTAAGAATGCGAATGATTATGCATGCTTAACACCAGAGTGTTACATGTTATCTCGAGCGCTAAAGTGTTTTGGTAACTTTTTGTTGAGATGACACAGTATTTGGAGATGTTTCGCGAACTCGTGTGCTTAGAAAAGAGAGAAGATGGTTCTTGGATTGGATAACTGCTTTGATCTATTGTGAATTGGATCAAGTGGATATGTGGATTATGTATCCCTCTAAGTAAGCTTTCCAACGAGTCCAAGATCATTGAAAATAGAGTTCGGAGCTAAGAGATATGCTCATTTTAGTGCGGGGTGGTGCTGGACCAGCGTAAGTTCCGGTAGGTCTGGACCAGAAGTTCCGGTCAGCCCAGCCCGAGCAACCGCGCGCCCCGATTTACTTCCGGTTGGTGACCTAAAGTTCTGGTGTAGTTCCGGTGGATGACTGGAAGTTCCGGTACTCTGACCGAAAGTTTCGATCAGCCCAGTTTTTAGCACAACGGTCGGATCTCAACTGTTGGATCTGAGATAGACCGGAAGTTCCGATGGGTTCCACCGAAACTTCTGGTAGTTCATCTGAGCGTCGGGTATATAACCTGTCTCACCCCCATTTCTCAGGCATCCACTTCATTTCCAACGAAAAAGCTGACCAGCTGCCTCCTCTCTCTTGTTCTTCCCCATTACAAACTCTAGAACAAGAAGCTCTCAATCCTCCCTCTCTCACTCCCAAGCTTGTGTGCTCCATTCAAGTGAGAGAGTTTGCTCTAGTGATCGATTTGAGACCTCCAAGAGGATCTCCTCCCTCGCCTCTCCACTCCATGGATGGTTTCATTTGGTGAGAGGTTGGGAAACCCTAGGTGCATGCATTTGTGATTCATATTTGTGGCACTAGGTGTGTGATTGCAATTGTGATATTCTTATTACTCTTGGTGATTGCCTTCACCTAGACGGTTGGTGTTGAATTGATTGGTGAGGGGATTTGGTGATTGTGTCCGCCCCCAATCAAGGTGAATTTGTGAGGGAATGTTGTGCTTCCCCGGTGGAGGGCCTAATTGCAACTCTAGTGGATTGCTCGTGTCATTCAACTTCTCACCATTGTAGGTTCTTGTGGTGCCGTGGAGAGGCTCGGTGTGTGATACCGATTAACCACAGAACCACGTGGTGTAGGGGGACACAACGGGGACTAGCTTGCCGACAAGCAAGTGAATCTCGGAAGAAAAATAATTGTGTCATCTCTTGTCTCTCGGTGAATTGGATTGAATGATATATATATTGTTGGGATTAATTATTTAGAGATTGGAATCATCCTCGACTCATCGACGTTGGTATATAAATCAAATTCCTCTCTCTATTTCATTCTTGAAATATATCTTGTGTAGTAGTAATTGCATAGTTTATCTCTCTAGTGTTGCTTAGCTTCTTAGTTGTAATTACCTTGTTCACTAGAAGTAATTTAGCAACCTAGTCTTGTTGGTGTAACTAGAGATTTTAGTCTATCTTGCTAGAATTGTTTAGAGGGCTTGCATAATCTTAGTTGAGCTAGTGCTAGTGTTGCTTCGCCATCTTTCGTACTAACTCTTTATCTTAGTGCTTTGCAATAAAATTTTTATAGGCTATTCACCCCCTCTAGCTATTTAGGACCTTACACATGGTATCAGAGCTAGGCACCATTTAATTGAGGCTTAACAACCTACAGTGAAGAAATGGCTCAATTAACAATTCACATCAACAACACCAAGAGGGCACCTCCCTTTGATGGCACCAATTATGCATATTGGAAGATAAAAATGATGGACCATCTCAAATCAATCAATAGAGAGGTTTGGAAGGTGACCAAAACAAAGTTTGAAGTTGCAAATCCAGAGGCACCTACTCCCATTGAAAAAAGAAAGCTTCAATGCAATGATATTGCTATTAGTGCTATTCATGAAGCTCTTGATGACAAGACATTTGAGATAATCAAGAATCTTGAGGTTGCACATGATGTATGGGCAAAACTTGTAGAATCATTTGAGGGCACCAAGAGTGTGAAGACCGTAAGAGCATACATGCTCCAAGAGAAATTTTCAAGCTTCAAGATGAAGGATGATGATAGTGTACCAGAGATGTTTCATAGGTTGCAAGTGATTGTCAATGAACTCAAAGCACTTGGTGAAGAAGTGAAGGACTCTCAATTCTCAACAAAGTTCTTGAGATGTCTACCCAAGAGGTTTGACACATTGATCATCGTGATGGTGAAGACCACTATGACGGAGAACCCAACTCCAAATCAAGTTCTTCAAGAAATCATGGCTGATGATGAATTTAGAGAATATTATGAAAAGGAATAATTGGTCAACAAGATGAAGAAGAAAGATGATGACAAGAAAGATGATGACAAGAAGAAGAGTGTAGCATTCAAGACCACATCATCCAAAAACAAGGGCAAAAAGAAGCAAGATTCATCAAGTGAAGAAGAGGAAGCTAGCTCTAGCAATGAAGATGATGGTGATGAGTTGAGTGCTCTATTTGTCAAGGTTGGCAAACTCTTAAGAAAGAAGAGCTACCGGGGAAGAAGAAAGAAAACTTCATCCAAAAAGAGTGAACATTCTATGAAGTGCTTTAGATGTCATAACAAAGATCATCTCGTTGCCAAGTGTCCATATGATAGTGATGATGAAGATGCTATCAAGAAGGAAAGGAAGAAGCTAAAGAAGAAACAAGAAAAGGGTGAGGCTTCTCAAAAGAAGAAAAAGAATGAGTCTCATGTTGCTACATGGGATAGTGAGGCCTCCTCAAGTGATGAAGAAGAGGATGACAAGAAAAGCAAGAATAAGGGGCATGCTAGCATTGCAATCCAAGAGAAGATCTCTCTTTTTGACACTCCATCGACATGCTTCATGCTAAGGCCAATAAGGTACATTCCGATGATGAGAGTGATCATAATAATGATAGTGATAATGATAGTGATGATGATGAACCCACTAAAGATGAACTTATCACTATGCTTGAGGATTGCAAAGGTGCGTTTAAAAAAAACTAGAAAGGAATGCAAGGGCTTGCGTAAGGATAAAAAAACCTTATGCAAGAACTTGATGAGCTTAGAGCATCTTATGAGAGTCTAAAGAAAGACCATAAGAAGCTTCAAAAGGCTCACTCAAAGCTTGAAAAGGCTCATTCCCCTCTAAGTGAGAAATATGATAACATGCAACCTCAAGTTGAAAAAGTTGAAACATGCAACATAGGCATATCTTGCGACATCATTAATGAATCTTTCGACAAGCCTATTGTTATTTGTCCAACTAACCCTTCTTGTAGCACATCCACTTCTAGCTCATCTAGTAGTGATGGTTTTACTTGTGACTCCACACTAATGGTTGAGAATGAGACACTCAAGGAGAAGGTAAGAAAACTCAGTCACACCTTAGCTAAGGCTTATGGCGGTGAGGACCGCTTGCTTATGTGCTTGGGTAGCCAAAGGGCTTCTCTCTACAAAGAAGGATTGGGCTATACCCCAAGAAAGGCAAGACCGCTTTTGCTCCTCACAAGACTAGTTTTGTGAAGAACAATTATAGCTATTGCAAGAGTTGCAAGCAAGTTGGTCATATAGAGCAAGGTGTATGAACAAGCAATCCAATGTATCCACAATTAAGCTTGATTCATTCTATGTTCTTATCAAGGGTGCTAATGGTGTAAAGGCTAAGTTCATTGGTGCACCATGGATGGGCTCGAGGAAGAAAGCCATTTGGGTACCAAAGAGCTTGGTTACTAACCTTTGAGGACCAAGCAAGTTTGGGTACCTAAAAGAGATTAATCTTATTTTGTAGGTCAATTACAAAGTCGGAGGGAGGCATTAGGTGCTTGATAGTGGGTGCACTCAACACATGACCGGGGATTCTTGTATGTTCAAGTCAGTTGATACAAATGACAATGGTGGATTTGATTCTATCACTTTTGGTAACAAAAAGAAAGGCAAGGTCAAGGGGCTTGGTAAAATTGTTGTATCCAATGACAAGAGCATCTTCAATGTTTTTCTAGTTGAAAGTTTGGATTTCAACCTCATGTCAGTTTCACACTATGTGATCTTGGTTATAAGTGCATATTTGGCAAGAATGATGTTGAAGTCATAAGTGAAGGGAATTCAAGTTTGATATTCAAGGGATTTTGGCATGGAAGCTTGTACTTGGTGGATTTCAATGCTAGTGAAACTCAACTCACATCTTGCTTGCTTAGCATATCTAGCATGGGTTGGTTATGGCATAGAAGGCTTGGTCATGTTGGAATGAAACAATTGAACAAGCTAGTGAGGCATGACTTGGTTAGAGGTTTGAAGGATGTCACATTTGAGAAGGATAGACCATGTAGTGCATGTCAAGCCGGCAAGCAACATGGAAGGCCACATCCTAGTAAGAGTGAAATGAGCACATCTAAGGCATTTGAGCTATTACACATGGATTTGTTTGGGCCAACAACTTACACAAGCGTTGGTGGCAACAAGTATGGTTTGGTTATTGTTGATGACTACACTAGATACACTTGGGTGTTCTTTCTCTATGACAAGAGTGAAGTCTTTGATCTATTCAAATCATTTGTCAAGAGAGTTCAAAATGAGTTTGAGACCACCATCAAGAACATTAGAAGTGACAATGGGAGTGAGTTCAAGAACACAAGAATTGAAGAGTTGTGAGATGAGCTTGGAATTGGACATCAATTCTCACCAACATACACTTCCCAATCCAATGGTGTAGTTAAGAGGAAGAATAGAACCTTGATTGATATGGCAAGAACAATGCTTTGTGAATACAATGTGAGCCAAAGGTTTTAGAGTGATGCTATCAACACGGCTTGCTACTCTAGCAACTGACTCTATTGCCATGGGAAGCATGAGAAGACACCATATGAGCTATTGAATGGAAGAAAGCCCAACATCTCATACTTTAGAGTGTTTGGATGCAAATGTTACATTCTAAGGAAAGGGACTAGACTTGGAAAGTTTGACAAGAAGTGTGATGAAAGGTTCCTACTTGGGTATTCCACCAATAGCAAGGCATATAGAGTGTTGAACTTGGCAAATGGTACCTTGGAGGAAGTTCATGATGTTGAGTTTGATGAAACCTAAGGATCTCAAAGTAAAGTCCAAAATCAAGATGATGTGGGTGGAGATCAATTGACCAATATAATGAGACACATGGACATTGGGGACATTCGGCCAAGACAAGTAGATAATGAAGATGAGGTGCAAATGACTAGTCAAGAGGTTCAATTGATACAAATCAAGCAAGTACTAGTGGCACTCAAGATGAAGCTCAAGATCAAAATCAAGCTAGCTCAAGCGATCAACTTAGTATTCAACCAAATAGTGTTGCAAGAGATCATCCTCTAGATCAAATCATTGGTGACATTAGAAGAGGAGTACAAACTAGAACAAGATTAGCAACTATTTGTGAGCATTACTCATTTGTGTCATTCATGGAGCCAACCAAGATTGATGAAGCATTGAAGGATGCCGATTGGGTAAATGTCATGCATGAAGAGCTAAACAACTTCACTAAAAATCAAGTTTGGGAGCTTGTTGAGAGGCCAAAGAAGCACAATGTGATTGGCACCAAGTGGGTTTTCAAGAACAAGCAATATCAAGATAGCTTAGTTGTGAGAAACAAAGCAAGATTGGTTGCATAAGGATATACTCAAGTAGAGGGTCTTGACTTTGTAGAAACTTATGCACCAGTGGCAAGATTAGAGGCAATTAGAATACTATTAGCCTATGCTTGTGCTCATAACATCAAGTTATCAAATGGATGTGAAGAGTGCTTTTCTAAATGGGTATATTAATGAGTTAGTCTATGTTGAGCAACCTCCCGGTTTTGAAGATGAGAAGAAGCCCAACCATGTTTACAAGCTCAAGAAGGCATTGTATGGTTTGAAGAAAGCACCAAGAGCATGGTATGAGAGATTGAGAGATTATCTACTCTCTAAAGGGTTTAAGATGAGAAAGGTTGACACCACTCTTTTCACCAAAAGAATAGGCAAAGACTTGTTTGTATTGCAAATCTATGTTGATGATATCATATTTGGATCAACAAATCAAGATTTTTGTAAAGAATTTGGAAAAATGATGGCAAGCGAGTTTGAAATGTCAATGCTTGGAGAGCTTAGCTACTTTCTTAGACTACAAATCAAGCAATTGAAGAATGGCACATTCGTTAGTCAAGGCAAGTACATCAAGGATATGATCAAGAAATTTGGCTTGCAAGATGCTAAAGAAATTAGTAGACCAATGGGTACAAATGGAGGCTTGGATATTGATTCTAGTGGCAACATGGTTGATCAAAAGCTCTATAGATCAATGATTAGAAGCTTGCTCTATGTCACCGCTTCTAGACCGGATGTCATGTTTAGTGTGTGCATATGTGCAAGATATCAAGCCTTACCTAGGGAAAGTCATTTGACGGCGGCTAAAAGAATTTTGAGGTATCTAAAGGGCACACAAGGTGTTGGGTTATGGTATGCCAAGGGGTCAAGCTTTGAATTGGTTAGATATTCGGACTCCGACTATGCCGGTTGCAAGATTGATAGAAAGAGCACAAGTGACACATGTCAATTGTTGGGAAGATCTCTAGCTTCATGGTCTTCAAAGAAATAAAATAGTGTTGCACTTTCCACCACCGAAGCCGAATACATTAGTGCGGAGAATTATTGTGCACAATTGCTTTGGATGAAAGCTACCTTGAATGACTTTGGAGTCAAGTTCAAGCAAGTTCCTTTATTTTGTGACAATGAAAGTGGTATCAAGATGACCAACAATCCGGTTCAACATTCAAGGACAAAGCATATTGATGTGAGGCACCACTTCATAAGAGATCATCAACAAAAGGGTGATATTAGCATTGAAAGCATTGGCACCGAAGATCAACTAGCCGACATATTCACCAAGCCACTTGATGAGAAGAGATTTTGCAAATTAAGGAGTGAATTGAACATACTTGATTTCTCAAACATGAGTTGATGCACCCCCCATACATATGACGTGCCTCTCCTTCGACAAAGCAAGGTAAAGATTGATTGGCATCACATTCATCCTTTGTTTAGGACTTGTTTAGAGCATCTAGACATATATGCATCCTATAGGCTCATTCATGAAAATTAAATGAAATTTATGTATATATGGTACCACTATTGCTTCTATGATTGACATGATCTAGTGGTAGCATATGACATGTTTGTGGGCTTGCAAACCTAGTGTTGAATCTAGAAAATGAGCCCATGATGTGTAATTTAACATGGTCAAGATAACCCTTATACTTTATGAGGTGTGAAGAAGCTTGCCCTTAGTACAAATCGAATTACATATTCTAGGCATGTGATCTAGTTTTAACCATAACGTGATCTTCACCCTATATTGATTGACTTAAGTCTCACTAAAATTGGCACCTTTATTGGTGATTGATGACAAAGGGAGAGAAATAAGTCACAAAGATAGGATATGACAATGGAAGGGGATCAATTAAAATTTGAGCACACAAATAGGGGGAGCAAGCTCATAGACTATTTGTTGCATTTATATGTGCATTAACATAATGAGATGTTGCATTGAAATTTTGAACTCAATATTTATGTTTGGATGGTGTATGCTAGTGATAGAATTTGAATGGTGAATTGAAGTACTAGTATGTATAGTTAGTAACTAGACACAGTGCTTATCATGAATTTCAAGATATTGTACTTCTAATATTGATCTCACAAGGTATCTTGAGTTTTGATCTATGTCTAGCTATAATGGTGCTAAGGATGGTTATTATCGCACTCCGATTGGTATCACGCTTCAAAGGTTGTCATCAATTACCAAAAAGGGGGAGATTGAAAGCTCTATGTTTGGTTTTGGATAATTGATGAAACCTAGTTACTAACCTTTGACTCAAAAGTGGATATGAGATAGGTTGGTGACACTAGGTGATAGAGCATGGTGGCTAGGTGGAGAAGGTCACAAGTTCATGATAATGGAGACGGTGGACATGTTTTGACGATCATTTGCTTTGCTTTTGGAAAATAAGAAAGACAAAGACAAAACCATGGAAAGGTATTAATTGGATTGTGTTTGACACTCAAGATACCATAGAGGGTGTGAGTGATTTAGGTTCGACAACCGTATTATTAAGAGGGGAATATTATGATTGCTTTACTCAACTAGTGCCACTAAAATGTATTTTTTTTTTGCATATGCATTGGAGTTTAGTGGCTTGGTGAAATGGTTGAGAATTTCTTGGAAAAAGCTTGGAGTAATGCTATCTTGAGCGCTAAAGTGTTTTGGTAACTTTTTGTTAAGATGGTATAATATTTGGAGATGTTTTCGCGAACTCGTGTGCTTAGAAAAGAGATGATGGTTCTTGGGTTGGATAACTGCTTTGATCTATTGTAAATTGGATCAAGTGGATATGTGGGTTGTGTAGCCCTCTAAGTAAGCTTTCCAACGAGTCCAAGATCATCGAAAACGGAGTTCGGAGCTAAGAGATATGCTCATTTTAGTACGGGGTGGTGCTGGACCAGCGGAAGTTCCGGTGGGTCTAGACCGGAAGTTCCGGTCAGCCCAGCCCAAGCAACCGCGCGCCCCGATTTACTTCCAGTTGGTGACCGGAAGTTCCGGTGTAGTTCCGATGGATGACCGAAAGTTCTGGTACTCTGACCGTAAGTTCCGATCAGCCCAGTTTTCAGCACAATGGTCGGATTCAAATGTTGGATCTGAGATAGACTGGAAGTTCCGATGGGTTTTACCGAAACTTCCGGTAGTTCATCTGAGCGTCGGGTATATAACCCATCTCACCCCCATTTCTCAGGCATCCACTTCATTTTCAACGAAAAAGGTGAGCAGCTGCCTCCTCTCTCTTGTTCTTCTTCATTGCAAACTCTAGAACAAGAAGCTCTCAATCCTCCCTCTCACTCCCAAGCTTGTGTGCTCCATTCAAGTGAGAGAGCTTACTCTAGTGATCGATTTGAGAGCTCCAAGAGGATCTCCTTCCTCTCCTCTCCACTCTATGGTTGGTTTTATTTGGTGAGAGGTTGGGAAACCCTAGGTGCATGCATTTATGATTCATATTTGTGGCACTAGGTGTGTGATTGCAATTGTGATATTCTTATTAGTCTTGGTGATTGTCGTCACCTAGATGGTTGGTGTTGAATTGATTGGTGAGGGGATTTAGTGATTGTGTCCGCCCCCAATTAAGGTAAATTTGTGAGGGGTTGTTGTGCTTCCCCGGCGGAGGGCCTACTTGCAACTCTAATGGATTACTTGTGTCATTCAACTTCTCACCACTGGTAGATTCTTGTGGTGCCGTGGAGATGCTCGGTGTGTGATACCGATTAACCACAAAACCACGTGGTGTAGGGGGAGACAACGGGGACTAGCTTGCCGGCAAGCAAGTGAACCTCAGGAGAAAATTAATTATGTCATCTCTTGTCTCCCGGTGAATTGGATTGAATGATATATATTGTTGGGATTAATTATTTGGAGATTAGAATCATCCTCGACTCATCGACGTTGGTATATAAATCAAATTTCTCTCTCTCTCTTTCATTCTTGAAATATATCTTGTGTAGTAATAGTTGCATAGTTTATCTCTTTAGTGTTGCTTAACTTCTTAGTTGTAATTACCTTATTTACTAGAAGTAATTTAGCAACCTAACCTTGTTGGTGTAACTAGAGATTTTAATCTATCTTGCTAGAATTGTTTAGATGGCTTGCATAATCTTAGTTGAGCTAGTGCTAATGTTGTTTCGTCATCTTTCGTACTAACTCTTTGTCTTAGTACTTTGCAATAAAATTTTTATAGTCTATTCACCCCCCTCTAGCCATTTAGGACCTTACACGGGCCCAGAATATGGAATACAGGCACACTACAAACAAAGGAAGGAGTCAATAGGCTTGCAGAGATAACAGATTTTACTTGGAGTAAAGGTACCTATCAGGTTTTCTTACCCTCCGAAGAACTTGGAGAACTTGTCTGCATTTAGTGTTGAAGATAGTTTAAAATTCCGTCTAAGTGCAACAACCTTCTTCAGTATACCAAACAAAACATCAGTGTTGAGTGATTTTTCATGTGCTTCATCCATGACAACAACACAGCAAAAGTATGGGGTATAAAACAGACCACGTGAGGTGCATCCCAAGTTCTATCAAATACTAAAGGAAAGGACAAGTTATCAACATACTGATTGTCAAGGTCAGCATCTTTCAAGGTTTCACAAAGAAGCATTCATCTGACATATACTGCAAACGAACCCACAAATAATTTTGTTACTGTCAGGAAGACAGGAACCTCATGCAAAGCACCAAAAGTAAAGTAAATTTCACAACATAAATCTGCAACAAGTTTCAGCCAATCAGTCTGACATGGTCACAAATAATAGTTCTTAGCCTACAAGACAAGTCATTTGGCTAATATACGCCTTCCTATAGGCTATAAGTGACAGAAACACATGTGATCTATGCCTATACTGAAGCCTGTAAAGGTGCTTAAACTTTACCCTGTAAAAAGTCACAAGTTGTTTTGTTTGGACCAGTGTCATCCTCAAATCGTATGGCATATCCGACTTTATATCCCAGCTCAATCTCCATTTCCTCACTGACTCTCATAACAAAACTCATGGCAGCCACACGCCTTGGTTGGGTACAGCCAACAATTCCTGTGGTAGTATATCCATCCTCATGCAGATACTGAGTCAGCTGAGTAGTCTTCCCAGAACCAGTTTCATCAACGCCCACGACTACTTAATTTTCACACACAACCTGCACAATAATCATATAAGATCAGATTATTACCAAATTGGCTGTTGCGATCACTTGAAACTAAATATACAAAAACTAAAACTTAGGACTCAAGCATTACGTACACAAGGAATTCCACAGGCCAATCAATATTCAAAATAAAATTATGAAAGTTGTTTGATTGAAAGGGCAATGATCTGCATCTTACCCTTTCTCCTTGTGCATAGGTGTTTCTTCATCCATAAAAACCATAGCCCCACGTTCCAATCCTTTTGGATGTTGAAATGTACAGTATACAGTAGTTACCAACAGCTTTGAGGTATAATAAAATCCATGAAATAGAGGACAGTACGATAAAAATCATGACAGAACTAAAAAAACTCATAATAAATGTACAGACCTGTAGCAGATCATCCTGGACAGTAAATATGGGAAGATACTGTCTTTGTTGAGAAAGGGATTTTGATTTTGCAAAATCACTGACAGCTTCTGCTTTGTCCTTCAAATGTTGTGAAAACTTTGCTTCTTTAAAATTAATCTCACCTTGGTCACCAACAGCATTATCTGCATCAACCTGATTTTGCAAAGGTAAGATTATACATAAAATGGTCAACTTGATTTTGCAAAGGTAAGATTATACATAAAATGGTCAAACCCTTTGCATCTGTCCCAGAAGTTAACTATCATCTAGTTTCTCTATAGCATTATGTTATAATTGACAATGGGGGTATAGGTGAAGCAAGATGAGCGAAAAATTACCATCCTTCAGTTAACTCCTGATCCATCTAAGTAAATTTAGAATTCAGAAGAAAACCTCTCACTGAGTCCATGAATAAACTTGTGTATTAAATCCTACTAGAAAGGATGCATGCTTCGTGGCACCCTACTAAACATACCAACTTCCGTTTTTTTCACCTAATAAAGAACATGGAAACATGTAGGATGTGGAGCATTTTCAGCGAGCTAAATGTTATTCATCCACAGATCATTTACACTTAAAATATATCTGAAGAGGCCACTATTGTGTAGGTACCAATAATTCAATTCACATGCAGTACCCAGGTTTCACCATCACGGATCACAACAAACCAAAGCTATATATTATTATATGTAATGGCTGAAGAAATCAGTAAGAAAGAACAATAGTCTGTATAACATAACCCAAAGCACCATCTGGTAGTTCAGTGCTTTGCCCTAAACCATCTGCACCACAGACTCCGACATCTCCTTTGGAGAGTTCTACAAATCGATCAGCATCCTGGGAAACTAACAATTAACAAAATGAAATGGTTAGGCTGAACTTTGATGTCAAAAGGGATTGTTATTGCACCAGCTGCAGTACTAATTTACATTGCACATGGTCACCTGAAAAAAATGGCTTCATATTTTCCGAATCAACCAGCCATATAAAAAACAATGGAACCAGTTAAGTAGATGTGTATGTTTTCCTTAATAAATTGCATGTAACAGTGTCAGCTTGTTATATAACTATCAGCCAAATAAATTACAGGAGTACTAGCATGTCTTGCTTTTGCAACCTGTCACCTCAATTTCTCTAACATGTTCCTAGTTCGTTTGCTCCAGTGAAGTATTTAGAAATTTTGCGTACCATGCGCACTCCACCAGAATGATTGGAAACAGCAATGCAAGTGGAAAGATAACCCTACTACTTCTGTTTCAAGACCCTCATATTAGCACAAACAAATAAAAAAGGAAAGAATCTACCGAAGAAGCATATGCTATAAACAAATTTACAGTCACCTACTTTACTAAAACCTATACAGGCCATAACCAAATTCAACTACTTTATATGGTCCCAGACTCCCAGTTATCTCAGCAAAGGCTGCAAAACCAAGGCATCATCATGTTTTGCCATTTCACAAGGAAATATGAGGGCAATATCATGCAAAAGAGCAAAAGAAAAATAGATGAAACGATTATTCTGACTGAACCTTTCTCCTGGTCCACCAATTCAGTTTAAACTCAGTTTGATCTCGTAAATAACTATTCTTCAATATTTCAGATGTCATTAAATAGATAAATTATCAATGTGAGGCTGTCATTAGGAGCTAAAATGTCTGACGGCAAGATTATTCTATTAAAACCAAGGAACCCCCGCATGTGTAACTATCACGATTGCTTTTAGCATCAAGGAAGAAGAGGCGGCTGGCCTTGGGGTAGCAGGAGAGCAATAACAAAAAGGAAGAAGATTGCTTTTAGTCGCTTGGAGGTTGCCAACCCCAAGATTATATGGATGTTTAAAGAAGCCGCCCTTGTCCTTGACCACTACGATAGCTCCCCCTGTTCCTCTAATTGATAGACTTCGGCGGATTATAGTCATCGTTGGCACGTACCAGGCACTGAGCTCCCTCTCCCTCTCCATCCTGGTCCTGCACCAAGGTGACCAGTGCTCCTACATTTCAAGGAAGAGGCGGCTGGCCTTGGGGTTGGCAACCTCCAAGCCCACATCGGCCTAAGGCAAGCTTGGCAGTGAGGAAATCAGTGCAATTGACAATCTTGGGGGAAGATTTTCCATGTCATGCCTACCTCGGTAGGCTTCAGCCGGAATGGTGAGGATTTGCGTTCTGCAGTTCCGCCTCAGCTGCCCCAGACCTCACATTGTAGTGCCCGCCGCAGATCTCGTGCAACCCGACGCGTGGAACTCCACCCTCTCTAGATCTGAGATAGCTCCCCTGCAGTGCCCTCCTAGATCTGAGATAGCTCCCCTGGCATCCGCTAGCGGCTCATTCTGGCGGTGGTGAGATGGAACGGTGGCAAGCGAAGGAGTGGCTGCGGCTAGTTTTTTCTTTTTTCAGGCTCGATTTGTTGTAGATGTATGCACGGCAGACCCATGAGGGCTCGGAGCGCTTTGGTGCGCCCAATCTGCTGTAGGTTTTAAGGAACCTGATTCCTAGTTTGTGTTTTTGGACCACATATTCACAAAGCACTTAATAATCTGCTATAAGAATGACAAAGTTCTATTGTAAGCATATAAAAGGTATCCCAGATTCAAATGGATCAAGAATCCAAGTCCATCAGAAAAAGAGGGACAAACACACTGGAAAGTGAAACAAGATTTTCAACATGTAATGGTTAAAATGTAGGAAGAGTTTACCTGTTCAAAAATATGACCAGATATCATAACAGATTGCACTTGAGCATGAAGTACAGCTCCTAATATCTCAACTCTATCCTGAAGGGAGAACTTCTCCCTCATTTCTTCAAGACGCAAAAATAAAGCGAACCTGGCAAGCACATAGGGTCAGTAATCAACAAGATAAAACCAACTTACTAAATCCAAACAGTACATACTGCCCAAACATCACAAGCAAAGGTAGGAATTGCATAGCTTTGTTACATGATACTTGGTCTCTGTTTTATATAGAGCAGGACCATCTACCTACTCTCCTTAGCATATTCCTTGCATAAAGCAAGATGCTTACTCTACTTGGCTGCCAAGGTTCCATAATCAATTTGGAAGCCAAGGCACCTCCTAAAGACAGAAAAAGTAAATTGCATAAAGTAAGATACAAGCAACTAGGCTTAATCACTATCACATACAACAAGGAAATAATGGTGCAATATGACTTCATGAAAACAGCCAAACTCTACTGTCCAATAAAACTGTACTGTTGTACACATTGTTTTACATTCGCAGCAATCAAAACATTTAGTATCATCAAGAGTGTCATGTACTGTATAACAAAGGCTCTCCCTAGTGTGTACTACTTCCGTCCCAAAAAGAATACAATTCTAGGCGCATTCTCGATTAAAGTTTCTAAAGTTTGACCGAACATATAGGTAAAAATATGAATATTTATGACGCCAAATAAGTATATTATTAAAGTATGTTCCATGACGAATCTAATGGTACCTATTTAGTACGATGAATATCATTAATTTTTTATATAAATTTGGTCAAACTTAACATACTTCAACATGTCACTATTCTAGAATTGCATGCTTTTTTGGGACGGAGGGAGTACATACACAATTCACCAGGGTTATTTGACTTAAAGAGTGATGTAGCTCAGACTTGCCTTTAGACACACACTTTTGGAATGACTTCAACAAGAAGGTCAGACCCTTTTTGGTATACTAATCTACTGATCAGAACAATGACTATTTCATCACATCTTAAGCGCTTGAAGGAGGAAGTGAACATTGCAGTATCAACGGCACTAGGAACCATGAAAACCTTCTCTGGAGATATCCCAGACCTCAAGGCGGTGTTCTCTTTGCTTGTATGACAGACACATCTTACCTGATCAATATCTGCAAGAGTAAACTGCAACACCTTATTCATGTGAATGCTTCCAGCATCAGCAAAACCATAAAGCGAGTGATCTGTGAAGACAACTTTGTACCACATTGTCCTATAGCATGCATTAATGCTTCATGACACAGCATTGAAAAAGCTTGATGTCCGTGCACGAGCATGGAAGAAATCGTCTCATGAATAATAATTATCTTTATAATTGGAAACATCAAGAATAATGTAGGAAGTGTACTCTGCATCAGGAATGGCCTCCATGGTACATAATAGACCTTTAAATTGTTTGTGACAAATTGTACTCCAGATCAGTTCCCATATGCATGCGTCATGACAACAACTAGGCAAAACACATAAATTTCTCTCAATACTTTGCTAAAAATTTGGCAGCTCACAGTTAATGATTTTACAGTTCTTCTAAATAAGTGCCCCTTTGGTAAATATCTCCTATGCATGTCCATGTCATCCAAACTGACAGCATCTCAGTATATGTGCAATATCCTAAAAATCTAGTATAGCACGGATAAGGGTAAAGAAACAGATGGAAGAGAAAATAATCATTAGTTTATTGGATGAATATTTGTTAAGATTTAAGAGAATCAAAAGAAACATCCTATAGAATGGATAAGAAAACAGAAAGCTACATAGTTTATGAGGAAAATAGGACCTTATGGCCAAGCTTAAGCAGACATTGTGACAGGCAGTAGATATGACTTTCCACCCCACCAAAGTTCGGAAAGAACAAGTCAGATGCCATCAAAATCCAGTGCTTTGTGCCTTGCCTATCCATTACGTCAGAAAACTGAAATCCAAAAAGAAAAAAAAGCATAAAACGATGTAAGGCTACAGGGTTTACAAAGGGAAAAAGACACTGAGCAATATTTTCAGTTTTTGTTCTAGTATTTTAGACTGCTGTGGGTATTTCTGTGTGAGTGTTGTCGGGGTTTTCTTCCCCTGCATTTTAGATCTTTTTTCTAGATGAAATGATATGTAAATCTCATGCATGTTCGAGATTAAAAAAAGGCACCATAACTAAACCTACATCAGTACAATGGGCTGATCCGGTCACTTACAATGTCAACCACAATACGAAGGATAAGCATGTGTGTTCCAATAGACTACTAGTAGGCATTACCACATGATGATAATTTAACCATACAAAAGGGTAAATGAGAGTCTCTCTTAAGGCTAGAGCCATTTTACACTCCCAGTTACCACTGTCCTCTATTTCTTTCTTTTGTTTTGCTAGAAATGTGTTTAGTTTCATTCAAATCTGAAGAAAAGAAAAGAAATAAAACCAAGGGTCCATTTTTATTTTGTTGCCACAAATTCAATGCATTTGTAACACGGACCACTTTTGGTGTTACTTGCTAAAAGGAAATCTCAGGTTTGGGTCAAGCCGCTACTTTTTAAAAACAAGGTTCTAACTCGCTTTCCTTGGAAATGGCATTGCTAAGAAATCAAGAAACCTGCCTGTTTGGCAACATGACATTTTATTGCTCTGGCTGGCAGACACGGACCATAGTTAAAAATTCAAAATACTTTTATTCTATATTTTTTGTTATTGTCTGATTTCAACAACTGTGATATTCAAAGATTCTTTCAGTGGCAATTTGATTTATGCCTCTGGGATGCCCACTGATTCATATATTGTCGCTATTGTTTATACTAGTCCTTTTATGATGTGGTGTAGTGCAAACAATAAACATGTAAAACATCTCCAATAGAGTAAAGAATACCATCACAATGGCTAAGAGGATTACAAAAAACTACAGTTCTTGGGCTCCAACATAATCCCATTCCCACCAAATGAGATTCTTTTGTACTGTCGTCCAAAAACCAGAGACCCCCCCACACCCCCGCACCCCAACCACCACCACCATCCAAAAAAAAGGAAACCCTCATCGCCCAATCCGTTGGTCTACCGGGCGTTCGAGGCCGAGCTGAGAGAGAGGGAAGCTGAGCGCTCACCGGCTTCGGGGTGCAGGTCAACACGGGCGGCGGCGAGATCGAGCCGTACTGGCGAGCTTGGCGTCACAGGAGGCGACGAGCAGCACGGCGCTGGTGGTGGAGCATTCCAGAGGGAGAGTAGGGGAGGGAGCCGCCTGTGGGGCCGCCGGTCGACCACCCATCCACATGAGCTGATCGAAGCGGGGGGATACGATCATACGAAGGGAAAACAAGTGACTGACAAGTGGGCCTCTATTCAGGTGGTAGCAAGCGATCTTGCATAATCTGATGCTGATCTGCCGTTGTTGTACCATCTATGAGCAATATGGACTGCATTTTCAGGCTGTTTATCCGAGCAACTGTTGCCATCACTAGCTCTGAATATTGCATAATCCAATGCTATATCTGTCCATCGCTTATTTGATTATAGTGTAATCTTTCAGTGTCTGGGATAAAAATTAGCATCCTCTTCTTTGCTAATAGGCATGGCCGCTTTTGAAGTTTGTGGCTCTTGACTTGTCTACATCTCTTCTCTCAAACTTTTCATGACAGTCGGTCTCACACTAGTCATCGCAAACCTATATTATAATGTTTGTGTCAACATCCAAGTGGCATCTTTGCGGCTCAGCTTATTTCGTACTCTGTTATAGCCTCAAGGTAATTTTTTTAAACTAACGAATAGAGAAAATTTGTGTTTACTGTAAGCTAGCGTGAGCACTGGGTGTGCAGAAAGCAGACCTTAAGCACCAATTTGACATAAACTTCCGGGTCTTCTTGTCGTGCAACTTCTTTGACGGAAAAATTGGTTCAAGTTGCAGTTTTATAATAATTCGTGTCAAGTCTGAGAGAAGTCGGAAGAAGTCATGTTTTCACGGTCTCAGCACCTTAGTACAAAAAATGGCGCTAGCTTCTCCGGGTTGTTTGCAAGGGGTCATTCTTCATGTGTGCGTTTAGCATGGCTCCGCGACAAGAGCCACAAGAAGTCGGAGACGGAGTTGCACTAAACGGCGCCTAATAAGCCTATATTGACTTCAAGTTAGATTGCACTCATATAATCGGTTTGACCATTTTTGCAACTATGATAAAATTATTGAATCGTGGTATAGTCTCATAAGTCATAAGTTTGATTCTTGCAAAATCCAATGTATTTTGCTGACCTCATCCAAAAGGCAGTCACAACATTAACATGTTCTTGTAATCTTGTTCTAGCAGCAGAAATCATGACAATTATAAGCATCATGTTTCCATACAAGATCAAGTGCATTATACAACCATTCAATTTATGCTCCTGGCAGATAATCTTTATATTTATTCGTTCGAAGAATACTCTGCAAAAAGATAAAGGGAAACTAATTAGATGTAAAGGTCATCACTCTAGCCTGCCCCACGGGAAACCTAATATCTTTTTGCAGAGATATATCGTGGGGCAGATGTTAAGGTCATTCTAGTCTTACGAGAGCTGCGATGGGGAAGAGGTTTAGAGATTTTCTTGACGTGAGAAGGCTTTCTTCTAAGCATGGTAGGAGTTGACTTACACCCTGCAGGTAGTTAAAAAACAAAGTTGATTTGATTCTACAATGTGTGATTATCCACGTATAAACAAGTGAAGCAAATAAGACAAAAGGGATTATATGATTGGATGCCATTATAAATTCGTGCCGTACGCGTACTTGGATGCCATTATATAATTGCATATAAGGCTGAGCTACACTTGCCTACTCTCTCCGTATCTAAATAAGTGTCGTTGTTGATGTGTGTGACATAAGTTTGACTCGATTTATAAAAAATATGTATAATATTTATATCTTTAAATAATTTTATTAAAAATACTAGATATAAAGATCTTTCTGATGATACTAATTAATTAACATAGATATTAATATATTTTAATATATAATTGTCAGCAGTTATTTCTCAAAAAATAAGAACGACACTTATTTAGTGACAGGGGAGTACTTGCCAACTTGGACCGAAACATCCATGCTACTCTCCGACTCCGCCTCTTTAGTCTTCACTCGCTGTCGCTGGCATGTGGATCACACTCGCCGTGAGAAGCACACACATGAATTTAAGCGACCGCAGGTGTCTATGATATTCATATTTATAAGTTTTAATTTTTTTTGAAACTTTAAATATCAATAGTACCAAACTAGATGGGTATTTTTCCAAAGTTTGAGATTTAAACAACTTTTATAATAATTCATATGAAAAAATAAATTTTACCCATCTGAATTTTGTTTTTTTTTCATATGAATTTTTATAAAAATTATTTGAATCTCAAATTTTGGGATAATGTACCTCTAATTTGATATATTGATGTATAAAGTTTTAAAATTTTTGAAAATATCTATATATGAATTAAGTACTTTTAAAATAGATATCTGTGATCGCTTATACTCACGTAGTTCCGGTCCGATTCTTCCTCTCTCTTGACTACGCGGCCTCGTTGAGTCGTGGCCCCCTATGCTCAGATTCACTGGATCAACAAAGGTTCTCTATTCAGCAAGGACTAGCAAGATGTCACCATATTGTGCAAAGGAAATCGACTAACGCTGGTTATTAGCCGGGCACTCTGAAGAGTCTGCTCTGCACACAAACTGCAATATGCAGCGTCGGAGCAACTGAAACCAGAGCTAGCAATCTAGTTATTTCAATTTTGGGCCACCCACTGCAGGCCATTTTGGCACGTTTTAAAGTTGAGTTCAGAATAGAGGATAAACCATGCCTGCACGTGTGTAGTGTACATTAGAAAATGAGTAGCACCATATGTTGCAAAATGGTGCTGCGAGGATTAACTGAAACCAGCAGTCAGATAATTATGTCGGGCGGTGAAAGCGTTGGTTTGTTCAGTGATTCAAATATATACATAGAGAATAAGAGGTTTTTTTTAAGAAAAAGAATAAGAGGTTGTCTCAGACTGTTAAGTTTTATTGCCTTGTTAATTAACTATGAAGTTAGGATATATATTGCAGAATTTCTGAGTAATTTAGCTTCAAGTATTTGATCTGCATACGAGTTATGCAAGCATTGGTCTCCTTATCTGCGTATCCATCTCTGTCTCTGTATGTGCGTCCTTGGCCCTCAAGTTTCCCTCGGCATGCAGATGCAGTTCTACCGGCCTACATATCCGATATCTCTCGTCTTGCTCAACCTGAACCGAGCCAGATCACAAGGCAGGCAGGCGAGGCCGTGCAGTCTGCAGGGACTTGCCTTCACAATGGCGACGTCGGCGGCGTCGCCTAGCGACAGCGAACCTACAGCCACAGTGGTGGATCTCCCCACGGACACCTTGGTGGACATCCTGCTGCGCCTGCCTCCTAGCACCCGGCGCTGGGTCCGCCTCGTGTGCCGGCACTGGCGTGCCGTCATCGACGAGCGCACGCCGCCGCCAAGCAAGCCCGCGGTGCTGGCGTCCTTCACCAGCACCACGTCCGCTTCGGCGTACGTCATCGACGATCTCGCCACCGGTGCGTGCAGGCAGGTGTGGGGAGTCAGCGCCGGCGCCGACCCCAACCCCAACCCCGGCGCTGGAGACAGCAGGAAGCGCATTGACGTGGCCATGGTCGGCACCTGCAACGGGCTGCTGTGCCTGTGCGACAACAACAAGCCCGGCGGCGCCATCGCGCTGCTCAACCCTGCCACCGGCGAGAGGCTACGGCTCCCGCCGCTGCCCGTCTCCCACCGCGGCGAGCCCTGGAGCGGCTACGGCAGCTGGAAGAGGTACGGCTTCGGGTTCCACCCCATGGCGGGGCGGTACACGGTGCTGCACCTCCCGTGCGACGCCGACGCCAGCAGCGGCTTCACGTCGCTGCAGGTGTTCACGCTGGGGCTACCCCTCAGGGACATGACGCGACGTGCCCGCCGTCTCCTTCCCCGGCGGGGCGACCGTGACGTGCGACGCCGACGCCGGCCTCGTCACCGTCGACGGCGTCACGTACTAGGTCACCAAGGACGCCGGGAGGGTTGCCTCGTTCGACCACGAGGACGAGCGCGTCGCGCTCACCGCGCCGCTGCCGGTGGTCGGCGGGCCTGGCAGTGGCTACGACCTCCGCCTGATGGAAGCCCGTGGCAGGCTGGGGCTCGCCGTCTGCGCTGACAGACGGGGCCGACGGGCGCCGGCGAAGACCGAGGTCTGGGTTCTCGGCCGGCTGGGGTGGAGCCGGCAGTACAACGTGCAGGTGCAGGAGGTCGTGTGGCAGCGGCTCGCTGGCCCGCACTTCGCGCACACGGCTACGTGCTCACCGTGAGTGCCAACGGGTACAGCCTGAAGCACCCCTCCTGGTTTACATGGCATGCTGTGGCCTCCCATTCTCTGCACACCTGCACTTTTTACCCATGTCATAGGGTCGCAGCACACACTGTAAGATGCATGTAAAATGATGGATGATACATCATGCATTGGGGGCAATAACGATCTTTTACTGAAAGTGTTATGACGCTCGAGGAGTGATGAAAGTAGGCAGTGTAAGATGTAGCTGGATGAACCAAACCTCTGCTAGGTAGTCATTGCCCGAGGGACTAGATTCATCAAAGCTATGGATTTCGCTAGTACCTGCAGCATGTATGCACGCAGTGGATTGATCGAAAACAATCGGTGCTATGGATTATTAAAAAATCGGATGCTAGTTCATCAGCAGCCTCAGCAAGAGGAAGCCAAGTGGCTAGTTCATGAACAACGTACCATAATAGCAAATGGCCGTGGCACTCACAAACACTGAGGGTCGAGTATCAGCGTTGCCAGCATGGTTGATGTACTTCACCACCTTGAGCAGTGAAATTAGGAACCATAATTAATAGTTAGCTGAGGCAATCCAGGCGAAGTGAATTAGCTTGCATGTTTTGACATGTAGGGAGGGATGGGATGTACCTTTGATGTAACATTGACCCGGCTCTGTTTAATTTCCTGCTTAATCAACGAAAGAGAAGGCAGCTAGTCTAGGCTGGACGACATAGAGAGGGAGAGAAATGCATCGACTGATGGGCCATGGGACGAAAGATTATTAGAGCTATATATCTATCTAGTGCAGACTGCAGATTTTAACAAACCGAATGGACAGACCTCGGGTGATCACCTTGTGCTTATGGGCATGCCTGCCAGGTTGACAACAGCAGAGGAGCCTCTGACGCATGCCTCCCAATCCCCTTGCTCGGCTATTGTGAGTCCAGGATAGGCGGAAGCTGCGTGCCATGGATCAGGTCATATATATGCACAAGCATGGATAAAAAAAAAAAAATTGGTTTCAGCGACGAGAGAAATGAAGTTAGGGAGCTCAACTGAACATCATCTATATATTATATATTTATGGGATTTGTTAGCCGCCTGACAATATATAGTACTAGTAGTGTGCTTATATATATGCATGGGTCAATGCATCATCAGGAAATGATGATTGTTGAGTTGGATCTTTCCTTACCAGGAAAAACTGATGCAGCGTTTGAGGCGGACATTGTTAAGACGCAAACCTTGTGGTCATCTGAATTCAATGCATGTATGTATGTGATGAGAGAAAGAGAGTAGGCAGGCAATAAGTTAATCAGTAGTGAGTGAAGAAAGGAAGCAAGCAGACGCGATAGAAGCTTGTGAACCAGTCTGCGTCCAATGAAACCTGTGGCTCCAGTGATGGAAACAGTCATGGGAGGCTGCTGAAAAATGAGCAAATTAATATATATATATATATATATATATATATATATATATATATATATATCATTCATACTTGCTAGGTTTCGTTTGGTTCGGTTTGCATCAGTAGAAACGTATGTATGTGTGTGTACTAATGTCTGTCTATCGATTGATGTAGTGTAGGCAGAGATACATTCATATGTAAAAAGAGATACTAGTCCAAGCTCTATCAAGCTAGGCTTGATTATTAGCGTCAGTACTGCATACCACAGGCTCAGAGCTGAGGGCGCAGCGCAGGCGCAGCAGCCTTCCGAAGAGAGGGCGAGGCACCAGCTGCAGTTGCAGCTTCAGCTTCAGGTTGGGGGTGCTGGCGAAACCCATGGCAGCGGCAGCGCCCCCCACCGGCAGCAGCAGGAGAAGCACAGGAAGGAGGACTCCAACTCCGATCCGTTAGCTTAGCTGGCCCCCACACCAATCTCCTCCCATGAATCATGAATGGTGGTGCCAGCGCTTGCGTGGCCCGACCCTGACCCCGGCCCCGGCACCACGAATCCAATCCAATCCATGGATGATCCATCCATCCATCCATCGCTGTGTCCTCTCTCTTCACAGTCAGTCACGGATAATGAATGCCATGGGCTGGGCTTGCAACACACCTCTTCCTTGCCAGCCCAACAACAGTAAGAGCCTTTCTATTTTACTAGGTAAATGTCCGTTTGACGCTGATAGTCCGTGAGTTCCTTCTCGACCTCTCGAGAGCTCTACAGTTGAGAGCGGCGACCGGAGGCCGATTTCGTGTTTCCTCCGTCGATTCGCCGTCCTCCTCGCCTCTGGCGCCCTCACCGGCATCGAAGGAGGAGGGGGACCGGTTGGATCGACGGTGGATTGCTTTTCCCCTGCATATAGCTAGTTATAGTAGGGTTAGGGTTTTGGTGGCCGCCGGTACTTTTGCTGCTCCGGAATGCTATCGGAGGTTGCAGGAGTAGTAGATCTGCTAACGTCATTGGCGATTCTGCAGCTCCTTCCTTCACCGACTCGACTCGGAGAATAAAGGAAGAGATTGGCAGAGCTGCACCTTTGGTGAGTGACCCAAATCCTGCCGGTTTTTATATCCATCCCTCTTCTTCGTCGGCGTTGGCCGGACGGAGCATCTTGGGATGTTGCTTTACCAGCCTGGGAGATCGGGTTGGTTTTTGGTTTCCACCTCTTCTAGTGGTTTGCATCCCCTTCTGTGTGTTCTCTCTTCCGGTGTGTTGGGGTTGATGCTGGTGGCGTCAGATCCCTTCTACACCGGTGAAGTGATGGTCTTTGACCATCTTGTTTGGCCCGATTACACGGCATATTGGTTTTCCTAATATACTACTCTTGGTGCCACTACAAACCTTTGAGCTGCTTCGTCAGGAAGATGGTCGGCTTCGAAGCGTCTCCTCCTGCTGCCGGCGACGAGAACGACCGGGAGTTTCTTACAAGGGCTTGTTTGTATTTTCCCTTTCTTTCAAATGTGTCTTTGTAAGATGTATGTAAACTATCAGAAATCTTTGTGAATATAACCCGGTTTCTCAAAAAAAAGGTAAATGTCCGTTTGTTGCAACGGGATAATATAGTACCACAATAACAATGTATTAGCGTGTTCTATGTTGTTAACTATAAAAGATATTGCAATCATGATATTTGTGTAACACCACAAAATTTGTATTTTTGAAAATATAGTAAAAATAATTTGTCTATATATTTTGTGCTCATGAAATCTTAGAAAAAAATATATTTCCCTTCAAACTAAAATTTATCTTAGAAGTTGGCACCATGTTTGTGCATTCATGCCGCTGCAAAATATTTATTTGATTGGGTGACTTTGATCAAAACTCAAACTGGTTTCAAATGTTTTTGAAAATGAATTTGAAAAATGGTTCAAATAAAAGGAAAACCTTTTTCTCCCCCTCCTTCTCTTCTTGCCGGCCCGAAAGGCCCGGCCGGCCTGCTCCCCTCCCGTCCCTGCTCTGACCCAAGTGGCATGCTGTTTCTCTGCCGGCCCGCCAGCGCGCAGCGTCGCCACCACTTCTTCTTGGGCCGAGCGGCCGAGGCCCGTCAAGCTCGTTGCAGCTCCGCCGCGCTCTCTCGCCGATAGGTGGGTCCCACCCTCTGGCCCCACACGTCAACCGCTTCCTTCTCCTCTGCTCCGCATCGCACGCGCCGCCCGAGTCCCCCTCTGGTACGCGCAACCCGAGGATGGCCGACCTATAAAGGGCTTTGCCCTGCGCTCCGCAGCCCTTGAAAACCCTAGCTTGAGCCGCCGCCACCCCGTGCCCTAGCCGCGCGTGCAGCCGCCATAGCCGCCGCGCTCGAGCTCGGGTACACCGCGTCGATCTCCGCCGTCACGGTGTCCCCGTCGATGAAAACCGGCCACGAGCACCGCCCCGAGGTGAGACAACCGTTGGTGCGACTTCCGTCCTCCCTCTCTGTCACGCGTGCCCGCATGATGTAGTTGCAGCGCTGCCATCGCCTTCGTCCGTCGCCGCGCTGTCCCTCGTCCCGACCGCTAACCGTCGCAATCGACCCGCGCATCGAGTTCGTGTGGACGTCTGTGTCGCGCCAGTGCGATTGATTTCACCCTAGAAACCCACAGCGCCCCCACTGATCTCCAGCTAGTGCCAATGGCACCGCCGTTGCCGATCCCCGCCTCCGGCCTTCTCTCGCCGCCATTAACCCAGCGGCTGAGTCCGTGGAACTGAGCTCCTCGCTCCCGTGGCCCCTGCGCCGTCAGCCGTGCCCCGGAGCACCGTTCCGGTGGTCCTCCGGTGAAGCGCCGCCGTTTCGGCCGTCGTCTCCGGCGACCCGACCCCGCCGGCCGACCCCAGCCGCACGATCCAATCTGGACGGCCCAGATTAGATCGTGGGTACCGGTCAACCAGGGAGTCAACCGGCCCCGCTCCAGCTGACGTGTCAGCCATGTGTAAGCCATGTGTGCGCCACGCAAGCGCTGACCAGTCAATCTGGTCAACCGGCGGGTCAGCCTTGGCATTTTTGCATAAAGGTCCCTGGACTTTTCTGTAATTATGATTTAGTCCACCGCAGTTCAATTTAGAGTGTTGATTTTATAGTTTGAACCCTAAAGTCCTCAGTATTTATGTTTTAGGTCCAAAATGAGTTTTATTTTAGTTTTTGAATTAATTTTGAGTACAAAAAAGTTCTATTTATTTATGGTTATGCCCTTGACCTTGTTTTAGCTGTAACTTTCATGTTTTAACTCCATTTTTAGCAAACTTATACTTTTTAGAATCGTATTGACATAAGCTACACGATCGTAGTGACATATACCATATTTTAGGCTTTTCAAAATGTGACTTATTTGTGGGTTAGAATAAAGGATCTCACAACGCCTTTTCCAACATGTGAATAGCCTAGATCAACCGCGTTAGCTATACCACCACAAAGATAGCTCCTTTGCTGGTCACCCTTGCGCTCTCGTGATCATAGTAACGAGCTCTACCGTGTAGACCGCTCTCTCTTCAGTGTTTCTTTTGATTGATGTTTGTTCTTAGCTTTGTCTATTTGTGTTGCTTGTTTGCTACGAATAGACGAAGAACAGTTCATGAATGCTGAAGATCGGGAGCTGAGGACCGACAAGTACAATTGGAATTGGAGATTAGAAGCTGTGGAATGGAAGATAAAGGATGATGTTTCTCAAGCGCATTTCTTTGGGGTGTAAAGCAAGTCTTAAGGCAAGTATAGCTTGGGGTTTTATTTATGTGACTATGATCTTGTGACCTAATTTATGTTTAAGCAATAAACGATAAAAATGACTTTTTAGCAATTTAATGATTTATCTATAAGAGAACCTCTGGGATTTACAGTACAGCTGTGAGGGCTATATGGCTCTGGTTTTAGCTCAGTATGAGGAATTTTTCTAGCTTGTTAGCAGTTCTCTAAATGGCGCAAGAGGGGTGTGTTTTGGGTTGGGTGTAGTTGGACCCCTGTCTGCATGTGTATAGGCTACGGTTGTGTGCCATCAGAACGGGGATACTACATTCGTAGGGCATAGAAACCTTAGTGGCCCTAACATGTTAGACCAACCTTTGAGAGGCTTCATAGTGAACCCTGCCGGCTTTCCTTGGTAGTGAGCTAAGAGGTCGACAGGCCTCGAGCGAAAGGGCAATTCACGGTTCACAGTGAAAGTGTACACCTCTACGCAGAGTTTAATAAACTGGTATACTAGCCTTGCTCAAGAACACGAGCGACCTTAGAATCCTTACATTAAGATGATGACTTTTGATTGCTAACATGTTCATGGTTACCATTTATGCTTCATATATTATTTATGTTACATTGATCATGAGTTGATGAGTACTGCCTTATTGCTATACTTGTTGAGTTCGACATGGACTCACTCTTGCTATTCTCCCACACCTCAGGAGAAGTTTTAGGCTTGTGTTAAACCAGTCAGTTGGATCCAGTGGGGTGAAGTCTACACCTGGAGTTTAAAGTCGTCCTTCCACTGATCGTTCGTTAGGTGATCTTTTATATATTGTGTACGCTATATTTAAAGCATTGTATTTGATACTATTTGTGGCTATATGTGAGATTTGTCCTTTAAAACTCACATATAGTGTATATCTGGTTTTGTCCTTAGATCCGGGTGTGACAAGTTGGTATCAGATCAATGTTGACTGTAGGATGCAAGCCTAGTTAGTATTGGTCGATTTGCAAAACATATTTTTGCTATAAAACTATTTTACCACCTCCTTGGTTCCTTGAATTGACTATTTCTCATCCTTGTCTTGTTATCTCATCCTTGATAACTTCCTTAGAGCTAATAATTCTTATCTCCTTGATTTATGGTTATGTTGTTTTACTAAAGATTTCTGATCTCATCTTGTTCAAATTTACGTTGACCTTTTCATCATCTATAATCCATGTACTCCTTAGGATGCCCACCATTGCTATACAAATATATGTGTAGTGTCATTGGTGTGATGCATGCTTGTATTATGTTCATGTGTGATTTGGATCTTCGTAATGAGTGCAATGATCTTGTGGTGTTTATCCATAGTTTCATTTAGTTCATAGGCCTAAGGTTATTGAATAGATAGTTGGGTTTCGGGTTATCCACTGCTTTCTGCATCTTGACTTCTCGAGCCAACTGTCTTCTTTGGATTATATCTCTGTTCTTCTGCAATCAAGATTCATGGGACAATTCTGGACAAAATAGACTTCGATATCTTTTTCTAGCCACAAGAATCACCATCATAGCTATTATGGTTTTGGAGTTATGAAAATCACAAAGTGAAGTATTTATGATGTTCGAAATCTGAAGCAATTCTGTTGTGTTAGCTTTTGACTAATTAAATCTCATCATCTAGTAAAATGATCTGAATGAAAGTTTTAGAGGATTTTATAGGCTTTCTAACCGTGTGAGGTATGGCTTAAGTGGATTAACAGAACATTAGATATGGTGGTTTTACTGTGCTGCTGTTTCTGCTCACGAGGGAGTTTAGATTACTTGTTCTTGTTATGCACATGAGTCTTATTGGTTATCAGAAGGTCATCATGATAATTAAACTCACTCAAAAGAAGGTGCAAGCTACCCCTTTTGTGCCCCTAGTTGATACTTTCCTTAAGGGGGTAGCCACGAAGAAGAAGAAGCTGCAAGACAAAGATTCATGCATCCAAGCACTTCACCTGGGGAGAAGTGGTTATTTTTATGGTTGGGAAGTCTATCAATGTGCAAGTGTTTTGAAGACATCAGAAACTTGGTGGATCATATGCAAGGAAATTTTGGGCTCGTAAAGATTGGTTTTTGTTTTGAGCTACTTCAAGCTATCATCACATAGGAGTTCAACTTCCAACTCAAAACAAGTTGACATTGATGACAAAGGAGGGTGCTGATGGATTTATTTACAGTTCATTGATAACTCAAAAGACCTCACTGGTATGCCAAGGTTGTCAAATAACTTTGATTGAAGGAAGTTCTCTTCAAGGTTATGATGTACCTAATGGTGCCATTACATGAAGAAGTTAAGAGAGATGTGTTGAGTTCTTGTCTAGGTATGTGAGAGTGATCCAGAGATCTTTAGCATGCTAAATTCTATTAAGGGTTCATTGGAGGAGAAGGGTTTCATTCCTCTTAGTGCTTCTCCTTCTGGTGCTCCTGTGATCTTTATTGATAAGGAGGGAACTCAGCAAATGTGTGTGGATAATCAATCTTTGAATGAGGTTACCATTAAGAACAAGTATCTATTGCCTAGAATTGATAACTTGTTTGGCCAGTTGAGAGGTGCTTGTGTGTTCTCTAAGTTAGACCTTTATTCTGGTTATCATCAGATGAAGATTAGGAATTCAGATATACCAAAGACCAGCCTTCACTATCAGGTATTAATGGAGTATCTAAGTAAGTTTGTGGTGGTGTTTATTGATGATATACTGGTGATCTCCAAGACGGAATAAGAACATGTTGAACACTTGAGGTTAGTTTTGCAGAAGTTCAGAGAGCTCAAGCTGTATGCTAAGAGAGGTAAGTGTGAGTTCTGGTTGAAAGAAGTCCCTTTTCTGGGGGAAGTCCCTTTTCTAGGGCACGTTGTCTCTAATGGTGAAATATCAGTGGATCCTGGCAAGATGAAGGATGTTCTAAATTGGAAGCAACCTGTAGATGTAAGTGAGATTCATAGTTTTTCTTGGTCTAGCTGGTTATTATAGGAGGTTCATTGATGGTTCCTCCGAGCTTGCTAAACCCATGACAACTTTGTTAGAGAAGAATGCCAAATTTGTGTGGTCTAATAAGTATCAATCTAGTTTGAGGAGGTAAAGAAGAGACTCACTACAGCTCCAGTGTTAGTGTTGCCAGATTTGAGTAAGAAGTTCTCTATCTATTGTTTGCGTCTCATCTGGGTTTGGGATGTATTCTCATGCAGGAAGGTAGGGTCGTAGCATATGCATCCAGACAGTTGAGGAGGCATGAGTTGAATTATCCTACTCATGATTTGGAGTTAGCAGCGGTTGTTCATGCTTTAAAAATCTAGAGACACTATCTAATTGGGCACAAGACTGATATCTTCACTAACCACAAGAGCTTGAAGTACATCTTTGCCCAGTCTGACTTGAACCTTGCCATTGTTGCTAGTGCCATGGAGTTAGAGGTGACACCTACACTTGAGGAAGAGATTCGTAAGGGTCAATTAGAAGACAAGGATCTAAAATGTATAGCAAAGAAGTTGTTGGAAGGAAAGGCACCCGGTTTCCGCATTGCTGAGAAAGGAGCTTTATGGTATGGCAAGAGGACCTGTGTGCCTGAGGTGGAATCCATTCGTCAGGCAATTCTATGAGAGGCGCATAAGTCGGCTTACTCTATTCATTTCGGGAGTATAAAGATGTATCTAGATCTGAAGGAGAAGAGTTGGTGGATTGGTATAAAGAAGGATATGGTCAAGTATGTGTCTATGTGTGATACATGTCAGCGTGTGAAAAGCCAAACATCAGAGACCGGTTTGATTGCTACAACCAATGAAGATACCTGAATGGAAATGGGAAGAAGTAGGCATGGATTTTATAGTGGGTCTACCTCATACTCAGAAAGGTTATGATTCAATCTGGGTAATCATAGATCGGTTAACTAAGGTAACTCACCTCTTGTCGGTCAAGCCCACTGGTTCAGGGACCAGAGTAGCGGAGCTATGTATGGAGAGGATAGCGTGTTTGCATGGGGTTCCTAAGAAGATTGCCCCTGACAGAGGTAGTCAATTCACATTAAAGTTTTGGCAGAAGGTACATGATTCTTTGAGAACCAGGTGGAATTGCAGTACCGCTTACCACCCTCAGACCGATGGTCAGACTGAAAGGATCACCAGATTCTAGAGGATATGTTGAAGGCCTGTGCATTGCAATATGGTACTAGTTGGGATAAGAGTTGCCCTATGTAGGATTCTCTTACAATAATAGTTATCAACAGAGTATTAAGATGGCACCATTGAGGCTTTGTATGGACGTAAGTGTAGAACACCCCTATTCTGGAATCAGACTGGTCAGACTCAAGTGTTTGGGCCAGATGTGCTTAGAGATGCTGAGGAGCAAGTGAGAGTGATTAGGGAAGTGCTTAACAAGTAGAGGTTTAAGCACCAAGTCATATAAGGCGGCGTGAGTTGAATTTTCCTGACACGTAATTGAAGTTATCCATAGTGTAGCATGGAAATACTATTTTCTTGGATGCAAGAGCGACACCTACGTGGATTATAGGACTTTGAAGGACATCTCTGCTAAGTTCTGAGTCTATGACATCATTGTTCGAATCTGGCAATTCAAGGGTATACAAGTTGGAAGATCATTATCATTTTGGAGGAGGAAAGGTCATTGTCGATACCTTAGCTAAAGTGGAGTTATGCTAAGGACACTCGGGCGACACTAAGGATTGAGGGATTGAATTTGTGGTTTGAGCAGCTTAACAGGAGTACAATCACTAACACTTGGAATTGGGTAATGGAGCCAAGTATGGGACATAAGGACCATTTGAAATGCGGGTAAGTGAGATTGGGTAGCGTAGATTTGAAAGGGATAAAGTGGAAACCTTATCCAGATGATGGAACTAATCGAGAAAGTGAAGAAGATCCAATGACAGAGTGTCTTTATCTCTTCGATCACCATCTTCCGAATCTCGGGACGAGATTCATCTTAAGGGGGGTAGAATTGTAACACCCCAAAATTTGCATTTTTGAAAATATAGTAAAAATGATTTGTCTATATATTTTGTGCTCATGAAATCTTAGAAAAAATATATATTTTCCTTCAAACTAAAATTTATCTTAGAAGTTGGCAACATGTTTGTGCATTCATGCCGCTGCAAAATATTTATTTGATTGGGTGACTTTGATCAAAACTCAAACTGATTTCAAATGTTTTTGAAAATAGATTTGAAAAATGGTTCAAATAAAAGGAAAACCTTTTTCTCCCCCTCCTTCTCTTCTTGCCGGCCCGAAAGGCCCGGCTGGCCTACTCCCCCTCCCTTCCCTGCTCTGGCCCGAGTGGCCTGCTGTTTCTCTGCCGGCCCGCCAGCGCGCAACGTCGCCACCTCTTCTTCTTGGGCCGAGTGGCCAAGGCCCATCAAGCTCGCTGCAGCTCCGCCGCGCTCTCTCTCCGACAGGTGGGTCCCACCCTCCGGCCCCACGCGTGTAGCCGCCATAGCCGCCGCGCTCGAGCTCGGGTGCGCTGCATCGATCTCCGCTGTCACGGTGTCCCCGTCGATGAAAACCGGCCACGAGCACCGCCCCGAGGTGAGACAACCATTGGTGCGACTTCCGTCCTCCCTCTCTGTCACGCATGCCCGCATGCTGTAGTTGCAGCGCTGCCATCGCCTTCGTCCGTCGTCGCGCTGTCCCTCGTCCCGGTCGCTAACCGTCGCAATCGACCCACGCATCGAGTTCGTGTGGACGTGTGTGTCTCGCCAGTGCGATTGATTTCACCCTAGAACCCCACAGCGCCCCCCACTGAGCTCCGGCTAGTGCCAATGGCGCCGCCATTGCCGATCCCCGCCTCCGGCCTTCTCTCGCCGCCATTAACCCAGCGGCCGAGTCCGCGGAACCGAGCTCCTCGCTCCCGTGGCCCCTGCGCCGTCAGCCGTGCCCCGGAGCAGCGTTCCGGTGGTCCTCCGGCGAAGCGCAACCGTTTCGGCCGTCGTCTCTGGCGACCCGACCCCGCCGGCCGACCCCAGCCGCACGATCCAATCTGGATGGCCCAGATTAGATCGTGGGTACCGGTCAACCAGGGAGTCAACCGATCCTGCTCCAGCTGACGCGGCAGCCACGTGTACGCCACGTGTGTGCCACGCAAGCGCTGACCAGTCAATCTGGTCAACCGGTGGGTCAGCCTTGGCATTTTTGCAGAAAGGTCCCTGGACTTTTCTGTAATTATGATTTAGTCCACCGTAGTTCAATTCAGACTGTTGATTTTATATTTTGAACCCTAAAGTCCTCAGTATTTATGTTTTAGGTCCAAAATGAGTTTTATTTTAGTTTTTGAATTATTTTTTAGTACAAAAATAGTTATGTTTATTTATGGTTATGCCCCTGACCTTGTTTTAGTTGTAACTTTCACGTTTTAACTTCGTTTTTAGCAAACTTATACTTTTTGAAATTGTATCGACATAAGCTACGCGATTGTAGTGACATATACCATATTTTAGGCTTTTAAAAATGTGACTTATTTGCAGGTTAGAATAAAGGATCTCGTAACGCCTTTTCCAACATGTGAATAGCCTAGATCAACCGCGTTAACTGTACCACCACAACGATGGCTCCTTTGCTGGTCACCCTTGCGCTCTCGTGATCATAGTAACAAGCTCTACAGTGTAGACTGCTCTCTCTTCAGTGTTTCTTTTGATTGATGTTTGTTCTTAGCTTTATCTATTTGTTTTGCTTGTTTGCTATGAATAGACGAAGAGCAGTTCATGAGTACTGAAGATCGGGAGCTGAGGACCGACAAGTACAATTAGAATTGGAGATCAGAAGCTGTGGAATGGAAGATAAAGGATGATGTTTCTCAAGCGCATTTCTTTGGGGTGTAAAGCAAGTCTTAAGGCAAGTATAGCTTGGGGTTTTATTTATGTGACTATGATCTTGTGACCTAATTAATGTTTAAGCAATAAACGATACAAATGACTTTTTAGCAATTTAATGATTTATCTGTAAGAGAACCTCCAGGATGTACAGTACAACTATGAGGGCTATATGGCTCTAGTTTTAGCTTAGTATGAGGACCTTTTCTAGCTTGTTAGTGGTTCCCTAAATGGCGCAAGAGGGGTGTGTTTCGGGTTGGGTGTAGTTGGACCCCTGTCTGCATGTGTATAGGTTGCGTTTGTGTGCCATCAGAAGGGGGATTCTTCATTCGTAGGGCACAGAAACCTTAGCGACCCTAACATGTTAGACGAACCTTTGAAAAGCTTCATAGTGAACCCTGTCGGCTTTCCTTGGTAGTGAGCTAAGAGGTCGATGGGCCTCGGATGAAAGGGCAATTCACGGCTCAAGTGAAAGTGTACACCTCTGCGCAGAGTTTAATAAACTAGTATACTAGCCTTGCTCAAGGACACGAGCAGCCTTGGAATCCTTACATTAAGTGATGACTTTTGATTGCTAACCTGTTCATGGTTACCGTTTATGCTTCATATATTATTTATGTTACATTGATCATGAGTTGATGAGTACTACCTTATTGCTATACTTGTTGAGTTTGACATGGACTCACTCTTGCTATTCCCCCACACCTTAGGAGAAGTTTTAGGCTTGTGATCAAGCAGTCAGTTGGATCCAGTGGGGTGAAGTCTACACCCGGAGTTTGAAGTCGTCCTTTCGCTGATCGTTCGTTAGGTGATCTTTTATATATTGTGTACGCTATATTTAAAGCATTGTATTTGATACTATTTGTGGCTATATGTGAGATTTGTCCATTAAAACTCACATATAGTGTATATCTAGTTTTGTCTTTAGAATCGGGTGTGACAATTTGATACATCAATATTACATAGTATCATGTACATGCGTTGCAACGAAAAAATATTACGATAATTCAGATTTGAACGTGTTACACCGGAAGAAAATGTGTATTGCAACCAAATTAAGTAAAAATGTGACATCCTATTTCCGTGTCTTAGAGTGTTCCTGCAATTGTTCAGCAATCCTTTACATGGTACGGTGCAGCGTGTTGCGTTGGAGGCATGGAGAGCCACAGCCATGGTACGGTGCAGCGTGTTGCCTTGGAGCCATGGAGAGCCACAGCCATGCTTAGCAAATCTTTGATTGAATAGACACAAGGAGACACAGTGTTACCCTTTTTAGATGGTAGGATATATAGAACTCTGAAACCACACAAAAAATGATTCTAGTGAACCAACGGGGCATTTCCCTTCCCGACCCATCCTTTATGGTTTTAGCAAATCAGTACCTCTGTGTAGAAATCAATACCAAATTATTTTGCCAAACTTTATATAAGTAGTTAGAATCAAGAAGAATCACCTTGTGTTGACACCGTTTTTGGCACGTGTCAATAAGGATCGGGAGACTGAACTAAATCGGCAAGAGGATAGTTTTTTCTTCAGCATTGCTTCTAAGTTGTCGATGGATGGTTGCCAATGAAAGGCATGTTGATCTCGTACATTGCCGATGAAGCGAAAAAAGCTGTTGCTGATAAGGTAGGCAGGAAGACTAGAAGGTTGTTGCCGATGCCAGGGATGTGCCGATGAAGAGATAACTCCATCATGACGGAAATGGACAGAGGATATGTGACACAGAGCTTACTGTTTTTGTATTATAAGTTTAAGTCCAACTCCTATACGAGTTTTATTTCTTGTTCTTAAAGAGATAGAGTTCGTATAAGGAAGTAAGTTTATTTCTTCTATATTTGAGCTTTGTGTGTTAAATTAGGACTCTTTGATTAGCGGGGTATAAATATATGTCGAAGGGCGTTGTAATGGACATCCAAGCATCAATAAACAAATCTACTTTTTATCACAATTTACTTCTACCAGTACTTTACTTTTCGATGACTTCGTCAAGCATTTTCTTTTTCAACGAGTTCTTTCAAGAATTGACAGGCTGCATCACCTTGATCTCCGGCGACCTTGCAGGTTCCGCGTCTACCGAGCATGATTCAGGCTTTGACTTTTGGACGTATCGCTGTTGTCTCGTCTGATCTGTTCAACAGTTATCAAATACATTCTGAGCTTTGACATCCGGGCGTATCACTGTCGTCTCATTCAGTTTTTATTCAAATTATCATCCTTGTCGATTAACAGGTCAAATCGACTGGCACGCTTTGGATATCGAATTTGGGTATTAGCCCGGTGTGTTTGCAGATAGAATTTTGCATCAACACATCTTTTGGCACGCCCGGTGGGACCAAGTCAATAGACTTATCATGAAGAATCCTGCTGATATCAATCTAGAGAACATCATCGAGATATCAGAGTCAGATCTCAAAGAAGATCAGAAGCTTGCCATGGAAAAAGCCATGGAGCACTACAGGCAGCTTTGCTTGAAGTCTTTTGGCATGAATAGGGGCAGAGAAGTCATCCAGAAGCAAGATCTGCCATTGCCTCGGTAGGTAACTTTTGATTCCAACCCTGGTAAATTACAGGAGATAGTTAATTCTGCATTGAATTAGGCTTTGATCAACCACTCCACTGTGCTGTCCAATACTGTTTACAATGCTGTTGTGCAAACATTAAGAGAGGGACAAGCACCAGGTTATGTTGGGCCGGCATATCATCAGCCGGGATCGGCATCTGTCAGTACTCCATCGGCAACTCCAGCCGTTGAGAGTATGAAAGCGCCTACTCCTCCAGTTATATCAGGACCATCTATCATTGAAGCCACACCAATAGGATCAGATCTAATGTCTCAGGAGAGGCCTAGTACTCAGTTGAACACAGATCTATCAGCATCAACAATGTCAGGTCCTTCAGTCCAACATAATCAGATTGCTGCTAATTGGTGGAGATACGGGATGCCTCCAGGTCCATCTACTGCCAACTCTAGACTGCCTCAAGTACATGATGTAGCAGGGAAGGGTCCAATGACATCGGCTACTCCAATTCGGCTGATGACTCAACTGTCACATTACTCTTCTACACCTCCTGCTATACAGCCATTGTCAATGGGATTCCACGCGCCTCCGCAACAGATATCTTATGCGAATCCATTGGCCAGTCCTCCACCAGTTCAATAGAGAGTTTCCACTGCAGGACAGCCCATAGTGTCATTCATATCTCAATCTGGGTTATCTGTAATTCAGGGCGATTATGCTGGCTATCATCCACCTATACAAGAGCATCAATTGGCCGCAAGCTATCAGCCATCGACAAGTCAGGTGCTGATGAGTTATAATCTCAATTGGTCAGGGCAAGTGCCAGCTCAGCAACATGCTACTCAGCCAAGCTACCAGGCGATGGGGACTCAACAGTATTGTCCACAGGTAGCTTTCCAGGATCAAACATCGGCAAGACAGCTGATAAGCTTTTCTCCGCAGATTAATGCTGTGAATATACCGATTCCTCCAAACCAAGTACCGTAAGGATACGTAGAAGCATATCAGCCAGCACCTCCAACAGAGATTCAGCCAGTGCATCGGCAAGATCAAGATGCGTTTTGGACCGATAAGATCGTGGAAGTGATGAAAGAGCAATTTGGGATTCAGCCCAAGATTAATACTTATTCTTATCGGACTCCGTACCCTCCAGCTTATGACTCAATTCCTTTCCCGAATCGGTACAAGGTGCCAGATTTCACTAAGTTTTCTGGGCAGGATGATACATCGATGATGGAGCACATCAACCGATTCATCATTCAGTGTGGAGAAGCTGCTAACAGGGATGAGCTGAGGGTCCGCTTATTCTCGTCCTCTTTGTCTAGATCAGCATTTGCGTGGTTTATCTCATTGCCACCAAACTCTATTCTTACTTGGGCCAATCTAGAAAGACAATTCCACAAGTACTTCTTTGCTGGTGTCCATGAAAAGAAGCTTACCAATTTGATGAAATTGAGACAGCGAAGCGATGAATCGGTGGAGAATTTTGTGCAAAGGGTACGAGACATGAAGAACAGGTGCTACAGCCTAGTGCTTGATGATCGCCAGTTAGCTGGTTTGGCTTTTCAGGGTCTGTTGCCGCATCTCAGGGACAAGTACGATTCTTAGGAGTTTGAAAGTCTTAGCCATATTATGCAGAGGATCTTTGATCAAAGTGCTCAAGCTCTAGAACCTAGGAAAAGATGGAACAAGAAGGTGTCCTTTGTAGAAGAAGCAGAGGAATCAGACTCAGATGAAGAACCAACTATCGGCCTGGCTGAGTGGGTGAAGGGTAAAAAGCCTTTATCTTGTCCTTTTGGTCACCCAATCATGTGATTCCATCGGCAGATGAGCTAAAGAAGATGAAGTACTGCAAGTTTCATAATGCAACTTCGCACAGTACCAATGACTGTAAAGTTTTCAGACAGCAGTTGCAATCGACAATTGAATCTAGGAGGATCAAGTTGGATAATTCTAAAGCTAAGAGGCCGATGAAGATTGATCAACATCCTTTCCCTGCAAACATGGTGAATGCCGTAAGCAAGACCAAAGTGTTGACATCGGAAAGTGCTAAAAGGAGAGCATCGGTAGATCCTAGACATCAAGTAACTGCCAATGACTTGAAGGGGAAAGAAGTAGTAGAAGAAAGCAGTAGTTCAAGAAGACCTCCTAGACTTGTTCCATACAGAATTTCAGGTGACCGCTATCGACATCGGCAAGAGGAGTTGCATTGGGAAGAATGGCATCAGCACGAAGATCATTGGAGATGCCCGTTCTTCATTTACTGCTGGAAAGAAGGCATTAAATTGCCTACTATTGATAGCTACCCTAAATGCAATGGTTATGATCGAGCCAATCGGGCAAAGAGAAGATCACGCTATGGTAATCAAAGCAGATACATCAATGAGCCGGTCAGGGGAAGAGCATCGGTATATGATCGGCTGGGGGGCAGAGCCAGTGTACATGAAAGATTAGGTAGGCATGAGAATTGTTTTCTGATAAACCAGGAAGAGCTCAAAGAGATGGCCGATGCAAGAGTCCCTGATTAGGCAATACTTTGTAGAGATTCCAATATAAACATCTAGATTCAAGTGCGAAACTCTATCAGCCTGTCTGAAAGACGAAGCTTCCTCAGTGGTGCCCTGAAGGTCTGACAAAAACTCAGAAGAGGAAGATGCAATGGGAGCGCAAAGAAGAAAACCTCTGTGGGGAAAAGTCTCAAGTGTGGCAGCCAAAGCGTAAAGACGGAAGTCCATCGGCAGATATCAACATGGTTTTCATGTTACCGATGGAATTTTGGGCACTTGCCAATAAGGAGGAAGAGAGAGCTCTTTTAGAACAAGTGGCTCAACTGATCTTGGATCCGATGATGGCCGTCTTTGAGAAACCTACCAATGATGAGAGACAACACCTCAAAGCTTTATTCGTCAAGGGCAGAGTTGATGGGCAGCCAGTGTCAAAAATACTCATAGATGGAGGGGCTGCGATTAACATCATGCCATATGTCGTGTTTTGGAGGCTCAAAAAAGGAGATCAAGATCTAGCCAAGACGGACATGAAGCTCAAAGACTTTGAAGGGAACATATCACCGGTCAAAGGAGCGCTATGCACTGAGTTGACCATCGACAGCAAAACATTGCCAACTACGTTCTTTATCATCAGTGGTAAAGGTGCTTACAATTTACTATTAGGAAGGGATTGGATTCATGCCAATTGCTGCGTTCCTTCTATAATGCACCAATGCCTCATACAGTGGGTTAAAGATAAAGTTGAGGTGGTTCCTGGTGATTCATCTTATATAATTGCATCGACAGAATCAGAAACTTACGAGCGGTCCAAGTGCATATCGGGAGAAGCATGGGATTCAGAGTTCCTTAGGATTGCCAATTATGAGCTACCACCGATCCAAGCAGTCGGTTCTGAAGATGAGTTATAAATGGATAGGTTTGCCGATGATGGAAAATTGGATCATGGGTTTACATCGACAGATGATTTAGTTGAAGTAGATATCGGTGATGGTGATAAACCAAGGCCAACTTTTGTTAGTGCTAAGTTAGATCTCCAAAGCAGAGAACAATTGATTGCTTTATTGAAAGAATATAAGGATTTTTTTGCTTGGAATTATACAGAGATGCCTGGTTTAGATCGATCTATCATTGAACATCGGCTACCTATCAAGCAAGGATATCGGCTGCATCAGCAGCCCGCACGCCGATGCAATCCTAAAGTGCTGCCTAATATTAAGGCCGAAATAACAAGGTTAATTGAAGCAAAGTTCATCCGACAATGCCGATATGCTGAATGGATTTCTAATGTGGTTCCTATCTAAAAGAAGAATGGGAAACTTCGTGTCTGTATTGATTTTAGGAATCTTAACAAAGCTACACCGATGGATGGCTACCCGATGCCTGTTGCTGATTTATTAATTGATGCAGCTGCTGGACATCAGATTATTAGCTTCATGGATGGGAACGCTGGATATAATCAAATCTTTATGGCCGAAGAAGATATATCCAAGACTGCCTTCAGATGTCCAGGTCATGTGGGATTATTTGAATGGATAGTCATGACTTTTGGTTTAAAAAATACCGGTGCTACTTATCAGAGAGCAATGAATTATATTTTTCATGAGTACATCGGCACATTGGTTGAAATTTATATAGATGTGTGGTGGTTAAGTCTGGAGACTTCGGAAATCATCTAGTTGACTTGCAGAAGATATTGGAGTGCACAAGGAAACACGGGATGAAAATGAATCCCAACAAGTGCGCATTTGGTGTATCGGCAGGGCAATTCTTAGGCTTTATGGTACATCAGAGGGGTATTGAAATTAGCAGAAAATCCATTGATGCTATCAATAAAGTGATTGCTCCTATCGATAAGACTAAACTACAGTCTCTGATCGGCAAGATTAATTTTATTCAAAGATTCATATCTAATTTATCAGGAAGAATCAAAGCTTTCAGTCCATTATTGAAGCTGAAGGCCGATCAAGAATTCGTGTGGAGAGAAGAACAGCAGTTGACTTTAGAAGAAATTAAGAAGTATTTGGTGAATCCTCCAGTGCTAGTTCCACCCCAACACGGAGAGCCCTTCAGGTTGTATCTGACGAGTGATGATAAAGTCATTGGGTCAGCTCTAATCCAAGAGTTTGAAGGGAAAGAACGTGTAATCTATTACCTAAGCAGAAGGTTGGTAGATGCTGAAATCAGGCTGAATGCACTGTTATATGCAAAGACGATGTGGTCAAATATATGCTGTCAATGCCAATCCTAAATGGAAGAATCAGCAAATGGATGCTAGCATTGTCGAAATTTGATCTGCGCTATGAATCAGCTAAAGCAATCAAGGGGCAAGTGATGGCCGATTTTGTTACTCAGCACTGTGGCGCGGTGAGTTTTGTGGAGATTGCTCCGTGGACGCTTTTCTTTGATGGTTCTACATGTGGGGAAGGAGCAGGCATCGGCATTGTGTTGATATCACCTCAGGGAAGGAAATATGAATTCTCATTACCGATTGCTGCCACGTCGACAAACAATCAGGCTGAGTATCGGGCTGTGTTGAAAGGTTTGGAGCTACTCAGGGAGGTCCATGCTGATGTTGTTGAAATCTTCGATGATTCGATGTTGATCATTAATCAATTAGCTGGGGTATATGAATGTCGAAGTGAGGTTTTAATCTCGTATTACGAGAGATGTCGACAATTATTGAGAGAGTTCAGAGATGTCCGTCTTGAGCATATCTCCAGATTGCATAATGAAGAGGCCAATCGGTTAGCACAGCATGCCTCGAGGTATCAGCCAATCCATGAAGTGTTGACATCGGCGACTGATGCCAATGACTGGAGGAAGGAGATTGCCGATTACCTGAAGGATCCATCTAGGAAAGTCGAGAGGCGGATAAGGACGATGAGTTATATTATTGGACGATAGATGGAGTTTTGCTCAGGTGTCTTGGCAAAGAAGAATCAAAGAGTTTAATGGGTGAAATCCATGAAGGAATATGCGGAGCGCATCAATTGGCTTTTAAGATGAAGTGGATGATCAGGCGGAACAGATATTACTGGCCAATGATACTCGAAGATTGTTTTAAATATTTTAAAGGGTGTGAGGAGTGTCAGAAATTCGGCAACATTCATAGAGTGCCTGCATCGGCAATGAATCCTATCATTAAACCTTGGCCATTTCGAGGATGGGCTATTGATCTCATTGGTCAGATATATCCACCATCAAGCAAGGGGCAAAAATTCATACTTGTCTCTACCAAGTGGGTCGAAGCAATTCCTTTGAAGAATGTGACATCGGCAAACATGATTGATTTTGTAAAGGAGCATATTGTGTATCGATTCGGTATTCCTCAGACTATTACGACCGATCAGGGAACCATGTTCACGTCAGGGGAGTTTGATAGATTTGCCGATGAGATGGGGATCAAGGTCTTGAATTCTTCGCCTTATTATGCTCAAGCCAATGGTCAGGCTGAAGCCTCTAACAAAGGAATTATTAAACTCATTAAACACAGGATTAAGGAAATCCTAGGAAGTGGCACACAGTTCTAAATGAAGCTGTATGGTCGTATCGGATGGCATGCCATGGTGCTACTAAAATATCATCTTATCAGTTAGTATATGGACATGATGCAGTTTTACCTTGGGAGATCAAGACTGGTTCGAGGCGGATATTTCATCAAAATCAGCTGTTGGCCGATGATTACAGTACACTCATGAAAGATGAGTTGGAAGATCTGGCGAGTCATCGGCTAAAGGCTTTAATTAGCATTGAAGAGAATAAGAAAAGAATTGCTAGGTGGTATGACAAGAAGGTAAAGGTGAAGGAATTTATTAATGGTGATCTAGTCTAGAAACTGATTTTACCGATTGGGACTAAGAGCGCAAAATTCAGCAAGTGGTCTCCTAATTGGGAGGGTCCTTATCGCGTCAATCGGTCCGTTCCTATTAATGCCTATATCCTAGAAACTCTCGAAGGAGAAGTATTTCTAAGTGCATTGAATGGTAAATATCTAAAGAAATATTATCCTAGTATTTGGATGGATGTGTGAAGAAAAACAAAATAGATAAAGTACTTGTTCAAAAAGAGTGTATCGGCACTACGTTAATGTAAAATTTTACAAGTTGTCGATGCATTGTTTTGCCGATGAGGAAGAAAGTTTACAAGTTCAACAATGAACGGATGGTTAATATCGCACGCAGGCGAATTTGGTCGGCTTCCTCCAGTGTCTTTGCATCTTCATTGGCATTGCCTTCAACTGACTTAATTTTCTTCTTAAGCACCAGTGTCTTGAGAGCTTGATTATCCCTTTCTTGTCGGAGAGTTTTGATAGCTTCGGGCATTTGGGCCTTCTCCTGATTTGCTGCGTCCAAGGCTCCTTCAATCTGTCTCAGCTCCGCTAGCAGGGTTTCTCTTTTTGCCGATAGTTGAGCAATCGTTTCTTCCAGATCTGCACAGGAGGCTTCTAGTTTACCGATGTCTTTGTGTTTCTCATCGACAAATTGCTTGTGCTTCATCCTGTCCTCCTGGAGTTTTGCCTGAGTGGCCCTATCGGTAATTCGCTAGACAGCCCTCTGATACTGCAGCTGCTGACTCTCTAGATGTGCAGCTTGGAAGAGTGCTTCCTCGACGTCAACAGGAATATGGTCTCGAATTTCTTTGAAGATTGCTCTTGCAGAATCAGAGTCCTGGATCAGCAAAGAAGTCTCCTGTTGCAGCAAGGATAATAACGTCTCCAGCCGGGATTTGGTTTCAGATGATAAAGCCTCAAGGGCTGGAGCAGAGCTTTCTTCAGGCTCTTCATCATCGAGAATATCCCCACTGATAGAAAAAGAGAATAGACTGTCGGGGGAATCTTGCTCCTAAAAGAAAAAGTGACGTTAGCAGAAGAACCTAAGTGTTAAAGTTTAGCTAAGGGAGTTAACTTACTTGTTTTAAGGCAATCTCTCGCCTTTGGCTTGAAGAAGCAACCTCAGGCACAACTGCCGATGGCGTTTCCTGTGTTGGTACCTCGATCGGCTGCTGCTGCAATACCGGTGCCGATGAAGATCCTTGTACGGGTACAATTGCTGATGGAAGAGCAGTTGCCGATGGAGAAGTCTGCACAGGTACATCAGGGGATATCGGGCGAAGCGAGGATGCTGATGGTGAAATTAGAGCTTGTGTAAGTCTCGCCCGCTTTGATTGTGACTCATCCTCTGATGAAGCCTTACGCTTGTGCTGTAAAATATCGGCATCGGATGGCTGGGGGCATCGGCAATGGATGGTTGGAGTGTCTGCGTACTCAGAGCAGTTGCCGATGTGACTACTTGGTGCTGTGAGAGAAATAGATGAGTAAAAGTGCCGATACGATGGTCAGAGTTTAATTTGAGGGGTACCTCTGCAGAATCGTCAAGGACGACGAAGTGTGGTGAAGACAAGGGCGAGGTACCGATGAAGATTCGATTGGTGTAGAACTCGCGCCCTGAAATGTGAGATCAGTAAATCACAGCAATCGGCATCTGCAAAAGAAAGTGAGATGATTACCTGAGATGTCTGTGCCAAAGATGTGGCCGATTTGATGCTCTTCTTGGAACGACCATGGCCCATCAGAGCGTCTAGCGAAGGAGCTTTAAGATCGATGATGGATACTAGGGAGATCGGCTGCAGCTGTATTACCTTGCCGCTCTTACTCAGTGTTGGAACCAGATCATCGACCTATTTTAAAAAAAAGTTAGTTGCCGATAGATTAAAGGGAAGTTGAAAGAAGCGCAGCTGGTCAGACTTACCACATCGGCAGGGATGGCGTGATCGGGATCAATGAGATTCTAGTAAAGGTGAGGAGATGCAAAGAATAGCTGCTCTTTCCATTCTTGCCACCATAATCTGAAGGACTCGGTGACGAAGGAAGCCGGTACCCAATCGGTCAGATCAACATTAGAGGTATCAGCATCAGGAAGGAGAGTAACAATCTTGTGCCAATCCATGTGGTTCGCGATGGTCTCTCTCAGTTTAATCACATCGGCAAAACAGAGGTTGATGGGCAGTTGTCCAAAGGCTAATTGTCTTGCTGCTGCCGATGGATAATAAAACTCATATGTGGGGTTGATGTTCTTCCCACTTCCAAATATGTTGACCAGGATGGCGCAAGGGGTGATTATTGCACTAAGAATATCAGCATCTTTATTCAAAGCCTCATCGGTAAGGTTAAAGGAAAGAGGGAATCTTGCTTCTTCATCAACATACGGGACCCAGGCCCGAAGCTCAGAAGGGATGCCTATGTAGAGTCTATGGAAGAGATTACCGATCTGAGCTCTGTTTGCTTCCACCCCTAGTAATACTGCCAGTGCTTCTCCAAAGTTGATAGGAGGGCGTGTTGCCGATTCTTCTTCCCCGAGTTGATAGTCTTTAGGAAGATTTTGAGGGAATCGCTGGGCGAACAGATCAATGTGGAAATACTTGTGCATATGGGTGTTCAGCCACATATTGATGAACCACCAAGGGCCTTCCAGATTGCCGATGGATTTGCCTTGTAGCAGCCTTTGTGACACTTGGTGAAGAAGATGTTAAACTGAGCCAAGGAGATATCGGCCAAGTGGGAGTCTGACGCCGTTGGCCAACATTTCTGCTGCAGGAAGGTGCATATTGGTCGGTCCAACTGTTCTGCCATAGAAGATGAATTTCTCAAGCCACATGTTCAAGAAAGCTGAGTGCTCCCGGTGATTTACTGATCCAGATTTCTTATACTCATTGATGTGACCAGTCAGCCGCCGATGTTCCTGGTAGTCAGCCGATGCTCAGGTTTTCTCTGGAACAAAGTGTTGTCATCGGTAGACGAGATATCCTAGCCAGTAAGCATATACACATCGGCAAGGGTTGGAGAAGCTGGTCCATGTCTGAAGATAAAGGCATTCATAGTATCAGACCAGAAATAGGAGGTGGCGATTAACAGTGACTCATTTCTCTCCATATCGGCAATAGATAGTCTGATGCACTGGTCTAATCTATGTTCTGCCCAATACAGCTCCATTGGCCTGGCGACCCTCAAATACCAGTCTTTCCATCCCTTAGTGGTTTTCGGCCAGGATCGAAAGGTATCAGTCCAGAATCGCAAATCAAAATTCTAAGCTCTAAAGGGGATTCGATTGGTTTCTGCGTTTATAATATCGATTGGGCCTAGATTCCCCATTGGGCCTAGGTAGATGAATTGATTCTGATGCGTTGGGATAAGAAGCTTATTGTAAAGTTCCTGAGATTAAAGACTGAAATGAGAAGGAGTCATGAACTGCGTGAAAAAGAAAAAAATGTCAAAAGACGGGTAAAGAAGAAGATTAACCTTGGGGACGTCGAAGGGGATAGCCATGGCCGCGACGAAGATGAAGAAAATGGAGAAAGCTAATGGAGGCTAAGAATCACCGTTAAGAGTGACACCGATCGAGTTTGTCGGAGGATCGCCTGCTGATGTCGCCGCTGGAGAGAGAAAAGCTAGGGTTTGAATCGCTGACGAAAAATGGGCCACGGCGGAGGAAGCATTATATGGGCCCGTTGGTACAGGATTTCTACTACAACGCGCGCAGCGTTCGAGGAGAAGTTCAAGCGGCTTGAGAAATCATGACCTGGAGAAAATTTCGGTGCATAAAGTATTTTATACTCCGAAATTGGGGGCATGTGTTGACACCGTTTTTCGGCACGTGTCAATAAGGATCGGGAGACTGAACTAAATCGACAAGAGGGTAGTTTTTTCTTCAGCATTGCTTCCAAGTTGCCGATGGATGGTTGCCAATGAAAGGCATGTTTATCTCGTACATTGCCGATGAAGCGGAAAAAGCTGTTGCTGATAAGGTAGGAAGGAAGACTAGAAGGTTGTTGTCGATGCCAGGGATGTGCCGATGAAGAGATAACTCCATCATGATGGAAACGGACAGAGGATCGGCGACACAGAGCTTATGATTTTCGTATTATAAGTTTAAGTCCAACTCCTATACGAGTTTTATTTCTTGTTCTTAAAGAGTTAGAGTTCGTATAAGGAATTAGTTTATTTCTTCTATATTTGAGCTTTGCGTGTTAAATTAGGACTCTTTGATTAGCGGGGTATAAATATATGTTGAAGGGTGTTGTAATGGACATCCAAGAATCAATAAACAAATCTACTTTTTATCACAATTTACTTCTACTAGTACTTTACTTTTCGACGACTTCGTCAAGCATTTTCTTTTTCAACGAGTTCTTTCAAGAATCGACGGGCTGCATCACCTTGATCTCCGGCGACCTTGCAGGTTCCGCGTCTACCGAGCATGATTCAGGCTTTGACTTCTGGGCGTATCGCTGTCATCTCATCTGATCTGTTCAACAGTTATCGAATACATTCTGAGCTTTGACGTCCGGGCGTATCGCTATCGTCTCGTTCAGTTTTTATTCAAATTATCATCCTTGTCGATTAACAGGTCAAATCGACTGGCACGCTTCGGATATCGAATTTGGGTATTAGCCCAGTGTGTTTGCAGATAGAATTTTGCATCAACACCTTGCAAAATAAGAAGGGTGTCAAAATTGCAAACTGTGTTTCAAAGCTATGTTTAGCAGAGGAACCCATGGGAAGCAAGTGTTAGTTTCGTTCGGACTGAAGAAGAGTTAGTAATGAACTAACCTAGGAGTGAAGCCATGTCAGGTTATTGCATGACTTTAGGGTGAGGTGAATGAAGACACCTGCGCAACCGACAAGATGACTGTCGATTTTAACGAGGCTGTAGCATTCAAGATGATAATGTTCAGGCATCAATAGGCCAAACTCTAATAGTCACTGAGTTTTCCAAAACAACCAAGTGTAATGAACACTATAAGTGAATAAACTATGAGCAGGGCGACGGTTGCGTGCTTTGGACCGAAGAGGTGAGAGCAGTAGAGCAACACGTAGCCAAACGCCAGTGCGGTGTGTGCCGATGCTTGTGCCCACTACCCCCAAGCCGCCAAGGCATAGAAGCACGGCGCTCCTCGATGCCGCCCATCTTGAAGCTTTGCTCGATGTCACGGATGACAAACTTGTGCACGCGTGTCTCATGGTGTCACCGCCTTGGGCAGCCGGAGGAGGGCGGGGTAGTGCCATAGAGGTACTTGCCGAAAGGGAGGACATCGGGATGCAGCATCTGCTTTGACTTCTCCGCTCGCACCATCATTGTTTTCTCTGCTCAATGCATCACCTCTGTTTTTTCAGACACGGCGCTGTCTCGTTGGAACTGTTTGGAATAAAGCAATGAAAACCAGAGGAATGGAAAAAGTACAAGTATAATGTCACGCCTGTCACCTCTGTTTCCTCTGGGCAGGCGCCACCTCTTTGAAACTACTTGGAACAAAGCAATGAAAAACAGAGAAATGGAAAAGGTACAGGTGCAATGTCCCAGCTCTTCGAGGCCGGTCCTGCTTACATCCGGCCATTTTTCTAGGACACAGACTACTCTCAAAAACCAACACCAGTCTTTTCTACTGTTGGTACACGTTCCCAGCAGATTTAGGATGAGGAGGGATGATAGGACCAAAACAGACCTCCTCGTGATATTAAATGGTGGAATTACAAGGTGGGCCCATGTGTAGGTGGCACTGCAACTACTAAAGGACAACCCCTTTATTACACAGGGGCATCATCTTTTATAGTGACTATCTAGCTCAAGATTAAAAATACAAGCATGCCCCCAAAGGGAGTATCGAACCCTAGATACTGAATCTATTACACGTGGGCCTCCCAAGGGCAAGCTGGTCCGTCACTTTATCGCTTCGACACATGGGTCGAGGCCCATCATGGTCCTTGAGAGGCCCATTATGTCTGCTTCTTGACGACGAGCCTCAGCTTGGCCCATGACACTATCTCGACGTCACCGTCTTGGGATGTCGCCACCTCTGCGCAGGGCCTCCACAGGAGTCGGGGGCTTGGTCGATAGACCTCCGCGAGCATGGGAAATGACACCGCTGGACCTGCATCGCTAACTGACTCCATGGTCCCCCGAGGTACCTCCTCGGCGGAGGTCCTACCTCCAGGGGCTCCTTTGGATCCTGCAGGCACAAGTATGAAAGGAATACTGGATTCGTTGGTTAGACTCCAAATCGGAGGTAATAAGCCTCTTCGGCCCTCGGGCGTGTCCCCAACATTCCTCCTTGAGGGTTAGGTCCAGCGGAGGCGGGTCTAGCCATCAACATGCTCCCAGCCATGGAGGCTGTGCTTACCTCCGATCCCCCTGGCCCATTGAACATTGGACCGGAGGCTTTGCATTTTTACCGTTACCCGGTTTTTAATATTAGGCGTTGATTTTGAGTTGGTTCATCTGTTGCCATTCGATTCATGGGTCATCATGACCGTTGGGCTGAGAAGTCGAGGCGCCACTTCGCTGCCTATATAAGGGGGGTAGGTGGTGAAAATGACCCATACTCCCTTTCGCTCGCCACCGCGTAGTTTGTTCTGCTACTTGCTGTCTCCGCTCTAGTTTTGCCTTGGCATCCTACCGCCGTGGCACCTAAACGCCCGTGTTGTGCGCGTTGTCATCTGTTCTCTGGCCCTTATTCCCGTTTCTAGGGTGTCAGAGTTAGAGGCTTCATAGATCTTTTTGAGCAGTGCATGCTGGCTGCTGCGAAGGCTAAGGATCTTGAAGAGTCTCTGTCGGACGTCGAACCATCCCCGGGTGAGTTGATGGCTCCGAAGGTTGCTACGGCTACTGCCGAGGTCTCGTACGACTTTGGTCGTAGTCAAATGACGCAGAGCATGATTGCGGAGCTTGAGGGGAAAGGCTTTTTCCCTCCTGGTTCTGGGCGACCTCCGCGTGGAGAGACCGTGCCAAAGCCTAAGAAGAATGAGGTCGTCGTCTTTCGGGATTTCTTTACCTGTGTCCTACGCTTCCCTTCGACCAACTTCCTTGGTATATTCTTGAATGGTTCGAGGTTCAACTCCATCACATGACTCCCTATGCTTTCTTGAACATGAGCAAGTTTCTCTGGGCCGTTGAGTCTTACAGAGGTGGGCTTAGTATGAATACCTTCATGAAGTATTATGAGCTATAGAAGCAACCATGCTATGTTGGCACTAAGATAGCTCAGTTTGCATCATGTAGTTTTATGGCTAAGAGGAAGCCGAGCAAGGGTAAGGAAAAAATTGTAATCTCTTGGTGTTAGAGGGGAAAGTATGAGCCTGCTGATTGGTTAGATTTCTAGTTTTATGTTCGGACCCCTAGTGTTACTCGCCCTGACGAAGATGGTAGAAGCGTTACTCGGTTTCCTTTCGCTTCCGTGATGACTCCGATGAATCCTCTGACTAGTGTAAAGCCTGGTTCCGTTGACTCTGATAAGCGAAGGTCTTGCACAGAGGGTTTCAGTGTGGCTTGTCGTATTCTGGTGGGAGAGATCTTGTTGAGGAGATGATAGCCTCCGATTACTGGCCCCTGCTTGGTGGTTCAGGGCAGAAAAAATTTACCATAGAGAAGCTGGATCTGCCCGTGTTTGGAGTTGCTGGTGGTATCCCTTGCCCACATTTTGGGCTTTGTTTTTCGGAGGGTCAGAGCAAGGAGGAGTTTGTCTACCTGGCCGAGTAAAAGGCTGTTGAGATTCTTGGGGAGGTTTCTGAGAGGGAGTATCTTGCTTGGAGGTCGGAGGCTGGTACCATGCCCCGTCTTAATAGGGTTTTTGAGGAGCTTGGCATTCACTACACTGAGCGTGAGCTCCCTGAGAAGTTGAAGAAGAAAAATGAGAAGAAAAAATTTACTGCTGCCGGTGCTGCTACGAAGGCCGCCGAGGAAAAGAAAAGAAAAGCTGGTGCTTTGATGCGCGGAGGCTCAAAGAAACAGAAAGAGGCCTCCACTAAACCTGCGGAGATGGAGGATGTTTTTGAAGATTTTTATGATGAAGAAGGGAACATCATCACTAATCTAGAGGTGGAGACTGAGTTTGTGATAGAAGCTGGATCTTTAGCATTGCCTGGTTCTGAGGTCTCATCTCGGCGGTCTCTGTCGCCTGTTGCTTCCCCAGAGGTGTCCCATGCTTTGAAAATTGACACCTCTGGTTCGCCTTTGGTTTGGCCTGTCTTGTCGTCTGCTGGTCCCCTACCTTGGCATGTTGAAACGGTGCCCCCTGAGCTTTTTGTGAAGCCATTTGCCAGTGCGTATCTCAACGCCAGTTCTGATGAGGATGAATTAGAGGAGGCTGGTGTTACGTCTCATCGTGCTAAAAAGCCAGTGGAGACTGCCCAACTTGGAGCGGAGGATACTGCGGTCCACGAGGATGCCTACACCTTGAGTCAAGGTAACGTTCTTACTCGAAGTATGACCTATGTGGATGTCCTGACATTGAAGGTTTCTTGTGGTTATGCCTCTGATGGGAAAGTTTCCTTGTTCGGTGAGCATAATGTTCTTTGAGATTTTATATTTTCTTGTTCCCTTGTGACTTATGTTTATGTTTTTTCTTTTGTGTATCTGCTTTCAGATAGGCTTAGTGCTGAGGCTGCTCAGAATGCCCCTCCACCGCCTCCGGCACCTGGTGCACCATTTCCCAGAGGAGCTGTTACTGAGATGGTGCCCAAGGCTCCACAACCTCCGGTGAACGTCATTGGCTCCAGGTCTTTCCTGTCCAGCAGCTGTCCCGATGAGGGCATAAGTGCTCTCCTTGGCTAGGCTCAAGGTATTGACTAGCTGACTGATGCTATGGGTGGAGACCTGTACCAGCGTCTGGTAGGCTGCCATTTCAAACCTTGATGAATGCCAACATTAATCATCATGTTATTGTGAGTTTGGTTTCATTTTCTCCGCTCTTAACTATATATATTTACCTTCTCTTTCTCGTGTATTTGATTTTGGCATTGCTTTGTTACTATCTCCAGAGTGCCGCCTTGTCCATGGCCGTTCAGACCAGTAGTGGTGCTGAGCTGGTTAAAAAGGATGACGCTATCAAGGTTTTGAAGGAGATTGAGTCTCAGACCCATGAGAGGGATCGAATGGCTCAAAAGGCCTCTAGTTTGGAGAAGCAACTATCAACTCTTGGGGTTCAATCTGATGACTTGAAGAAGTCTCTTACTGCTGCCAAAGAAGCGGAGGCCACCGCCAATCAGCGAGAGACAAAGCCGCTGAGATTTCGAATCTCCTATGCCAGGAAATGGATGTTGAATGGCAGTTGACGGCGTCTCTTAAGGCTAAAGTTGAAGAACTTGAGAAGGAACTGACTGCCGCTAGGTCGATTGGGCTGGAAGTGGCTGAATCCTACGTCTCCGCTGTCCGGGCTTTTGGTGGTGTGGCGACTCCGGTTAGCCCTGAGTCTTCTACCTCTGTGATCTTTTCCTGGATCAAGGCGAATCTCGACAAGCTTAATGAGTTTATGACTGGAGTCTCTAATTTCAGTGCAAAAACCTCCGCCACCTGTCTATGCAAACTCTTTGTGTCTAAGGACATTGTTCAAATTGGGAATTTTGATTGTCCTGAGCTAGAAGATCCTGCTGAACTTGGCAGAATGGATCGGTTTGTTAAGACCACCGTGCGTAGCTTCATGGAGAAGTTCTGGTCCAAGTTTGGCCGGTTGGAGACCGTTGCCATGGCTAATGTTACTCGTAAAACGGTATGCATGGTTAGCTTTTACTGTCTTATTTGTTGTAAGAGTTGTGTTGGTGATTTTCTTCTCTTATTTTCTACCTTTTTCAGCAACTAAAGTATGGCAAGCGCAGCGGTCATGGCCTGACTTCTTCTGGCAGCACATCTGCAAGCACCCAGGGATCTGCCGACGCTGGTGCCTCCGGTTCTCAAGTTCTTCCTACAAATGCTGGGACTGATTCTATGATGGAGCAAGTGGTGGCATCTCCGGGGGCTCGGACGGGGCATCTGAACTTGACCACTGAAGAGGTGTAAAAATTCATCTTGATTTGTGGTTGTGTATATTTTGTCTTTTGCTAACCTAGTGCCAGCGCGCACGTGTAAGGAACAATTTAAGTTACTCTTGGTTTTATAAATTATTAATGGCCGAATCATCCTACGCAGGTCTGCAGTTTGGGGCCTGTGCAGGAGGTCGAGCCTATTACCTTTATGCGCGATGATGTTTACATTAGCGGCGAGCTGTGGGATTATTGGAAGTCGGCATTTCCTAGGTGCACAGTGGATGACATGTTTGATTTTATTCTTAGCGACTTAGATGATAAGCGCTCTAGCTTTACTCATTCTCTTGCATGGTGTGGTCCAACTGGACCTTTGTAATTATTCTTGCTTGCGCGAAGGCTGAGTGTTGCTATGGAACTATCATTTGTGAGCTTGTTTATTTCTACCTCCGCTATGCTGTGGGGTCTGTTTGAATTAGTCAGAGGCCTTCGTGCCAGATTGCAATTGTGGCCTCCGGAAGTGATTTATGCTTTCCTCCTCGAAGGTTGTAACCACTTTAAAGCATGTTTATGTACTAATAATTTTACTTTATTGTTAACATAAGTTGGGTATTACAATCGTTGTTTCTCTTCGACCAGTGTTGGTGTTGATTTTGCTGTGTGTCGGTGTTCTGACCCTCGAGGGTTTAACACCAACGAGTAATATTTGTAATTGCGTGCTCCCTTAATCCGGTGGGTGATGCAAGAAGGACACAGCGATTTATCCTGGTTCGGGCAAAGAAGGCCCTACGTCCAGCAGGGGGAGGATAATTCGTGTTATATTGCATCGAAGTGCTAGTACAGGGGAAAATACAAGCGGATGTGAGGAGCGTGAGGTGGGGCTTTGGCGTTCGGACGCCTAGCTCTCGACCTTACACAAGCTCATGGTGTTGTTCTATGGTCTAGAGCCTTAGCGTTTCTACGCTCTAGATCCTCTTGTTTCCGTTTGGTCCCCTTTTCTAACACCCTGGTGCCTTCTTTTATAGATGAAGGAGGGGCACAGGGGTACATGTATTTCGAATTCGCATGACGTTGAGGCCGATCACGTCGATGCTGCTGTAGTGATGTACGTCGGTATGGGAGGTCCTGCAACCATTGCGTCGGGAGTTGTTGAGTCTCGCTCGAGGGTTCGTTTGTTGACGTCGAGGGGCGACGGTCGAGGGTCTTGGCTTGAGTCGAGGGGGTCGAGTCGAGGGGGTCGAGCCTCATTGGATAAGGTCGAATCCAGGGAAATGCGGGAAACGTACTATTCATATGTCTCGAGGGGGTGCTGGATATGGCACAGTGCTCGGCATGGTGCAACAGCGAAGTACGATCCGTAGGATTCCGAGGCATGGGCGGTAAAAGCAAGATTTGACCGCCACTCCCGTGACTGTTACCATAACTGTGGCCATACGGTTAGGCGGGGGTAGGTAGATTGCATTAAATGCGCCCGGATCCGTACGGGAGAGTCGGTAGCCGAGGGGTGCACTGCCCTCGAGGACGGCCCATTCGCCCGAACGAAGTTCCGTCCTCGAGGGCAGGCTCGTTTGACGGGCGAAGTTACGTCCTCGAGGGCAGGCTCATTCGCCGGGCGAAGTTCCGTCCTCGAGGGGTCGCCCGAATTATACCCTCGAGTGTATAGTCCTGGTCCGTTCGGTAACCCCTCGAGCAGGCTCTAGCTTTGGGCCGTCGTTATCCGTTCGTGGGTCAGCCCGATATGTCTTTGCCTGCGGGTTAGTGCGGGAGGTCACTGGAGGGTTCGCGTGGCTGATTTTGTGGGGTTTAGTTCGGTAAACCTGGGGTTTGGGGTACCCATTTCCTGGGTAACGACACTGTGTATTACCTTTTTATTGCTGTGTTTGCCTTTGTGGTCTTCAGCTATGTCTCTACGCATCCTGATACTTGATATGCGGAGGTGAGCCGCGGTTGATCTTAGCGGAGACGAGGGGACGTTACGAGTCCTTACGCGGTATCCCCCTTGTCTCCGCTCAAGCGATGATCCTGATTGGCTTGCGCTGTCGGCTAACTTCTTTGGCATTATCTCGGAAACCCTCGTTGTCTCCAGGTTGTTTCTTTTGCCAATCCCCTTACGAATTCTTGCGTGGTGTCTTATTATTTTTGTTCATCCGTACGCGCACATCTGCCTCCATCTCCCTTAATCGGATTTTGGCTACGGGGAGTTGCTTGTGGTTGGAAGGTGCAAAGTGGTGTGCTGACAGATGGTTGTGGAGTTTGTCATGTACAAGCTGGCGTTGGAGGTTCACCTCCTTCTCTTCGTACTGAGCGTCTGTTGGATTTGAATCAACTGGCTGGGTTTCCAGAGGCACAGGGTGGTATGCAGCCGGGTAGCGATAGGGGGTATTCCGTGACTGATCAAGGCTTGCCTCCACCAGCGCCTGCTTTTCAGGGAGCCTTAGCTTGCTTACTTTCAGATGTACCTCCGGAGGCTGTATTCTTTGCTCTTTTGTAGGCTGAAGTGCTGGCAACTTTCGGGCCACTTCCATGTCTTGTGGTTGCAGGTTAACTGGGTGGAGTGGCTAGATATCTTGACCCAGAGGTTGTGTGTTCTGGTCTAGCAGTTAGATACATGTGCTTTGCACATTGTTCCTATTATGAGCAAGGCGCAATGAGTCTTATCGACTGTAAGCGTAAAGTTGAATAATAAATGATCTGGCTTTATGTATTATCTCTGCTTCGGAGTGTTTATATTGCTGAACTTAATTTTTTGTGGTTATATTGCCTTCACTTTGGAAGGTGTATGATACGGAGGTTGCTTGACTTCGTGAACTCATACCTATGTGTGTGTGTTACCTCCGCTTATTTTAATATTGTACTTCGGAGGTCACAGCTGGTGAGTGTGATGCTGCTCTCTTTTTAGAGCTACCAGTGTCTGAGTTGGTTCACAGGTCTTTTCCCGGTTTTCTTCACAACTTATGGTTGTGATTGCCTGCCTTGATATGACAGGGCTTTTTCGAGGGCTTTTGGCGTTTCACGGAGGTTGCTTCATGCCTTCTCATTTTTTTAATGGTGGCATGAAGTGACCTTGTAAATCATGAATAGTTGTCGAACATTGCAGCCGCAGTGCTGGCTGCTTTCGACTGTTCTAGGTATTTTTTCGGGGTCCTCTTTATACATTCAGAGGTTAATTACATACGGTCTTGCCTCATCAAAAACCTCACCTTTGATTTGGAGCCCTTTTGTGAGGAAAAGAGTGCAAGTCATTTTTGCAGAAAAAGTAAATTGCAGGAATTTAAACCTATGGACCTCCGCTTATAATGCTACGGAGTCCTTACATTCTATGTGTAGTATTTCCTAAGGCTATCAATGTTCCAGGAGTGAGTTGACATTCTTCCTTCTGCATCTTGCAGATAGAATGACCCTTTCCTTCTGCCTTGCTTAGCTATGAACAGTCCTTCCCATTTTGGCTGTAGTTTCCCTATGTTTTGAGCGTTTGGCCTCCGCCTTATTACCCAGTCACCATCTTTAATGTTTTTAGTGACCACTTTTCCATCCCTCCATTTTCTGGTTTGGTCTTGGTATTTCTCGATGTTGTCGATTGCCTCTCCTTCGGTCATCTCTTTGGTGTACTCTTCATCTTTTGCGAGGTTCTGTTTTATTACGCGGAGGCTCTGGTATTTGATCTCCTCTGGCATCATTGCTTCTTCTCCATATAGTAGCTTAAATGGAGTGAACACGGTGGCTCTTGATACGTTTGTGTTGTGAGACCATACCACTTTTGGCAGCTCTTCCACCCATTTGCCCCTTTTTGTGATCCAACAATGTCTTGGAGATTGCTGAGAATATTATTCTATTTGACCTTTCCACTTCTCCGTTACTTTCTAGGTGATAGACTGATGCAAAGGCTATTTGTGTGCCGATGCTCTTGCAGAATTCTTTGAACTTGTCTGAATCGAATTGTTTCCATTGTCGACTGTGAGTGTCCTTGGAACCCCGAATCTGCAAATTATGTTTTGCCAGAAGAATTTTTTGACTGTTTCGGAGGTGATTGTTGCAAGTGGTTTGGCTTCTATCCATCTTATGAAGTATTCTACTGCCACTACTGCATATTTGCTTCCACCCTGAGCCAGGGGTAATGGCCTACGAGATCCATTCCCCATCGCTGAAGTGGCCAGACCGGACGTATTAGCTGTGATTGCCCTCCCGGAGACACTTGGTGCGGTGCAAAACTCTGGCATGCTTTGCAAGTTGTTACTATTTGCAATGCGTCCTTGATATGTGTTAGCCAGTAAAATCCTTGCCTGATTGCCTTTGCTGAGAGTGCTCTGGGGCCAATGTGCGATCCACACATTCCTGAGTGAATATCCTGTAAGAGGTCTTTGCCTTCTGACTCAGTGATGCACTTAAGCAATGGTTATAGGACTCCGTCTATTATTGTGTAATTCTTTGCCCGTACGACCAGTCTTGCTGCACTTGATTCCTCTGATGTCACATGGACTCCATTGATGTGATCAATTATTGCTTTCCTCCAATCCTCCGTGTTTACTAGGAGTACCTCCGCAAATGCCTTAGTTGTTTTTGCAGTAGCTGGCGATGTCAATTCTTGGAAGAAGGTTCCTTTGGGTACCTCCGTTTGATTTGTCGCTGCTTTGGCTAACTCATCTGCCTCCGTGTTGTCCTCCCTTGGGGTGTGCTTTAGGGTAAAACCCTGGAATCTTTTTTCCAGACCCCTGATTACTTATAGGTATGCGGCTAACTCTAGGTTTCTGGCAACATAGTCTTTTCTACTTGTCCTGTTACTATTTGTGAATCGGTTTTGACCATGATGTATTTTGCACCAAGTGCCTTGGCCTTGCTGAGCCCTAGGATTACTCCTTCGTACTCGGCTATATTGTTGGTTGCTTTGAAGTATAGTCTTGCTGTGTATTTCATTTTGATGCCCAATGGTGATATTACCACTGCGAGGCTCCTACAACTTGGATGCCCCATACGCCGTCTATGTATAGTGTCCATATTGAAGCCTCCGCTTTGTCTTCCGCGTGCTGCGAAGATGTCCATTCTGCCAAAAAGTCCGCGAGTGCTTGAGACTTGACTGCTGTCCTTGAGATGAACTTGATGCTAAACTGAGATATTTTTGTTGCCCATTTACTGATTCTCCCTGATGCCTCTTTGTTGCCTAGGATGTCGACAAGCGGTTGTGCTGTTGGGACCAGGATCTCATGTTCTTGAAAATACTACTTAAGCTTCCTTGATGCTGTGACTACTGCGTATGATATTTTTTTGACTTTCAAATATTCAGTTTTGCCCCCTGCAACACTTCCGATACATAGTATACTGGGTGATGTACGCTTTTGTTGTTAACTTCCTTTTCTTGCACTAGCACTGCGCCAATTTCTCCTGAGGAGGCTGCTACGTATAGTAACAAGGTTGCCTCCGCATCTGGTGCTATGACCATAAGATCCTTTGTCACATAGTTTTTGAGCTGCAGGAATGCCTTCGACTGCTCTTTGCCCCATTCAAATTTGTTCGAGGCCTTGAGTGCTCTAAAAAATGGTAGACTTCGTTCTGCTGATTTTGAGATGAATCTGTTGAGTGTTGCTATTATGCCTGTCAGTCGCTGTACTTTCTTTTTATTTCTGGTTCTCTCATTGTTAACACTGCTTTTGTTTTATCTGGGTTTGCTTTTAGCCCTTCTAGACCAACAATGTAACCGAGCATCTTTCCCTTGCTTACTCCAAAGATACATTTTTCTAGGTTCAGCTTTAACCCTGCTTCTCTGAGATTGGCGAATGTTTCCCTGAGGTCGTCCAAGTGATTTCTGGTTTGTTTGCTGACCCCTGCTAAGTCATCAACATAGGCTATAATGTTCCTCCGAAGTTGAGCTCGCAATACAATCTGAATCATTCTTGAGAATGTTGATCCTACGTTTTTGAGACCTTCTAGCATCCTAACAAAACAATAGGTTTCGAAGGGGGTCGTGAAGCTTGTTTTCTCTTCATCCTCCTTTCTTAGCCATATCTGGTGGTAACCTAAGAAACAATCTAACAGAGAGAAGCGCTTGCATCCTGCTGCCTTGTCGACTGATGCATCTATCATAGGTAATGGGAAAGGATCTTTTTTACAGGCCTTGTTGAGATCTGTGAAGTCTATGCACATTCTCATTTTGCCGTTCTTTTTTGGCACTAAGATAACATTTGCTAGCCAGTCTGAGTACTTGACTTCTCTGATGACCTTGGCATCTAATAACCTTTGCACCTCCGCTTTTGCCGTAATTATGCATTCTTTGGACATCTTTCTCTGTTTTTGCTTCCTAGGTTTGACATTTGGGTTGAGCTCGAGGATGTGTTCAATCACATCCCGACTGATTCCTTGCAGATCTGATGCTGACCATGCAAATACGTCCTTGTTCTTTGTTAGCAGTTCTAACAAGTCTTTTCTCTCTACCTCTGATAGGTTGGCGCCTATGGTCACTTTCCTGTTAGGGATTGTTTCTTCCAATGGTAATGTTATTGTGTCCTCTTGATCTGCCATGTTGGTGTTTCCCACAGGCATGTCCGAAGGCTCCTCTGCTGCTACGGTGTTGATGTTTCTATGTGCTTTGTAGATTGCTTTCTCTATGTTTATTGCTTCTTTTTGACTGCCTCGCACTGTAATGATCCTGTGCAATGCTGGCATTTTCATGCAGAGGTATCCCATATGTATTGCCACATTAAACGTGTTTGTAAATCCTCTTCCCAGTATTGCGTTGTATTGGTAGTAGACGTCTACCATGTCAAATGTGATGTACTCTGTCCTAGCGCAGTCTCCGTCTTTGAATGACACTGGTAATGATATCCTGCCTAGTGCATTGATATTTTTTCCACCAAATCCGATTAGCAGAGTATCTGGCGTTGCAGCTGGCTTCTACTAAGTTTCATTTGATCAAAGACATTTACAAAAATGATGTCTGCTGAGCTCCCAGAGTCTACGAGTATTCTGCTTACCTTTCATGCCGCTATGTTTGCCTTTATGACCATAGCGTCCGCGTGCGGGTAGCTTTCTACTTGAAGATCTTGCTCTGTGAATTCTATTGGTATTTTGGACCATTCTATTGATTTGTATGCTCCTTGAACTGCTGCATTGGTTACCATACAGAGGTGATCCTTTTTCTGCTTCTTGGTCTCAAATTCCAGGGCTGAGCCTCCGGCTATAAGTAGTATCATGCCAATGGTTGGTAGTGCCGAGTGCGGATTTAACTGATTTTCTATCGGAGGCTCAGCCTTCGGAGCTGCTGATGGGGTTAAAGCATACTGCAGAGGTGCTGGTAATGCTTCATACTGCCTTTGGTGTGCCGCCGGAGGTGCCTACATCTGTGTTGATTCAATAAGTGTTATGTGCGGAGGTCTTGGGTTGATGTAAGTTAGACCATTTTATGCTTTGTTCGAGGTGTAACCCTGGTGCTGCGCTGTTTGTTGATACGCTAGTCTCCAGGCTGGTAGTGATGCTGGAGAGCACTGGTAGGCCAGGTTTTGCTGTGGAAGTGGTCCTGGACTGTATCCTAGAAAACTTAGGTTGTATTGCTGATGGAGCTACGAACCATGAGTGTGATTTACCTCTCTGCTACTTTGCTACTGGGGCTGCAGTTGTGATTGTTTACTTTTCATCCTATCAAGTGTCTCTTGGGCCTCCGAGAAATCTCGTGTGACGTGCCCTTTATCCTCTCCATGGCAGAGGCAATATGGCTTCTTTGGTTTCTAGTTCTTGGTCCAGTTTTTAGACTTGTTGCTTTTGATGTAGCCCTTTCCTCCTTGATTTTTCTGCTCATAATTGGCTTCTTTTTTGTCCCAAGCATTCGGAGGCTGGTTACTCTGCAAATTGAAAACTTGTTTCTGCTGGTCCTGGTATTGTTGTCTTTGCTGGTTCCTGTTATCTCTTCTGTTGCCATTATTTGAAAACTGATTACTTTGACTATTCGCTTCTTCTAATCTTTTACGGAGGTTATTGTCAGACCTGCAGTATTTTTCGAACTCCTCGTGCAGCTGAGCCATTGTGGCTGGCTTCTTTCTTGCCAAGTGACTAGCAAATGGGCTGATCTTGAGTCCTTAGATTGCTGCTTCTATGGCTACCCCGTCAGGGATGTCTGGTGCTTTAGCCCGGAGGTGTAGGAATCTCTGATAATAGTCTCTGAGGGGTTTGCCCTTGAGGTGCTTGTTGCTGAACAAGTCTGATGATGTTAGCGACTCATTCGTGTAAGCTTTGAAGTTTGCTAGTATCTGGTCTCATAGGTTATCCCATGAGGATACAGTGCTTGGCTTCAACATTGAGTACCATGCCAGTGCATCTCCTTCTGCTGCAATCACAAATGATTTAGCCATTACATGATCGTTGCCTCCTGCGGAGGCTACTGCAACTTCAAAACTCATTATAAACTATCTCGGATCTGAATTGCCATTGAATCTTGGCAGAGATACAGGTTTGTAACTTGGAGGCCATGGTGAGCTTTGCAGACCTTCGGACAGTGGTGACTTTGGGTCAAAGACTCTTGGTGTGGGTAGGCTTGGAATTATGGTGTGCGCAGCTTGCGTGTTTATAGCTGGGGGACGACTTGCTGTGATTGGTTGAGCGGTCTCCAATGGACTTGCTGCCGGAGGTTGCATGCTCTGTATTTCTGCTTGCAGAATAGCCATTTGTTGTCTTATCTCGTTCGCTTGACGCGATGATTGTATTGTTCTTTGGGTGGCGGCTTGCTGCGCCCTTAACCTGTCTCTTTTGGCTTCCATGGGGTGCATCTCATCTCTCAGCCTGGCCAACTCGTCTTCTTGGTTCTGGGCTGGCGGATGCTGCTCGGATGGGACCCCTCTTTGCGCGGCATTGTTGTTCTCGTCATCACCTCCGTCTTCTGGTGCGGAGGCGTAGGTGCTTCGAGTGTTTCTTCTTAATCTCCCGTGAGCAGAGGGTTGTGGTACCTCCGTCTCGGCGGCAGTACGTCTCCTAACGGAGGCCTTTCTTCTGGGTGGCATCTGTAGGCGTTATCTTTAGCCAGACACAAATGGTGGGAGCCAACTGTCGGTACACGTTCCCAGCAGATTTAGGATGAGGAGGGATGATAGGACCAAAACAAACCTCCTCGTGATATTAAACGATGAAATTACAAGGTGGGCTTAAGGGTAGGTGGCACTGCAACTACTAAAGGACAACCCCCTTTATTACACAAGGGGTATCGCCTTTTATAGTGACTATCTAGCTCAAGATTAAAAATACAAGCGTGCCCCCAAAGGGAGTCTCAAAACCCTAGATACTGAATCTATTACACGTGGGCCTCCCAAGGGCAAGCTGGTCCGTCACTTTATCGCTTCGACACATGGATCGAGGCCCATCACGGCCCTTGAGAGGCCCATTATGTCCGCTTCTTGACGACGAGCCTCAGCTCGGCTCATGACACTATCTCGACATCGCCGTCTTAGGATGTCGCCACCTCCGCGCAGGGCCTCCGCAGGAGTCGAGGGCTTGGTCGATAGACCTCCGCGAGCATGGAAAACGACGCCGCCGGACCTCCGTCGCTGACCGACTCCACTGTCCCCCGAGGTACCTCCTCGGCGGAGGTCCTGCCTCCGGAGGGCTCCTCTGGATCCTGCAGGCACAAGTATAAAAGGAATACTGGATTCGTTAGTTAGACTCTAGATCGGAGGTAATAAGCCTCTCCGGCCCTGGGGCGTGTCCCTAACATCTACACACTTTGTCCTCATGTGCACCCGGAAAAGACTTGCTTGGAAGTTGGAACAAAGCAATGAAAACCAAAGGAATGAAAAAAGTACAAGTGTAAGGTCCCACCTCCACTCGCAGCGTCGCCTCTGTTTTCTCTAGACACGGTGCCGCCTCTTTGAAACTGCTTGGAACAAAGCAATGAAATACAGAGGAATGGAAAAAGTACAGGTGCAATGTCTCGCCTCGCCTCTTCGAGGCTGGGCCTGCTTACATCCGGCCATTTTTCTAGAACATAGACTACTCTCATAAACCAACACCAGTTGCATCTAGAAAAGACTTCATAGTGGGTCACCCATCACTCCAAACAAACACGCTTAACTTAAGAGTTTTTAGAAGATTGACTTAAAAAAATATAATTTATTGGTATAAGTATTCTATTAATAAAAGGTTTTATATCTTCTCCACGGTCGTGGGGCGGACGCTAGCGAGGGGCACGGAGGACATACATATTATGGCGCAATTGACCGTTGTCCCGTGGAAAGTAGTAAAAGCCACCCGCCTTTTTCTTTCTTTTCCTTTGGGCTGCCGTCCTCCGTTCCGTTCCTCCCATTATTACCGATGACTATGATGAGAGGAAACACCGCACAGGCACAGCTAGCTAGCACAGCCGCCACCCCCTTCGCTTTCCCTTCCCTTCCACGGACGGAACACGGACAGCAGCAGAGCAGAATGCGGCGAATCTGCATCTCCAACTCCAAGCTTGTGTTTCTCCTGCTGCTTTGCGCCAGGATGCTGATGCTACCAAAGATCCATGGTAAGTAAAATCATTCGATCAATATCGAATCGAATCTCAGAGGCCTCAAATTGATTTACCAGTGCTTGATGGCGGTGGTGGCAGGGAACCCGGCCAACGACCTTGTGGCCCTCATCAACGACAAGAGGGCGGCGAGCAAGCTGCCTGCGCTCCGCAACAGCAGAGGCCTCGGCTGCATGGCGCTGCAGTACATCTCCGAGTGCATGGCCGCCACGGGCTGCAGCAGCGGCAACTCGGTGGCGTGCCAGCCCCCCGAGGCCCACATCACGGAGGTCTACGCCGCCAACTGCGGCGTGGAGCTCCCCACGGTGGACGTCATCTCCGGCCGCCTCGTCGGCTGCCACCGGGACCGCGACGGACCGGAGCACGCGCTGCAGGCCGTGCTCACCACCAATGCCACCAGTGCCATGGCGGTCATCCGCGGCAAGGAGCACACCCAGGTGGGCGCCGGCTTCGACCGGGCGCACCGCCGCGGGCCCTTCTTCTGGTGCCTCCTCTTCAGCAGCGGCAGCGCCAACTCCACCTTCCTGATGGAGGCCGGCGGCAAGGGCATCCAACAGACCCATGGCTGCTTCAGCGCGCCAGATCGCCCCTCGTGCAACGCTGCGCCGCCGCACCGCCCCAGACAGCTCATGTTCACCACCATTTGCGCTTGCGCAGCGGTGGCGCTGCTCTTCCGTTGCCTTGCCTGCTAACTACTCCGTCGTTCGTTCGTAATGCGGTAGCTTATTGTTAGCTTTCAGTTCAGTTACGTGCTGGAACAATGGATGCTGGATGATGATGACGACAATGATTTGCTATTTCTTTTCATTCCTGATGAACTGAAATTCTATTCTTTTCTCTCTTTTTTTTGACAAACTGAAATTCTATTCTATTCACCCCCGAATTGTTCCTCTCAACGCACACCATCCACCCTCAAATGCCAAGACACCACAATCCATTCTTTCACCGCCATCACAAAACACCAAGGACAACGCACACGGTCATTCTTTCACCTGCACTGACTCAACTAATCAATCACTGAAAGCTAGAGCCTAGTTTTAGCATCCTGCTAGTATATAATACGTAGCATTTCCACCCATAAATGTTGCCTTGTCCATACAACAAATACAGTGAACTACACTCAGTCGACTCGACTCCACACAATACAGTAGTAGGACAATTAAGTAAGGACCAGAACCACCGCAAGACACAAAGTGTGCATGTGCTGGTGGGCATGATCAGGCGGAATTATACAGCAAGGAGGCGATGCTTATCCTTGGCAGCAGCGCAGCCAGAGACTGCAAAAGATGTTGCCGAGGAATCTACCGTTTACATAGTTACAAAATGGCACATCCCTTCTGCGCCTTCTTCTTCTTCTTATTCTTTTGCTTTGGAGGCTGGAGAACAACCTTAATTGCCGCGTCAAACACTGCTTTTATGTTCTGGAGGTGCAGAGCAGCGCAAGTCAGTAACCACAAACACAGCAAATGGGGAGCTCAATGCTGAATTTAGTGCGGGGGAAAAGAAAAGAATCACAGTACTTGTTGCGTTTTTGAACTGCATTCGATGTAGGCAGCTGCACCAATTAGCTTCCTCAGCTCTTCACCCTGCAGATATCAACGGTCACGTTAAATGCCACTATGAACACAAACCGACAAGTGAAAGCAGATAATTCTTAGCATACCTGGGCAGTGGAAATTGGAACGGCGCCAGGGTGATTAACAAAAAACTGCTTATCATCTCGCAGATCTGTTACAAGTAACTGAATGGTTAAGCAACTTCAACATATACCTAAAAAGCAAAGAATCAGTAGTAACCCAATAAATAGTCTAAACTAAAAGAACAAAGATCCACTGACTATCATCAGGTTAATAAAATAAGATTATCTTGAGCAATCACCGCTGCATCTAGGAACAATTATTTTCAGACACATTTGCTCACAAAATAAACCCGCATTCACGTGCTAGTCAGGCCTGGTTCTGCAAAATTAAGTTGTTAATGTTAGCAACATGTTTCTCTTGATACTTTTTTTAATACATTCTCCAAAAACTAAGTTTTGGTCATGTGTATTTCTCGATACAATAAACGACTTTAACGTAATTAAGTCATGTCATAGAAGACAGTAACTAACCCAGTGTTGGCATTTTTTTTCTAATTCCCAACAAGCTTGCTAGCTTGAAATCATGTAATCCAATCAAAGACACTAGGCAACGATGCCTCTGCAAATCAAATAGCTTGTATTTCCTTTCTACCATGATTGTATATATTTCACATATATATATGTGGCAGTACAGACTTACCATTAAAATTGATTTCTAGATATATCATTTTGGTTGTTACGAGGTTCCCCCTTGCTTTTTCCATAAAATGGCTTGAGATGAATAACATATGCACTGAGAAACCATGATTTGAGATTATATTGCTTAGATCATAAGCAAGTGGTGAACCAAAATTCCGTTTGTGTGCCACGAGATTTCACATGTATTTCAGATAATTTTGGCAATGCAGCTGGCGACGAATGAGAATGAAAGGCCAATTCTGGAGGAATGTGATATGCTGCAGAAATGCAATGCCTTAGAAGGTGAAGAGCATACCCAGTTTTGTCCCAACAAGGATTATGGGCACGCCAGGAGCATAGTGCCTTAATTCAGGAACCCACTGGAAAAGGAGACATGAGCAGGTCATATGCAAGAAAATGCAAGCCAAGAAGCTAAAATAAATAAGAAGTATTAAATGAGGGAGGAAGGAAAGTGGGCAGAGCAAGATCATTGCCTTCTTAGAGACATTCTCGTAGCTTGCTTTGCTAATAAGAGAAAACGCGAGCAGGAAAACATCAGCACCGCGATAGCTCAACGGGCGCAGTCTATTATAATCTTCTTGTCCTGTAAATTTCATAGAATGTCAGTTATAGTACCTTGGAGCCCGAAGGAGTGCATATGCAAAGAAGGATGTTAATGCCAAGGGAAGAGACCTGCTGTATCCCACAGACCCAAATTGACGGTGCTCCCGTCGACCACAACATTGGCACTGAAGTTGTCGAACACAGTTGGAACATAGTCCTGCAACATTGAGATGTGCCTTCTTGACATAAGCAACTGCATAATATTCTAGCCCAGACAACTCAAAGAAACAAACCCTCCCGCGTCCTGTTAGTTGTCTGTGGGCACAGTTTGACCAGGAACGATAATCAGCGATTCTATGTGGTTATGGTCTCACTAGTCACAACAACCGATGGAACGAAAAAGAACAGGAAAGAAAAACACCCCTATACTTTGTGCCTCCCAAAGTAGATAAGAGGCAACAACGAGGTCAGCTATGTGTATGGTAGGATTGTGTTGGCATGATTTCCATTCTCTTCCCCCTCCTAAAAAATCAACAGGAGTAAGTTTCTATTTCTATTTGTCGGGAGTAGTAGCTGAGCTGTATCTAGATGATGATTAGCTAGAAATCAATGTGCGGAAGAACAAAGAAGACGAAGTCCGCTCGTTTATCCTCTCCCTTGAGTCCCTGTGTGACCAAGGGGGAGCCAATTTAGCGCCAGTGCGCCAAAGAAGAAAGGCTCTGAAACCGAAAGAGGGGGTGGAATCAACTCACAGTGGGGAAAGTGTTGGAGGTGTAGGAGATGAGCATGCAGGTCTTTCCGACGGCACCGTCCCCGACGGTGACGCACTTGATGAACCGAGACGCGCTCATCGGTGGAGTAGATGTAGATCTACTCTTATCCTCCTTGTTTCTTGTCCTTGGCCTCCTCCGGGCGCCTCAGACCACAGTTGACCACCACCTCGGTCCCTAGAGAGGGATGGATGCAGGGAGGCAAGCCGGCCGTCCGGCCGTCCTGAGGTCTCCTGTGTCTCACCTGCCGGCTGACTCCCGTCTCAGTGATGTCTCGTCTCTCCCACTCTCCTCTCTTCTCCCTCACCAGTCTAGGACTCCAGGTGGGGGTGAGGTGGGGCTCTCCGGCTGCGGTTTTTTTTTTTTTTTTTTTTTGAGAGGATGGGGATGGAGAGGCTGGACGGATTTTTTTTTTTTTTTTAGCATTGGCTGCGGTGACGCAGACAAGATGGAAGAGCAGCCCAGCCCAGCCCAGCCTAGACCATTCAGGCCCTGAGCCAGAAACGACAGTTCTTTTTTATTGGGGCTGTCTAGCTGCAACCTAGGTGAGGATTACAGATCTGTCACCCGGGTGACATAACTAAAATAACCACCCAAATCTGCTCCAAAGTGCAATTTGGGCGATGATTACAGAATAAAAGATGCGACAAACCAAAAAATATAAAATCCAACAAACCAAAAATTATAAAATCAAAAAAGATGCAACGATAAGAATAAAAGGTCCAAGAAAATAAAACCATATTTTAACAAATCTTTTCTATGTAAGGCAAATAAACAGAATTCCAAATTTAGACAGATTACAAGATTTACACTGTATAAAATCAATGTAAATTATGATCATAGACTGTAAATGCAACAATTTAGAAAATAACATCACAAATAACCACAAGTATGCATCATTCATGAAAAACATTACAAGAATACCGCAGAAAGAAGTCTAGAACATTGATTAACACTATAAGAACATCACATAAAAGAAGACTAGAACATTGATTAACACTACAAGAACATCGCAGGAAAGAAACCCAAAACATCAATTAACACTGTAAGAACATCCTAGAAAAAAACCCAGAACATCGATTAACACTACAGGAACATCACGAAAAAAAACCTAGAACATCGATTAACACTACAACAACATCGATTAACAGATTTCACAGATGTTTTCTGGGGAAGACAAATAAAATTTTTAAATGAGATCACAACAACAAATAAGAAATAAAATTTTTTCATATTGGACTGACATAAGATCACCAAGATAATATAATATCACAAATACCTGATTAACACTACAAGAAACATCGCAAGAAAGAAACCCAAAACATCAATTAACACTACAAGAACATCACAGAAAGAAACTCAAAACATCGATTAACACTACAAGAACATCAGGGAAAGAAACCTAGAATATCGATTAACACTACAAGAACATCGATTAACAAGATTTCACAAATTTTTCTAGTGAAGACAAATAAAATTTTTAAATGAGATCACAAGAACAAAGAAGAAATAAAATATTTTCATATTGGACTGACATAAGATCACCAAGATAATATAACATCACAAATAACTGATTAACACTACAAGAAAATCGTAGGAAAGAATTTCAAAACATCAATTAACACTACAAGAACATCATGGAAAGACATCCGGAACATCGATTAACACTACAACAACATCACGAAAAGAAGCCTATATCGATTAACACTAAAAAAACTTCGATTGACAAGATTTCACAGATGTTTTCTAGGGAAGACAAATAAAAGTTTTAAAGGAATCACAAGAACAAAGAAGAAATAAAAATTTTTCATATTGGACTAACATAAGATCACCAAGATTAACAAATCCAGAATCAACGGGGCCAGCGGATGCAGACCCGACGCGCACAAAAAAACCAGGTGACGCTGCCAAGATTTTCACCTAGTAGCTTTTAGCTTTTCCAGGTTTTTTTTTTGGAAAAGGTCCAAGTTACCTCTCTCAACTTTAAAACTGTTCATCTCTAAATTGAATTTTTTTTATTTTATACTGTCATTTTCAATGAATCAACCAAAATTTTTTTTACAAAAAACACAACTATCTTCAAAACCGTTTATAACTAGCCAGGGAGGTAAGAATAAGATGAGCAGTTTTAAAAATTAAAGGAGATAGACTGAATTTTCCTTTTTTGGGTTCCTTTTTTGGATTTGACCGTACCCTTGGCACCGACCACCAAGGTCCGTGCAACCCGCAAATAGCCGGAGATCTAAACTCAGGCCTCTTTTGGCAGGGGCCTTTTATATGCACCGTCGCATACTAAAGTAGCGCTATAACTCGGACATCTTTTTCTATCTAATAGCTAGGTCGTCGGATGATTCAATAAAGTTTCAAAAAAATAACAAAATCATTAGAAAAAACTTTTCAGTGACCTAGTATGCATTTGTCATTGTTAATTTGGTTATCAAGAGTGTTGCATGATTGCATCCCTGCACGAGTGTTGCTGGACACGGGCAAGGAGGAAGAGACATGTCCTGCAGATTCCGATGCGTGTGTGCATCCTCTGTGACCAGGGAACTGATCCTGTTGCTTGGTTGTGTGTTCTCCAGGGAGGTTTTGACCATTCCTTCTGCGGCGGCTACATTTCCGATGGGGTCATTTACTTACATGAAGAGTGCTTATATTTGACCTGTGTTTGCGGGCACGCAAGCGTGTACTCAAGTTAGGAAGAGCACTTATCAAAAAAAAAAAAAGGAAGAGCAGGCTTCGACTGCCTTGCGTTCCTTATCGGCTGGATCATTTAAAGAAAGGAGATCGAGGACCTGTCTGGGTTTGCATTAGGCTAAGCTTCCATATATAAAGGGATATATATGTATCCATGCCACAGCTAGATCACACGGCCGGGTTTGTTTAATTTCAAGACCTAGTCGATAGATCATGATGAGTTGACGCGCCTGCAGTTGGCTCGCACCTCGTCGCCTCCGTTGAGCGCGGCCATCCGCAGCATGGACTTTGCAAAGGACCTGAAGAAGGCCTCCTGCGACGCGGCGTAAAGCGCGACGAAGGCGCGCGTCTTGGGGTGCGTGAGCAGCGCCTCGTCGGAGGACAGCAGGCCCCGGCCGGCCTGCAGCATCCGGTAGTAGGTGTTGTCGAAGGCCGCGGAGGTGGCGTCCAGGCCGGAGCCGGCGGCGCGGACGGTGTTGTTGGCGGGGCATGCACGGCGTAGGGCGGCGGCGAAGGAGGGGCTCAGGGAAGGGTCGTCGGCGTCGTCGGTGCCTTGGAGCCGGAGGCGGTTCTGGAAGGAGGAGCAGTGCGCGAAGCCCAGCGTGTGGGCGCCCGACAGCACCACCAGGTCCTTGGTGGACAGCCCGCGGCCGTGGAACGCCTGCTTCAGTTGCTCGAAGCTGGCCGTCGGCCCCGGCAGCGCCGTCGTCTCGTTGGCCAAGGACACGCGCCCGTCCCGCCGCCCCACGGCCACCACCCACCACGGGCCACCGGACTGCATGCATGCGTTTGCCAGCATTATTCATATTCAGCAGGTAGGATTTATTTATTACTCTAGTAATGCAATAATACTCGAGCTCGAGGATCATGTGTGTCTATATATATATATATGTGTGTGTGCGCGCGCGCGCGCGCGCAGTGCTGTGCAGCATGAGTGATCTGAGATTCTGAGTGCACGTACGACAACAGAACAGAGTGACCCACTGCACTGCACCCTGCTGCTGCACGCGCGCACAGACACATCCGAGCACCTTACGACAAGTTAAGACAGCTCGCTCGATCGATGCACAGCACCGGCCAGCAGTAGCTAGAAACGCAAGCATGTGACTCGATCTGTACTACTACTCCTATCTGCAACTGCAATGCAAGCATCAGCTGGATCTCTCTCTCCCATGGTCGTAGTATGTACTTGGATCTCTCCCCCCGTCCTAGCTAGTATGTAGAGGCGGTCTCCAGCCGCAGCATTTACAAGTACACATACCAGCGCGACGGCGTCCCTTGCGGCGAGCGCGAGGATGTCGGCGCAGGAGACGACGCCGGGGCAGAGGGCCTCCACGGCCCGCTTCGCGTTGTCGATGACGTAGAAGGCGTGCAGCGAGACGTTGGGCGGGCCGTCCTTCTCCGCCGTCACGTTGGCCGTGGAGTCCAGCAGAACGGAGGCGTCGCAGCCCTGCGGATTTATTAGATGGAGGTCAGAGACGTACAGCAGAGCAATGCAATGCAATGATGCAATGGAAGAAATTACTCCGATCCGTACCCTGACGAAGCAGTCGTGGAAATGCATTCTGAGGAGCCCAGCCGCCACGGTGCGGTCGTTGGCCATGGCCTGCCGCACGGCCGCCGTCACCGCCGCCTCCGCCTCCGGGCAGCTCTCGTCGTACAAATCCAGGCTCAGCGCATCGCCGCATCTCAGCGCCACCGCGGCGAGTACCAATAATACTAGGGGAAGACCAAGAACTGCCTCTGCTGATGCAGCAGGCGCCGCCATTGCAGTTGAGTGTGGACTGTGGTGGATCGATGAACAAGAGCGCGCTCTAGCAGCTACCAGCTAGCTAGCTTACTTAGCTACCGCCGCCGGTCGGTGGCGTGCAAACGCAAAAGCTACCCATGCCTTAGCTTGCTTCTACAACTGGCCGGCTCGATCCCTACCATACATATATATATATATATATAGTACTCCCTTGCTCTCTTCTATCTAGATAAGAGTATAGCATAACTATCATTATCAGCTAGCTAATGCGATCTGCTTGCAACATATCCACGAATATATATGCGTGACTGCCGATCGGTAGTCCCGAGCAGTATACTACAGTATATGCATCAGTACATTGGAGTGAGTGCATGCGCTGCTCCTTGTGCAGCTACCTAGCTTGTCTCTAATGCTGTCCTAATGTAACAATCCTCAAGTTGTGGCAGAGGTGAGGACTAAATAAGGAGCTGTAAGCCCAGCTGTTATAAAATTAAGTTTCTGCGTAAAGGTAAAGGCTCATGAGCTGACCCATTAGAGCATTGTATCTTGTGTCGTATATGAGACACAACATTGAATGGAAAAGACAAGAAAGGATTATGGTTAATCCCTATCTCTTCCTCTCTCGCTCTCTAGCCGTCGTCGCCCTCTTCTCATGCACGTCGTTGCCGCCGTCAGTGCGTCGCCCCAGTGTGCCTGCCTGATCGCACAAACCTAAGCAACTAGTACTTTCATAAACAAGGGAGCACCTACATAATTCTAATAAGCAAAAGCACAAAACCAACCTAAACTCACTAGATTCTCGAGGACAAGGCTACAAGCGCCGAACCTAAGAGCTCAATCACTTAGCTACACAAACTAAGCAAAGCAGGAGATAAACTTCTAGCTACACAAGCAAAAACACAAGAGCAACTACACAAGTTATATATATAAAGAAATATAAATACAAAGCTTGTGAAGAAGATTACAAACCACCGCGAAGTGTGGAACAAGATGACACGGTGATTTTTTACCTGGTTCACTTGGTTGCCACCAAGCTACGTCCAGTTATTTTGACCACCACTCTTGTGATTCCTCCGATTCTTGACCCGCAAGTCAAGGCCTTGCAAGGCAAGCTCTTGCAAGAGCACCGAGAGCGAACCCACACACAAAGAGGTTCTCCGGTTTGACTCGCAAGCGAAATGCCTCGCAAGGCAAGCTCCCTCAAGAGCACCGTAAGATGCCGCTATGTTGAGTGAGGTAACTCAATGACACGAGCAGTCCACTAGAGTCACTCTTTTCGATCCCCACGAGTGAGCACAAAACCTCTCACAAATCGACCTTTGGAGCACCACACAATCTCTGTTGCGTGCCTCACGAAGTCTCCAGCCACCAAGATGTCTAGGACGTGGCAACTGTTGACGCTCCTTAATGTCAATTTTTATCCATCATCTGTTGCTTGATATGACATGATATGAACCACAAAGCATAGTTGTAGGGTTTAAAACTAACGAGTTTCACGAGTTTTGGTGTTCTCACATGTATTGTAGGAGACTGAGTTTTTCACTCAATAAAAGCACCTCAAATGATGAATTAAAGGACACCATTGCAAAGGTCTCGTCGAGACACATGAAATAGATTTTTGATTCACCCAAATTGGAGTCCAGACGACAAAGTTACGCCTTCCGGAAGATTACAAATGGGCTTCCAGAGTAGTCCGGACTAAATTGGGCATATCTCCCTCATTCGGACTCCGTTTTTAGTGATCTAGGACTCTTTGGAAAGCTAACGAAGAGATCTATTGGCCTACGAGAAGAGAATCCCACCTAGCATTGAGCTGGGCCAGCCGGCCCCACATATAAGGCCGACCAGCCAGCTCCGGGCCCACCTGTCAGCCGTCTTCGCGCAACGGTCTCCAACCGACCTCTACGACGTATCTCAACCATTGATTCAAATCGGTTTGATCTGAGGGGTTGCACTTCACCCCACCAGACTATATAAGCAGGGGCAGACCCCCTCGAGGAATCCATCATACACCATCATGGAGAAGAGAGGTGTCCCTCGAACGGATAATCTCTCAACTCTAGAGAATTAGGGCTAGACTTTCCAATGTAGTAAATTAGTTCTAGATGAGAGTTAGGGAGAGCGAAGCTGTAGTTCGGTTCTAGAGAAGTCTTTAGGGGTCTGGTATACCTTTGTATCTCATCTTTGTAAGACTTACAACAACAACAACAACATAGACTTTTGTCCCAAGCAAGTAGGGGTAGGCTAGAGATGAAACCCAAAAGAGACATGAAAACAAAGAACACATAAAGTGTATAAGAAAAAAGATTACGGTTCAGGCACGTTAATTGCTAGTCTCCAAGTGCTCCTATCCATAGCTAAATCCTTAGGGATATTCTGCTCCTTAAGGTCTCTCTTAACCGACTCATTCCAAGTTAGTTTAGGTCGATCTCTACCGCGCTTTACATTATCGACCCGCTTTAGAACCCCACTACGTACTGGCGCCTCAGGAGGCCTCCGTTGGACATGACCAAACCGTCTCAACCGGTGTTGAATCAATTTCTCAATTGGTGCCACCCCAACCCTATCCCGAATATCGTTATTCCGGACTCTATCCCTCCTTGTGTGCCCACAACACCATCGTAACATACGCATCTCTGCTACACTCAATTGCTGAATATGTCGCCTTTTTGTAGGCCAACATTCAGCACCGTATAACATCACCGGACGAATCGCTGTCCTATAAAACTTACCTTTTAACTTCTGAGGCATCCTTTTGTCACAGAGGACGCCTGAAGCCTGACGCCATTTCAACCAATCGGTTAAAATTCTATGCCTAACATCTTTATCAATATCGCCATCCTTTTGTAGCATCGATCCTAAATACCAAAAAGTATCCTTCTTAGCCACCACTTGCCCATCGAGGCTAACTTCTCCCTCCTCATGCCTAGTCGCGCTGAAATCGCACCTCATGTACTCGGTCTTGGTCCTACTAAGTCTAAATCCTTTCAACTCTAATGCTATAGTTCTAACTTCCTATTAACCCCTGCCCTAGTCTCATCCACTAGCACCACATCATCAGCAAAAAGCATACACCAAGGGATATCACCTTGTATATCCCTTGTGACCTCATCCATCACCAAAGCAAATTATAAGGGCTCAATGCTGACCCTTGATGTAGTCCTATTTTAATTGGAAAGTCACTGGTGTCGCCATCACATGTTCGGACACACGTCACCACATCCCTGTACATATCCTTGATGAGGGTGATGTACTTAGTTGGGACTTTGTGCTTTTTCATGGCCCACCACATGACATTTCTCGGTACTTTGTCATATGCCTTCTCGAGGTCAATAAAGACCATGTGCAAGTCCTTCTTCTGCTCCCTATATCTCTCCATCAACTGTCGTAATAAGAAAATCGCCTCCATGGTCGACCTACCAGGCATAAACCCAAATTGGTTTTGTAAGACTTATGCTTTAAAATTTATTTATCTTCTCTATTTACTTTTATGCCCTTTATATATTTGGTTAGTGTTTTCATATCTTGGCATGGGATCTCCACTCGTATTGAGTGCCCTAGTTATCATATGTGATTAGAGTAGTAATCAGTAGTGTAGACATGGTGTCTAGGCTAGTGGTTACCTGAGGTTGCACTCAACTCAACGGATAGTTGTGGTAGCCCCAGGGGTGACAGCCACGTTTGAGTTGATGTTTTGTAGGGCTTTTTGGTAGCCTTCCCTTGACTACCGTTTCCCAATCTAATTTGAGAGTCAGAAAGGTACTATTGTCCCAAAGTGTCTAATGTTTGAACTCTATACCTACCCACCATTTAGTTACCACAGAACCAAAGTAATAGAGAAGTGCATAGGAACCTAGATCTCTCCCGTTGTCCTCTCACTAGGGCTAGCTACTCATTTATCATAGAAATCTCCTGTATGTGATTATTAATACTTCCTATCATATATCATTTACCCTGCTTTAGTCTAGTTGGTTTGTTAAGTTAGTAGATACATGATAGTGAATTATCAAATTCTTTAATCCTAGCTTTCCTATGGTAAAATATAAATAACGATACCTGAAATACTTCCGGTAAAATGCTACATTAATGTTCTGTGCGCTTGCAGAAATCTTTCATATTTTATTAACACTTAACGAATGTCAACAAGCATTTTTGGCGCCGTTGCCGAGGAAGCAATCGGTGATAAGATTTTGATAATGATCTTGATGTCTGCTAACTAAATGAATCACTAGCTTTAGTAGGATTACCCCTTATTCTGTTGAGTGTGGAATAGAAGGGCATCAGAAGCCGTTTTGACCTTCCGGCAAGATTCCACAAGAAAAAAAGAGAGAAAAAAATAAATATTGAAGAACCGAAGGTTGGAGAAAAGGTCGTCGTCACAAGAATTCAATTCACATCTCAAGTGATGAACATTGAAGCTGCACCACTCAAAACCATCATGTGAGTCATGGTAAGTATGATCAAAAAAGTGAGATAGTCTTGCTCATGGACTTTAAATTTTATGAGTAGTTATCCTTTTAATTATTGCATCCTACTGCATGTTTACTTTAAATAATCCATGCATTCACTCCATCTAGTTTAATTTTTGTTAATTCCATAGCATGTTTAGTTTGTTACATCTATGCCATTGCATCTTAAAAAAATCCTCACCATGATCATACTCCTCCATCTCTATTTGAGTAAATCTCTATAAGTGCTTTCATGCTACCTTTGTTTACTATAGTATGCTTTGGTTTGGAAGTATTAGCTATACTTCTAAAGGCTTTTAAATCAAGCATGGTGCTTAGGTTAAAATGCCTTCCTTAATTAAATTAGACATGGAGACTAGTTTGGTTATTGAGCTAAAAATTGCTAGAGTAGACACTGGATATTTTGTTGGACTAACCCCTACAAAAAATGTACAAATCCAATTTGAGAAAGTCAAGAGATGAACTCACATAAGAGATGAAGCAAGACACATGGTGAACTCCAACAACTTCATGCAAAAGACACAGCTCATTCATAATAGAAGAACTATAAGTATCAAATAGAACTCACGTTGTCTTCTGCTACAAGTTACCTTTGCCTTGAACCATGCTAGAGTGCTAAAAAATGAATAAATATAAAAATAATAATAAAAAATATAATAGTGGCAACAACCCTTATATAAAATTTGTGCAATCCTTCGGGTATGTGTCCACTAACATTTTGCATGAAAAGTACAAGACACACATGTTTATGGTGTGGTAAGAACTTGCCAAACCACCACCTCAGAGAACAAAGGAGACGCCATATAGAAGATCTTCATTAATAGCATTCACTCAAGGGAAGTGGATGAACAAGGCAACAGGTGATGAGCGGTGTGTTGAAGATGACCTAGCATCAAGTTTTCCCCAAAACTCAAGCTAGGATCCAATGAGAACAAAAATGCAAGGGGAAGGTCTTTGCTCAACGGACCTAAAATCAAGAGCCCTCGCCAACAAGTAATTCGGTATTTATCTCATATTTATTATACTACTTTTATCTTAAGTTATATAAAAAAATGTGGGCATATGATGGTCCATCCATATATATAAAAAGAAAAAAATATGGGCACATGAAGGTCCATCCATATTTATAAATAAAAAGAAAAAAATAGGGGCACGTAAAGGTCCAACATATTTATATAAATAAAAAATATGAGCACATGAATGCTCTTGCTTTGATTTAAAAAATGTTCCTAGGATAAGTTCCCTTCAGGTATTCTAGGTCAATAACCTTTGGCTGTGAAGATTTAAGAACAAAGGATGAACAGTGTCTAAGGACATGAGAGTTACAACATACTCTGAGGGATGATTCAACACTCACAAGTGGCGAGTGACAGTAAGGCTCAAGCTTGGGGGAGGAAGGTCGCCGACTCCTCTAAAAGATGATCCAACAATGCTCTTCCTTCTCCCAAGCTCCCGTCACTCTGGCACACTGATAATTTGAAAAAAAAGAGAAGAGGAAGGATACAAAAAGAGTGTAATCTAGAAATAAGATGAAATTCAAGATGAGAAAGTTACGAGCGGGCAAGCTTCAAGCAAAAGGAAAGACCCACCAAAAGACATCTACCTCTCATCAGATGGTGTCATCAGGCTCCAATGATAAAGGTAACATCTTAAGGCAAGTGGTCACTATTTAAAAGCTATACCTTGACTTTGGCATAGTGAAAGAAACAAACAAACTCAGCATGTTATGTTTCTTAAGCTTGTGCGTAACACTACTCTCTTAATTTCGTAATCATCATAAAATGAGCTAAATGTTGCATATCTGATCTTTGGAAGATAATAGTCATAATCATGAAAAGTCTAACAAACTTTAACAATCCTTTCATAGCTTAAACATTTCCACTTCTATGTCAAAAGTGTTTAAATGCAATATTCATGCTCATCCTTCTGATCTTGCCACCCATAAAATGAACAATGCATGCAATATCTGAACATGTTCAATGTGCCATCATTTAGAATGATTAGGGTTACGGTTCTGTTGGTGTTTTTCCACCAACAAGACCCATGCACTTGATCTCTACCTTATTTTTGCAATCAGGACACACTTCGAGTAAAATAAGGAGGAGTTTGTCAGCTCCCCAAATCCTATAAGTGAAAGTTCTCAATTTGCAAACATGCACACTGAGCAAGATACTCCCAGCTTCCACTCTTAATGTTACACTTCAAAATGCTAGAATGAGTAAATAACATGGGTGACATCATCCTCAGAATCATCAACTCAAGAGGTGCAACTATGAAGATCTCCAAGCTTGGGATTAGACAATGCACCTAAGGAGTAAACAAAGAGTCCTATTCGGAGGACTGAAATCACCGAACCCTCGCCAGGGAGGTAAACTTGGTAGTTATCCATATTTTCCTTTTTCATCATTGCACAAATTATTTTCTTTTAAGCATGTTTATTTTCTTGCATTAGCATAATCAATTCATGTTGCATATTTACTTTGTTGCATCGTATTAGAAAATAAAATAAAAATGTTATTGCATCTTAAAAATGGTAAGCCCCATGTGAATAATTCTATGGCGTGTAACAACCCACGGGAAAATCCACTATGGTGGCATAAAAATAAAAATAAATATATATTTATCTTATTGTATTGTCTTTGCATCATAGAAAGTATAATAAAAAAATAATAATTTTATGAAAGAGATCCTGAATTGTGCTTGAAAATACTCATACATAGTGCTCTGGGCAACCATGACTTAGGTGGACAACCACTAACGCTTAACCGAGTTCCACGAGTTTATTGTCTATTTGAGCTCCATAGGATTTGAAGGATCAAGAACAGATGATAAGCAAGTGGATGTTCTGTCCACTGTCGAAGTGGTGTCTCAACAGTTGCCAACATTGACACTCCACGAGAGGAGGTATAACTCCACCGCCAGTCCGCTACACTTTAAGAGTGAACGACTATGTCAACAACTAGCTTGGAGGAGAGCATCTCCGTGTATCCAGCTAAGTATTTCCTTCCCTCAATAGTTTTAAAATTGAGTTTGCTTTGTTTGAAAACAATAAAAAGATACATAACCATAAAACTAAATAAAGATTTTATATATATATTATGTGTGATCTTTAATTTTGAATAAATAAATAATGAGAATATACAAAGGTTTGCCTGATGAATTTTGGAAATAATCTCTGAATATGGAAATGATGAATAGTTGCTCTGCCGTAATTACTTTCAAGTGCCTAGTTTTTAACCTTGCACTCTCCCGAATTTTGGAAACGATTGTTTTGGCCTAAGATTTGCTCTGAGCTTGAAACTTGTGGGTAGCGAATGCTTGATCTAAATCTAGGTGATTGACAGATATGATATGAGAAGGTATGAGCTATTGTTTATCTTGTTCCTAGTGACACTTGAGTTCTGGAGATTTATCTCTTGAAAAACTTAAAAATGTCACATGAGGAGTTCCTGTATGAAGAGAGCTTAAATTCCTACCACAGCCATATATGAATGCCTATTAGAATAGGACAAACTTTCACATTTATTTACTGCTTGTGTGCATTGAGTTTGGTCCAGCTGTGTCAACCCTTAGGAACTTTTTTATGTGGTTAAAATCAAGATTTCACACACACACCATGCACCCCTTGCTACTTCTACCCTGGAAGTACGTATCGCCATATTCACCTATTTAGATCCACTCAAAAATGTTCTACTCCTACACCGGAAGTTAACACCAAAAATATTTCCTATAGGTATTCCTTGTTTGCTAGCCAACTTCCACAAAGTAAATTCTGCAAGTTGTTATCATTTTTCCTCTCAAAAGTTCAATTGCATTAGATAGCGGGTTGTTCAAAAAAATAGTGAAAAGAAAAAATATATATAAAGAAAATAAAAAAAGTGTGATGAAAAATATTGTTGACACCGTTTTTCGGCACGTGTCAATAAGGATCGAGAGATTAAACTAAATCGGCAAGAGGTTGGTTTTTCTTCAGCATTGCTTCCGAGCTACCGATGGGTGGTTGCCGATGAAGGGCATGTTGATCTCATACATTGCCGATGAAGCTGAAGAGATGTTGCCGATGAGAGTAATAGAAAACTAGGGGATCGTTGCCGATGAAGCTGAAAAGCTGCTAGAGGGTCATTGCCGATGCCAGGGATGTGCCGATGAAGAGATAACTTTATCATGACGGAAGTGGACAGAGGATCGGCGACACGGAGCCTACGATTTTCATATTATAGTTTAATCCAACTCCTATACAAGTTTTATTTCTTTTTCTTAAAGAGATAGAGTTCGTATAAGGAATTAGTTTATTTCTTCTATATTTGAGCTTTGCGTGTTAAAATAGGACTCTTCGATTAGTGGAGTATAAATATATGCCGAGGAGCATTGTAATGAAAAAAGCATCAATAAACAAATCTACTTTTTATCGCAATTTACTTCTACCAGTACTTTACTTTTCGACGACTTCGTCAAGTATTTTCTTTTTTCAACGAGTTCTTTCAAGAATCGACGGGCTGCATCAACTTGATCTCTGGCGACCTTGCAAATTCCGCGTCTACCGAGCATGATTCAGGCTTTGACTTTCGGGCGTATCGCTGTCGTCTTGTCTGATCTGTTCAACAGTTATCGAATACATTCTGAGCTTTGACGTCCAGGCGTATCACTGTCGTCTCGTTCGGATTTTATTCAAGTTATCATCCTTGTTGATTAACAGGTCAAATCGACTGGCATGCTTCAGATATCGAATTTGGGTATTAGCCCGGTGTGTTTGCAGATAAGAACTTTTGCATCAACACATCTTTTGGCACGCCAGGTGGGACCAAGTCAACAGATTTATCATGAAGAATCTTGCTGATATCAATCCAGAGAACATGATCGAGATATCAGAGTCAGATCTCAAGGAAAATCAGAAGCTTGCCATGGAAAAAGCCATGGAGGACTACAGGCAGCTTTGCTTGAAGTCTTTCAACATGAATAGGGGCGGAGAAGTCATCCAAAAGCAAGATCTGCCGTTGCCTCGGCAGGTAACTTTTGATTCCAACCCTGGTAAATTACAGGAGATGGTTAATTCTGCATTGAATCAGGCTTTGATCAAGCACTCCACTGTGTTGTCCAATACTGTTTACAATGCTATTATGCAAACATTAAGAGAAGGACAAGCACCAGGTTATGTCGGGCCGGCATATCATCAGCCAGGATCGGTATCTATCAGTACTCCATCGGCAATTCCAGCCGTTGAGAGTATAGAAGCTCCTACTCCTCCAGTTATATCAGGACCATCTATCATTGAAGCCATGCTGATAAGATCAGATCTAACGTCTCAGGAGAGGCCGAGTACTCAGTTGAGCACAGATTTATCGGCATCAGCAATGTCAGGCTCTTTCGTCCAACATAATCAGATTGCTGCCAATTGGTGGGGATACGGGATGCCTCCAGGTCCATCTACTGCCAACTCTGGACTACCTCAAGTGCATGATGTAGCACGAAAGGGTCCAATGACATCGGCTACTCCAATTCGGCCGATGACTCAAGTGTCACATTACTCTATTACACCTCCTGCTATACAGCCATTGTCAATGGGATTCAACGCGCCTCCGCAACAGATATCTTATGTGAATCTATTGGCCAGTCCTCCACCAGTTCAACAGAGAGTTTCCACTGCAGGACAGCCCATAGTGCCATTCGTATCTCAATCTGGGTTATCTGCAATTCAGGGCGATTATGCTAGCTATCATCCACCCATACAAGAGCATCAATTGTTCGCAAGCTATCAGCCATCGGCAAGTCAGGTGCCGATGAGTTATAATCTCAATTGGTCAGGGAAAGCGCCAGCTCAGCAACATGCTACTCAGCCAAGCTACCAGGCAGTGGGGACTCAGCAGTATTGTCCACAGGTAGCTTTCCAGGATCAAACATCGGCAAGACAGCCGATGAGCTTTGCTCCGTAGACTAGTGCTGTGAATATGCCGATTCCTCCAAACCAAGTACCACAAGGATACGTAGAAGCATATCAGCCAGCACCTCCAGCAGAGATTCAGCCAGTGCATCGGCAAGATCAAGATGCGTTTTGGACCGATAAGATCGCGAAAGTGATGAAAGAGCAATTTGGGATTTAGCCCAAGATTAATACTTACTCTTATCGGACTCTGTACCCTCCAGCTTATGACTCAATTCCTTTCCCGAATTAGTACAAGGTGCCAGATTTCACTAAGTTTTCTGGGCAAGATGATACGTCGACGATGGAGCACATCAACCGATTCATCATCCAGTGTGGAGAAGCTGCTAATAGGGATGAGCTGAGGGTTCATTTATTCTCGTCCTCTTTGTCTGAATTGACATTCACGTGGTTTATCTCATTGCCACCGAACTCTATTCTTACTTGGGCCAATCTAGAAAGACAATTCCATAAGTACTTCTTTGCTGGTGTCCATGAAAAGAAGCTTACCGATTTGATGAAATTGAGACAGCGAAGCGACGAATTGGTGGAGAATTTTGTGCAAAGGGTACAAGACATGAAGAACAGGTGCTACAGCCTAGTGCTTGATGATCGCCAGTTAGCTGGTTTGGCTTTCCAGGGTCTGTTGCCGCATCTCAGGGACAAGTATGATTCTCAGGAGTTTGAAAGTCTTAGCCATATTGTGCAGAGGATCTCTGATCAAAGTGCTCGAGCTCCAGAACCTAGGAAAAGCTGGAACAAGAAGGTGTCCTTTGTAGAAGAAGCAGAGGAATCAAAATTAGATCAAGAACCAACTATCGGCCTGGCTGAGTGGGTGAAAGGTAAGAAGCCAATATCTTGTCCTTTTGGTCAAAAGGAGCCAGAGAAATTCACGTTTGATGTCACAAAGGCCGATAGAATATTCGATCTGCTACTTCAAGAAGGCCAAATCAAGCTGTCATCCAATCATGTGATTCCATCGGCAGAGGAGCTAAAGAAAATGAGGTACTTCAAATTTCATAATGCAACTTCGCACAGTACCAATGACTGCAAGGTGTTCAGACAGCAGTTGCAATCGGCAATCGAATCTGGGAGAATTAAGTTTGACAACTCTAAAGCCTAGAGGCCGATGAAGATTGATCAACATCCTTTCCCTGCAAACATGGTGGATGCCGTAAGCAAGACCAAAGTGTTGACAGCGGCAAGCGCTAAGAGGAGAGCATCGGTAGATCCTAGACATCAAGTAACTGCCGATGACTTGAAGGGGAAAGAAGTAGTAGAAGAAAGCAGCAGTTCAAGAAGACCTCCTAGACCTGTTCCATACCGAGTTTTAGGTGACCTCTATCGACATCGGCAACAGGAAGAGTTGCATTGGGAAGAATGGCGTCGGCATGAAGATCATTGGAGATGCCCGTTCTTTATCTAGTGCTGGGAAGAAGGCATTAAATTGCCTACTGTTGATAGCTGCCCCGAATGCAATGGTTATGATCAAGCCGATCGGGCAAAGAGAAGATTGCGCTATGGTAATCAGAGCAGATACATCAATGAGCCGATCAGGGGAAGAGCATCGATACTTGATCGGCTGGGGGGCAGAGCCAGTGTACATGAAAGATTAGGCAGGCGTGAAGATTGTTTTCTGATGAACCAGGAGGAGCTCGAAGAGATGGACGATGCAAGAGTCCCTGATGAGGCAATACTCTATAGAGATCCCAATATAAACTGCCCAGATTCAAGTGCGAAACTCTATCAGCCCGTGGAAGAGGAAGCTTCCTCAGTGGTGCCCTAAAGGTCTGACAAAAACTCAAAAGAGGAAGATGCAACGGGAGCGTAAAGAAGAAAACCCCCGTGGGGCAAAGCCTCAAGTGTGGCAGCCAAAGCGTAAAGATGGAAATCCATTGGCAGATATCTACATGGTTTTCATGTTGCCGATGGAATTTCGGGCACTTGCCGATAAGGAGGAAAAGAGAGTTCTTTCAGAACAAGTGGCTCAACTAATCTTGGATCCGATGATGGCCATCTTTGAGAAGCCTACCGACAATGAGAGACAGCATCTCAAAGCTTTATTCGTCAAGGGAAGAATTGATGGGCAGCCAGTGTCAAAAATACTCATAGATGGAGGGGCTGCGATTAACATCATGCCATATGCCATGTTTCGAAGGCTCGGAAAAGGAGATCAAGATCTAGCCAAGACGGACATGAAGCTCAAGGACTTTGAAGGGAACATATCACCGGTCAAAGGAGCGCTATGCACTGAGTTGACCATCGGCAGCAAAACATTGCCGACCACGTTCTTTGTCATCGGTGGTAAAGGTGCTTACAATTTACTATTAGGAAGGGATTGGATTCATGCCAATTGCTGCGTTCCTTCTACAATGCACAATGCCTCGTACAGTGGGTTGAAGATAAAGTTGAGGTGGTTCCTGGTGATTCATCTTATATAATTGCATTGGCAAAATTAGAAATTTACGAGCGGTCCACGTGCATATCAGGAGAAGCATGGGATTCGAAATTCCTCAGGATTGCCGATTATGAGCTGCCACCAATCCAAGCAGTCGGTTCTGAAGATGAGTTATAAATGGATAGGTTTGCCGATGATGGAAAACTGGGCCATGGGTTTACATCGGCAGATGATTTAGTTGCAATAGATATCGGTAATGGTGATAGACCAAGGCCAACTTTTGTTAGTGCTAAGTTAGATCTCCAAAGCAGAGAACAGTTGATTGCTTTATTGAAAGAATATAAGGATTGTTTTGCTTGGGATTATACAGAGATGCCTGGTTTAGATCGATCTATCATTGAACATCGGCTACCTATCAAGCAAGGATATCGGCCGCATCAGCAGCCCACACGCCGATGCAATCCTAAAGTGTTGCCTGATATTAAGGCCGAAATAACGAGGTTAATTGAAGCAAAGTTCATCCGACAATGCCGATATGCTGAATGGATTTCTAATGTGGTTCCTGTCTATAAGAAGAATGGGAAACTTCGTGTCTGTATTGATTTCAGGAATCTTAATAAAGCTACACCGATGGATGGCTACCCGATGCCTGTTGTCGATTTATTAATTGATGCTGCAGCTGGACATCGGATTATTAGCTTCATGGATGGAAACGCCGGATATAATCAAATTTTTATGGCCAAAGAAGATATCTCCAAGACTGCCTTCAGATGTCCAGGTCATGTGGGATTATTTGAATGGATAGTCATGACTTTTGGTTTAAAAAATGCCAGTGCTACTTATCAGAGAGCAATGAATTACATTTTTCATGAGTACATCGGTACATTGGTTGAAATTTATAAAGATGATGTGGTGGTTAAGTCTGGAAACTGATTTTACCGATTGGGACTTAGAGCGCAAAATTCAGCAAGTGGTCTCCTAATTGGGAGGGTCCTTATCGTGTCAATCGGTCCGTTCCTAGTAATGCCTATATCCTAGAAACTCTCAAAGGAGAAGTATTTCCAAGAGCGTTGAACGGTAAATATCTGAAGAAATATTATCCTAGTATTTGGATAGATGCGTGAAGAAAACAGATAAAGTGCTTGTTCAAAAAGAGTGTATCGGCACTATGTTAATGTGAAGTTTTACAAGTTGCCGATGCATTACTTTGCCGATGAGGAAGAAAGTTTACAGATTCAATAATGAATGAATGACTGATATCGCACGTAGGCGAACCTGGTCAGTTTCCTCTAACGTCCTTGCATCTTCATTGGCATCGTCTTCCACTGGCTTGATCTTCTTCTTGAGGGCCAGAGTCTTGAGGGCTTGGTTATCTCTTTCTTGTTGGAGGGTTTTGATGGCTTTGGGCATTTGGGCCTTCTCCTGAGTTGCTGCGTCCAAGGCTTCTTCGACTTGTCTCAGCTCCGCTAGCAGGGCTTCTCTTTTTGCCGATAATTGAGCAATCGTTTCTTCCAGATCTGCACGGGAAGCTTCTAGTTTACCAATGTCTTTGTGTTTCTCATCGGCAAATTGCTTGTGCTTCATCATGTCCTCCTGGAGTTTTGCCTGAGTGGCTCTATCGGTAATTCGCTGGGCAGCCCTCTGGTACTACAGCTGCCGACTCTCCAGATGTGCGGCTTGGAAGAGTGCTTCCTCAACATCGGTAGGAATATGGCCTCAAATTTCTTTGAAGGTTGCCCTTACAGATTCAGAGTCCTGGATCAGCGAAGAGGTCTCCTGTTGCAGCAAGGATAATAACATCTCCATCCGGGATTTGATTTCAGATGATAAAGCCTCAAGGGTTGGAGCAGAGCTTTCTTCGTTTTCATCATCATCAGGAATGACCCCACTAATAGAGAAAGAGAATAAACTGTCAGGGGAATCTTGCTCCTGGGAAGGAAGAGGTCGTTAGCTGAAGCATTTAAGTGTCGAAGATTAACTAAGGGAGCTAACTTACTTGTTTCAAAGCAATCTCTTGCCTCTGGCTAGAAGAAGCAACTTTGGGAGCAATTACCGATGGCGTCTCCAGTGTTAGCGTATCGGTGGGTTGCTGCTACAACACCAGTGCCGATGAAGACTCTCGTACAAGAACAGTTGCCGATAGGAGAGCTTGCGCAGGAGCATCAGGCGATATCTGGCGAGGCGAGGATGCTGATGGTACGATTGGAGCTGGTGAAAGCCTCGACTGTTTTGACTGAGACTCGTCCTCCGATGAGGCCTTCTGCTTGTGCTGTGAAATATCGGCATCGGATGGCTGGGGGCATCGGTAATAGGTGGTTGGAGTGTCTGCACACTCGGAGCAGTTGCCGATGCGATTACTTGGTGCTGTGAGAAAAGCAGATAAGTAAAAGTGCCGATACAATGATCAGAGATCAAATTGACAGTACCTCTGGAGAATCGTCAAGGACGACGAGGCGTGGCGATGCAGGTGCAGCAGGTGGAGATGAAGGGCGAGGTGCCGATGAGGATCCATCGAATGTAGAACTTGCACCCTGAAATATGAGATCAGTATATCGCGGCAATCGGCACACACAGAAGAAAATAAGATAGTTACCTGGGATGTCCGTGCTGAGGATGCAGCCTTATCCGATGGAGCAGCCCTACTTCTGGTCGATTTTGATGTAAAGGAACTCTACTTGGAACGACCACGGCCCATCAGAGCATCTAGCGAAGGAGCTTTATGGCCAATGAAGGATACTGGGGAGATCGGCTGCAACTGTATAACTTTGCCACTTTTGCTCAATGTTGGAATCGAGTCATCAACCTGTTAAAAAGGAGTTAGTTGCCGATAGACTGAAAAAGAGAATTGAGAGAAGTGCAAATGGTCAAACTTACTTATCAGCAGGTATGGCATGATCAGGGTCAATGAGATTCCAATAGAAGTGAGGAGATGCGAAGAATAGTTGCTCTTTCCACTCTTGCCACCAGACGTTGAAAGATTCGGTGATAAAGGAGGTCGGTGCCCAGTCGGTCGGATCGGCATTAGAGATATCGGCATTAGGAAGGAGAGTAACAATCTTGTGCCAATCCATGCGGTTCATGACGGTCTCTCTCGATTTAATCACATCGGCAAAGCAGAGGTTGATGGGCAGTTGTCCAAAAGCTAATTGTCTGGCTGCTGCCGATGGATAATAGAACTCGTATGTGGGATTGATGTTCTTCCCACTTCCAAATATGTTGACCGAGATGGTGCGAGGGGTGATTATTGCACTAAGAATATCGGCATCTTTATTCAAGGCTTCATCGGTAAGGTTAAAGAAAAGGGGGAATCTTGCTTCTTCATCAACATAAGGGACCCAGGCCCGAATCTCAGAAGGGATGCCTATGTAGAGTCTGTCGAAGAGATTACCGATCTGAACTCTGTTTGCTTCCACCCCTGGTAATACTGCCAGTGCTTCTCCAAAGTTGAGTGGGGGGCGTGTTGCCGATTCTTCTTCCCCGAGTTGATAGTCTTCAGGAAGATTTCGAGGGAATCGCTGGGCAAACAGATCAATGTGAAAATATTTGTGCATATGGGCGTTCAGCCACATATTGATGAACCACCAAGGGCCTCCCAGATTGCTGATGGATTGGCCTTGCAGCAGCCTTTGTGACACTTGGTGAAGAAGACGGTAAACTGAGCCAAGGAGATATCGGCCAAGTAGGAGTCTGACACCGTTAGCCAACATCTTTGCTGCAGGAAGGTGCATATTGGTCGGTCTAACTGTTCTACCACAAAAGATAAACTTTTCAAGCCACATGTTCAAGAAAGCCGAGTGCTCCCTGTGATTAATAGATCCAGATTTCTGATACTCACTGATATAACCGGTCCAGCCGCCGATGTTCCTGGTAGTCAGCCGATGCTCAGGCTTTCTCTGGAACAAAGTGTTGTCACGACAGATGAGATATCCAAGCCAGTAAGCATATACACATCGGCAAGGGTTGGAGAAGCTGGTCCATGTCTGAAGATGAAAGAATTCATAGTATCGGACCAGAAGTAGGAGGCGGCGATTAACAGTGACTCATTTCTCTCCATATCGGCAATAGATAGTCTGATGCACTGTTCTAATCTACGTTCTGCCCAATATAGCTCCATTGGCCTAGCAACCCTTAAGTACCAATCTTTTCATCCCTTAGTGGTTTTTGGCCAAGATCGAAAAGTGCCAATCCAAAGACCCAAATCGAAGTTCTGCGCTCTAAAGGGAATTCGATTGGTTTCTGCGTTTATGATGTCGATTGGGTCTGGATTCCCCATTGGGCCTAGCAGATAAACTGATTCTAATGCGTTGGGATGAGAAGCTTATTGTAAAGTTGCTGAGGTTAAAGATTGAGATAAGAAGGAGTCATGAACTACGCAGAAAAGGAGAAAAGAAATGTCAAAGGACGGGTAAAGAAGAAGATTAACCTTGGGGACGTCGAAGGGAACCGCCATGGCCACGAATGAAGACGGAGAGAGCGAAGAGCACGAATGGAGGTTAAGAACTGTCACCGAGAACATCACCAGTTGAGTTCACCGGGGGATCGCCTGCTGATGTCGCCGCCAGAAGGAGAAAGGCTAGGGTTGAATCAAGGATGAAAAAAGAGCCACGGCGAAGGAGGCATTATATGGGCCCGTTGGTACAGGATTTTTTCTGCACCTCGCGCAATGTTCGGGGAGAAGATCAAGCGGCTTGGGTAATCATGACCTGGAAGAAATTTTGGTGCATAAAGTATTTTATACTCCAAAATTGGGGGGCATGTGTTGACACCGTTTTTCGGCACGTGTCAATAAGGATCGGGAGATTAAACTAATTCGGCAAGAGGTTGGTTTTTCTTCAGCATTGCTTCCGAGCTGCCGATGGGTGGTTGCCGATGAAGGGCATGTTGATCTCGTACATTGCCGATGAAGCTGAAGAGCTATTGCCGATGAGAGTAATAGAGAACTAGGGGATCGTTGCCGATGAAGCTGAAAAGCTGTTAGAGGGTCGTTGCCGATGCCAGGGATGTGCCGATGAAGAGATAACTTTATCATGACGGAAGCGGATAGAGGATCGGTGACACAGAGCTTACGATTTTCGTATTATAGTTTAAGTCCAACTCCTATACAAGTTTTATTTCTTTTTCTTAAAGAGATAGAGTTCGTATAAGGAATTAGTTTATTTCTTCTATATTTGAGCTTTGCGTGTTAAAATAGGACTCTTCGATTAGCGGAGTATAAATATATGCCGAGGAGCATTGTAATGAAAAAAGCATCAATAAACAAATCTACTTTTTTGTCGTAATTTACTTCTACTAGTACTTTACTTTTTAACGACTTCGTCAAGTATTTTCTTTTTTCAATGAGTTCTTTCAAGAATCAACGGGCTGCATCAACTTGATCTCCGGCGACCTTGCAAGTTCCGCGTCTACCGAGCATGATTCAGGCTTTGACTTTCGGGCGTATCGCTGTCATCTCGTCTGATCTGTTCAACAGTTATCGAATACATTCTGAGCTTTGACGTCCGGGCGTATCGCTGTCGTCTCGTTCGAATTTTATTCAAGTTATCATCCTTGTCGATTAACAGGTCAAATCGACTGGCACGCTTCGGATATCGAATTTGGGTATTAGCCCGGTGTGTTTGCAGATAAGAACTTTTGCATCAACAAATATATATATAGCAGACCCCAGTTTTCCAAATCCTTCGAACTTCCAATTTGAGAGAAGTTACCCTTTTGTAAAGGAGCATTATAGAATTAGGCTTTCACCCCTTCTTTCTTCCATAAATATTCTCTACCATATTCTTTGCAACCACACATGCATATCTTGATTTGATTGTATGACGAGTTCCTCTGAATCCGAGGTTGGACTAGGCAACATATGTATTGCAAGTATGTATGAGCTGTTTCTTTCCCACCTATGAACTCCACATATACTATTAGTTATATGGTGAGAGAGATGAGTCACAATGTTATTCTACCTTATTAAAAAAACCACATATTCTGAGAGAAGGCAAAACACTATTGTTGCCTTCATGAGGATCCACAAATACCATATATGAGAGACTTGAGAGGGTCATACAAAGGAATCTCTGAGTTTTATTTTGAAAACTTACAAAAACTCTAGAATGAAGGTTGATCAAAGAACTCGAGACGCAGTGCTTGACTTGATTGTTCTGTCTTTCAATTGCTCAAGACCCAAGTGAAGACCAAAATCTCCACAGTCAAATGTAATATGGGTAAGTTTGAAGTTAGAATGGTTTGCACTAATTCGGAGGAGAATTCTTGTTTGAACGCATGTGTACTTTTGAGGCGTGAAAGCATTGAAGCAACTCCTGATCCACTGCTGAGTTTAGCTTTGCTCAGGGACGAGCAAAGGTTAAGCTTGAGGGAACTTATTGATGCTCCTTAATGTCGATTTTTATCCATCATCTATTGCTTGATATGACATGATATGAACCACAAAGCATAGTTGTAGGGTTTGAAACTAACGAGTTCCACGAGTTTTTGTGTTCTCACATGTATTGTAGGAGACTGAGTTTTTCACTGAATAAAAGCACATCAAATGATGAATTAAAGGACACCATTGCAAAGGTCTCGTCGAGACACATGAAATAGATTTTTGATTCACCTAAATCGGAGTCTAGACGACAAAGTTACGCCTTCCGGAAGATTACAAATGGGCTTCCAGAGTAGTGTGGACTAAATTGGGCATATCTCCCTCATCCGGACTCCGTTTTCAGTGATCCAGGACTCTTTGGAAAGCTAACGAAGAGATCTATTGGCCTATGAGAAGAGAATCCCACCTAGCATTGAGCTGGGATGGCCGGCCTCACATGTAAGGCCGACTGGCCTGCTCCGGGCCCACCTGTCAGCCGTCTTCGCGCAGCGGTCTGCAACCGACCTCTACGACGTATCTCAACCATTGATTCAAGTCAGTTTAATCTGAGGGCTGCGCTTCACCCCACCATACTATATAAGCAGGGGCAGACCCCCTCGGGGAATCCATCATACACCATCATGGAGAAGAGGGGTGTCCCTCGAACGCATAATCTTTCAACTCTAGAGATTTAGGGCTAGACTTTCTAATACAGTAGATTAGTTCTAGATGAGAGTTAGGGAGAGCGGAGCTGCGCTTTGGTTCTGGAGAAGTCTTCAGGGGTCTGATATACCTTTGTATCTCATCTTTGTAAGACTTATGCTTTAATATTTATTTATCTTCTCTATTTACTTTTATGCCCTTTATATATTTGGTTAGTATAGTTTTCATATCTTGGCATGGGATCTCCGCTCGTATTGAGTGCTCTAGTTATCATATGTGATTAGAGTAGTAATCAATAGTGTAGACATGCTTAGGTTGTCAACTCAACAGATAGTTGTGGTAGCCCTAGGGGTGACAGCCCTGTTAGGCCTTTGTAATCCACCATGTTCGAGTTGATGTTTCGTAGGGCTTTTTGGCAGCCTTCCCCTGACTACTGTTTCCCAATCTAATTCGAGAGTTAGAAAGATACTGTTGTCCCTAAGTGTCTAACGTTTGAACTCTATTCCTACCCACCATTCAGTTACCATAGAACCAAAGTAACAGAGAAGTACATAGGAACCTAGATCTCTCCCGTTGTCCTCTCACTAGGGCTTGCTACTCATTTATCATAGAATTCTCCTGTATGTGATTATTAATACTTCCTATCATATATCATTTACCCTACTTTAGTCTAGTTGGTTTATTAAGTTAGTAGATACATGATAGTGAATTATCAGATTCTTTAACCCTAGCTTCCCTGTGGTAAAATATAAATAACGATACCTGGAATACTTCTGGTAATATGCTACATTGATGTTCTGTATGCTTGCAGAAATCTTTCATATTTTATTTGCACTTAACGAATGTCAATGAAAACCTCCAAGAGTAACAAGCTCGCAAGCTTGTAACACAACCACCTAGTGCCACACGATGCAATCTCTCAATGCAATTGCACTAGAATCGCTCACTCACACTATCGAATGATCTCCTATCAAGCATATGTGAGTTAGAAGGCTTCCAAGCACCACAACACAACCCACTAAGGGTGTAGTGTGCTCAGCAACCGGCTAGGCCCGGCCAAGACCCAAATTTATAGCCTCAAGGGCTCAACTAGCCGTTACTAGCCGTTGCCAAAGATTCTCCAAAAAACATGCACTCCGGACGCGTCCTGAGCTCACCGCCAGACGCGTCCGACGCATTCAACTTCCTTGCATGAAGTCGATCTGACAATTGGAGTACTTCCAGACGCGTCCGGAGCTCACTGTCGGACGCGTCCGGCCCGTCCAAACTTCGCACGGGAAACAAACTTCGTTTGAAACCAAGCTCAGGACTCATCCATAGCCTAGCTCTGAACGCCCGCTCATCACTGTTTAGCATCCCATGCATTCAACTCCAAAACTAGCCGTTAACACCTCCAGACGCGTTCGGCGCTCGTCTCCGGACGCGTCCGGCGCTTGCCCCAAAGCACGGGCGGCTTTGAGTTGCGTCCAGAGACCTTCGGACGCTGATTTGTGAGCTCTAGATGCGTCCGCAGCTAGCTCTTGACGTATCTGTAGCTCCTATAGATGCGTCCGGAGCCGGCGTCCGCAGATTCTCTGGGGCAGCAGACCACCCCGCACTAAAACGAGCATATCTCTTAGCTCCAAACTCCGTTTTTAATGTTTTTGGACTCGTTGGAAAGCTTACTTGGAAGAATATACAGCCCATATATCCTCTTGATCTCAATCAAGAAGGATTAAAGCAATTTTTCAAACCTTTCTCTCTTCTCCAAGTTGATAACAATCAACTTCAACATCACGTCCCTTGCAAATGTGTCAACACCACCAAGTGTACACCTCCATATGCTTATGTGTTAGCATTTTTACAATCATTTTCAAGGGTTTTTATCTTTATCTCACAATGCCACTCGATTAGTAACATCGCAAAGTTTGATCTCTTAAGTTCCACTAGGCGACCGATATGCAAACTCGTTTGCCCCTCTTGATAGTACGGCCTATCAATCCTAAATCCGGTCGTCAATTTCTCTAAACATCTCATGACCGGTGAAATGAAATGCCCTAGGTTATACCTTTGCCTTGCATCTTAATTTTGACCGTCACCTCCAATGTGCCAATGCACCGTATTCATGACACAATCCACTAATGATATGATTCACTTCATATCATCACATAACCGTCTTGGTCCATCGATCTTGACCTCACTTGCTCTTCTCCGTTGCGTCGGTCCATCGATGCCAAGTCTGGCCCAAGCTTCACCGTCACACGGTCCTTTGCTTCCAAGCCTCAACTTGCCCTTCACACTTGCAACCGGTCCTTCAAGCCAAGCCTCATCTTGATCTTCACCATGCTTAGGTCACATGACTCCATGTCATGTCTCATATTCAATGAGCTCCTTCAACATCACATGTGTTGAGCCTCACAACATCTCCAAGCCATTTCCACACCATGGCATATGTTGCTCACACACATGTACCTGTGGACTAATCCTGTGTATCTCAACCATAAACACATTAGTCCACCTAAAGTTGTCACTCAATTATCAAAACCAACCAGGGACTTTCAATCTCTCCCTTTTTGGTAATTCATGACAACTTTTTACAAAGATATGGAATTTCATAATTTTGGACTTTATGCCATTTATCCAACATTTAAACTCAATGTCATGATTTGGGTAAGCACCACAAAGTCAACTTGGTAGTGATAGCCCACCCTACATGTGTGCTTCAATGATTTGAATTCAAGCTTGCACACATGCATAAATATGGAAATTTTGGGAGAGTTAGCACTACTAAGTGATGCTAAGGTATATAGGATAAACCTTTGAAGCGTGATATACCAATCGAAGTTGCACCATTGAGATCATCCTTAGCATCTTGGTTAGGTAGATATCACATGAAACAAATTAGATACCTCATAAGATCAACATTATAAGCAAGGTTCTAGTTACACATGGAAGAACACATATCTAGCTAAACCATCCTATGCATGCCAGTTATCAAATCATCAATAAAGTTCTATGACTAGCATACACCACACAAGCATTGCATATTGAATTTAAAAACTTATGCAAATGCAAGAAAACACATGAATATGCATGCGTCACATGCAATCAACCAAGTTCATGAGCTTGCTCCTCCTACTTGTGTGCTTCTCTTGTCCAAGAATTTTTTTGATCCCCTTCCATTCTTCAATGTTGCTCCCTCTTGGTCCATGTCCATTGTCTTCTCTCCATCTTTGTCCAATGTACATTTTTCTCCCCATTTCTAGAATATGCCTCTTGCATATCTTTGTATATATCTCTCTCCCCCTTTTTCATCAATCACCTAAAAGATATGCCAATACTACTTGAAAGTGAACTTCTTGATGCAAAGGGTTGGAACTAGGGGTTGATGGTTGATTCTTGAATCTTCATTTTTGATGGACACACCATATGTTGGAATGACACAACTTATAAATACCACATGTAGTCTACTTGTAGGATCTTTGACCTTGATACCAATGAGTTGGGGCAGCTCCCCCTATGTCAAAGCATGGGTCACCAACTTGTAGATGAGGGTAGCTTTTCTTGATTTGATCACTTAAATTTGAGGATCACTTGTGGAACCACCATTTTTGATGTACTAGAAACCACATATATGAATGCCTTGTATTCCATGTGTAGGTATGTGATAATCTAGACATATCTTGCAAGAGCTAGTATTGTGGTCACCACTTGTTAAATTTGTCAATAATGCCCAATTCTTGAACTAGATTATTTTCATGAGCTTCTTTCTTGATGACTTGAACTAACATGTTTTGCCTATAAGCTTTCAAGTCTGGTTTAAACCAATGACAAGTTTCTTCACACCTCACTAGAAGGGTTATCTTGCATGTGTTGTACTTGTCATTTATGTGCAATCCAAAATAGATCAAGCACTTGGGTTCACTAGCTCATGAACAAATCCATACTCATACCACTAGATCAAATAATCAATCAAGCAATAGTGGTAGACTATGAATTATAAATATTTCATTTGTTATGCATGATCCTAATAAGCATGTACTATATGCACTAACTGCATACTAATAAGGCATGAAATGATCATGCACATTACAATGATACCTTTTCTATGTTGGAGTAGAGGATAGTCATTTAGATTCCAACTTCATTACTCCAATAGCAATGTGAAGTTCAATTTATAAGCTTGATGAAGTTAATAGATACCAATTAGAATTCCATGCTTCATCCATATGAAGTGAGAACAACCAATGATCAAGTGCACTCTTCTTGTTGTGGTTGGCTTGCTTCTTCTTTTGATCTTGATGCTTGCATGAGAGAATTCCACTTGTATTATCACTTGATTTGTCTTGTATTCCTCTATTGGGTGTTGCTTGCTTTCTTGATCAATTCTTTTGATTTCTTCAACTAAGCATCTCCAACAATCATTAGATCACCACTTCCATGTTATCCTTCCAAGTACTCCACTTGGTTTACCCACTCATGGGTGGCAAGCCCCTATCTAGGGAGAAATGACCTTTCTCCAAGAATTATCCTTGACACTCACTTGAGTTGCCTTTCTTTGATTGATCCATGGATTTTATCATGATGAGTAATATTCAATTCTTCTTTAAGTCCTTTTATTTCTTGCAAGATATATTCTATTGTCACTTAGAACTTAAACTCTTATCTTCCTTTTACTCTTGATCTTGATCTTCAATTTGAGCACCAAATGGTGTACAAATATACTTCGCAGTCAAATGACCTTGTACTCATTTCTTGTCATGCTTCTAGATTAGATCAAAACCAAACATAGGTTCCTCAACCACTTATAATCATGATTCCAACTTGAGGACCTTTCAATTTAAGTGACTCTTGATTAATCCAATGTTTGTCACTTTTCTGGCAGATTTTGTACCCTTCAAAGAAAAATTGATACCTTCCAATGTATAGACCCAAATGCCACAAAATTTGGTGAAGATGTGAAACACTAAGTCTTCTAGTAGATGTAAAAAGTTAAGCTTCATTGGCATTGTAGATTGCTACCAGATTTCACACCTTCTCATACTGCTACATGCTGAAAACTGCTGCACTATAGCTGACAAGAACTACTCCAAAGCCGTAGCAATTCTTAATTTTTGTCAAATTTGCATAGAAACTTGTGTCATAAGTATAGAGCATGCATACCAAATTTCAAGACAATCCAAATATATTTGATTCATTAATCATGGCTATCTTCATTGCTAGCTCAAATTTCAATATTGGACAGATTTAAGCAATTGAGCTATGCTTTATCCAAAGTGAATCAAACTTGATATCAACTTGTTTGAATACCAACACAAGACATAAATTCATTTATATCACTCACTAAAATTCATCTCGTCGTCATACCCATCAAACCATACCAAATTTGACTACTAGGCATTTAATCCATTCAATCTTCTTATAGCAAGCAACATGTGCATATATATCCAATTCTATCAACTCATATGCACCCAAAGGAACTAAATAAACTATGGATATACCTTGATAACTCATGATCCTTCATAGCAAGATTCTACTCAAATATTTGCTAGCGATCAAATATATCATCAGATCATCACAACTTGAATTATAGCATTGTATGTTATAGCACATATGGACTTCACTTATCATGACTTGGCATTGGGTTGTGATAAGCACTAAGCTTGAATACTTGACTCAATCAAATGATGAATAAAAAACCATTTGAACCAAGCCTCCAATGCCAACGGTACCTACAAACATTCATCCACTTTTTCATGGTACTCAAACACGTTTGGGTCCTCTCAAGTTAGGAGTAACATACTTATTCAAAGCCTTAGTATGAGTAGTGGGATGGTTTGCAATAGCAATCGTAGAGGTATCATCACCATCCTTCCTAAGAATATTATTTGCATGAGCTGAATTAAGCTTAGGAGTGTTACCTAGGGGACATGAATGAGCCATGTGTCCCCTTTCCTGGCATGAGTAGCATATTCTCTTTGGTTGAGCCTTTTCTTCCTTGCTCATGTGATGCTTCTCATTGCCTTGCCTCTCATGAGTTGCTTGAACCTTCTTCTCAAGCTTGGTAGTGTAACACCCCTGGTGCTAACTACATCTTTGCACTGCACATCATGAGCGTAATCATATCATTTGCACCAAATCGCATTCCTGACATGCTTTGCTTGGATGCTTGCTTGCATTTAATTTAAATTGTTTGTCCTGGGTGTTGAGTTGTGATGATTGCATAAAAATGATTGTGGTTAGGACCTAAACATGTTTATAAGGGTATTAGGTTCAATGTTTGCTTGGTTGTATGGTTTCAAAATTAAGTCTTGCAAAATTAGGATTTAATTACCCTAATTATGGTTGCTCGACCTGAACTAGAAAGTGTAGCTATATTGCTTATCTCAAGTTGGACCTTTAATATGGTTTGTAGAGAAGAATATTTAGAACAAACTTCTTATTTTCACCAAATCATGAAAATGCTTTTTAAGCCTTCAAAAAGGTCAAAAATAGTGAGAGAAATATTGGAAATTAATATTTCTATAATTTAAATTTGACCCAAATTCACATTTTCAAATCAAGGCCGAATTAGCCAAAACTTTCTATATATGAAATGTTTTACTCGATGAGAGAAATATTTTTTGTATTCAACATTTTCCAAGATTCAGCACCATTTGGAAACTACAGCGAGTCAAAGAATTCAGTTCAAAATAAAGAGGGTGGGACCCACCCGGACCCACCTGTCATCATCATCTCTCTCTTTTCCCCTGTTTTCCCGTCGCTGAGCCAGGCTGCAGCAACGCTGACGCCGCTGCTGCCCCCGCTGCCCCCTCACAACGCCGAGCTCGGCCAAGAGGAAGACGCCACGCCACGCACTCGATCGCCTGCCCGCTTGCCGTTGTCCCGCCTGCCCTCCTTCGCACTCAAGCACGCACGCAGCCGTCCGCCATCATTACCGTGCGCCAGTGACACAGACGGTAGAGGCAGCATGCCGCCCATCTCCTTTTGCCTGGCCTCGGCTTTATTAAGCACGCGGGCAGGTTGCCCGTCCTCATCCACTCACTCCTCCTCCTTTTCCCCTCTGCCCTCTCCTTCAAGCTCGCCCGCGCAGAGCCGCCATTGCCGTCGTCGAGCGCTCGTAGCACGGCCACAACTCACCACCATGTCACTTTCTGCACAGCTCACGCGCCCGGCTCCGCAATGCTGTGCGCCATCTTTTGAGCCCATTATCAGCCGCCGTCGTCGAAGGTAACGGCCGAATCGGCCCCTTCGTCTTCCGCCGACCATGGTCGCCGTGATCCGCCGTGGCCGCGTGCCTCCGACCCCGCTTCTCCCTTCCTCTCTCTATGGCTGAGGTCGCTAGGACCTTCTTGTGCTCATGGCGTGGTCGGCTTGGCCGCTTACGGTTTAGCTCGCCGGAGCCCGAGCAGCGCCACCGCCGGACCCTGTTCCGTCCGTCGTAGGTAGAAGACGAGTGGCCAAAACATGATTTTGTTACTCTTTCCGGACTTAGATGCAAAAGTGCCTAGACTTAGTGGATTTGCAGATTCGGGCTCGTGTAATTTGTGAAAATTACAGGGGCTTCGAAGTAAAGTTTTTCTCTTATATGGATTTTTATTTAATCCCAAAAATGATTTCTAGAAAATGGTTTTAAACTTCTAAAATTCATATCTCAGTGAATATAGCTCCGATTTAAGTGGTTAAAGTTTTCAAATTTTTCTTATGATGTATTCTATCTATTAAAAATATAATATGCCATATTTGCAGTACTTTTATGTGTAGCTTTAATTAATTTTTGATATATTGGTAATCTTGGAAAATGCATAACTAAATCTAGAATGCTTAGAAAATATGATTCTAGTTTTGTTAGTCTTCTTTGGTGATGATCTATCTGCGCAAAATGTACCATGTGCATGTGCTATGTAAAATATAAAGTTATAGTTCAAGTGGGATTTGAGGGGCTATTCTTGGAATAAACCATAAATGCATTGTGTGGACCTAGTTTGGGGTTGATAACTTTTGTAGGCTACTTATATGCTCTAAGGTAGCTCTTGATTTAGTAAAACATGAGGTTTGGTGTAATTCATAGTACAAAGTATTTTTAGGTCCCCTTTTATATGTTGCCTTGTGATTTTTGTGTAGAATTATAGGCTTATTCAAATGAGGTGAAATTTGGATGGCAGCTAGAACTGATGTTTAATATCTTCTGTAATTTTTGTAGGTTTTTATGTGAAGTTAAACTAGGTGTGGCAGTTATACCCTATTTATAAATTTGTTTTAATTCAACCTTGCTTAGCCTTATCATGCCATCAATAATGTTTCTTTAGGCATGCATAGGGTGTTTAATCTGTTAGTGCTACTATGCAGCTTTAGTTGATGCTCAGGATATTTTGCCAGGTGTAGATTTACTAGTAATGTATTATGCGTGTCTTGAGTGGAGTTGTGGTAGTGATTAGCACATGATGAATGTGTCGATATGGTTATGCCTAGTATAAGTCTTTGACTTTACTGGCTTGTTTGCTAGTGATAGTAAGATGGTTAGTTGCTTTACTGGCTTGTTTGTTGGCGATGAGTAGAAAGAAGGTTTCACCGATAGGCTTGTATTGCTTTTAGTAGAGAATACAGTAGATGACATGTGCTTATGGTGCATGCTCTTGGATGATGTTGACTACCTTGTAGAAAGAATATGCAAGCATTCATCATCATCATCCTCCATTATCATACCATGTGCATTCCTCGTATTCATACATGCATATGCATCATACAGGATTGTTAGGATAACAAAACAGGACATGAAACGAGGATCCATAAGTGGAGTGATCGAGTGCCTGGAGCTTCAACCTCGCTCATCAGAGGAAGGCAAGCCCCAGAGCATTTCTCCCTACAGTTTTCCAAATAACTTAATTTGCATCCTTTATTGTTTATGATGCATTAAGTTTATAGGCGTTGATTGATACCGTTGATGCATTATGATTACCCTTATCCACTTGAGTTACCCCTACACCCTGTTAGGTATTGGCACGATATATGCTTAGCCTTGCTTAACTAGATTGGTAGAAGTCGGATGATTTCCTGTCATCCGCGAGTTATAGGTGGTGACTTATAATGGTGAGCTATATCGTTGTTTGAGAATAACCATGAGGAGTAATAAATCGAGACCGGGTGGGATTGGTGCTATGGATAGAACTGGAGGTTCTGTGTTGTTTTTATCCCGTCTTGTCGAACTAGGGCCCCGTCTGATGTCACAGCCCTCATGGCATGTTGAACGCATGCCCCACATTTAGCTGGAAGGATGCGATCATCCGACCGCGAAGCCTCGAGTTCAGTTTGGGCCGGGTTTCGAATGATTTGAGCGCATTGTATTACTGGGGCGCGGTAGTGAGTCCTTAAGATGGGGCGTATCATTTGATGGAGCGCTGACCTGTTGGCAGCTGGGCGGCCCGTGGGTACGATGGTATTATTTGATCCCTGTCTATACCCGAACAGACCAAGGTGACCTAATCGACCCCGACGGGGGAAGTGTGGTTTGTGTGGGGAATACCTCGCCAGCTGGTTTGCAATCGATTATAATCGCCATCGTCCCTGGATAGTGGACACTGTCTTGAGCACCAGCATCATAGTAAAAACTTGAACAAAAAGATAAAATGGTTATGATGTTGATGCTGAAAGATGCTCAACCGAAGATAGTCATTATTCGTGCATGATAATTACACCATGACTGTTTAGATTAGATGCTAATCTAGTATGATCAGGTTAATGATTTTAAAATGTAAAGCTAGAAAGTTATAATAATTGTTTTTAATAAGCTCAAGCTTTTATGCGAAGAAATGAGTCAGCTAGCCTACTTATACAGCCTTGCATACTCCTTGGAGTCACTTTATTTTTGGTTTATGACGAGTAAGTCTAGCTGAGTACATTCTCGTACTCAGGATTTTATTCCCACTTGTTACAGATCACAAGACTTTTTCTATGGTGATAAGGTGGACCTGTATCCCACTACGGGAGGATTAGACCTTGGGCAAGGTCAACTCTTATATCTCGCCTAATTGCTGTTGTTGGATGTCGACCTTAATCTGGCAATGTATTTAAAATCATAGATGTGAGTATATGTCAAAAATATATCTACTTTCGCTATTTATTTGCAACTCTGATTCAGAAATGAATTTATATAATAACCACCGATGTAATTATGCTATGTTGAAAAGTAAAAACAAGTGAATGGTAACTGTTGAACTGTGTGATTCCTGGTGTGACATTGGAAAAGTTTGAAATCCTTCGAGATTTCACAGACTACCGGGTTAATATGAGCACAAAGTGCTAACTAAATTGCCTCGACGGTTTACTTAGTACCTTGGGTTTATATTAATTGGGCGCTTCTGTTACAGGTAGGATACCCCAAGGAAAAGTGTCCCATATCTCTACATTCAAAGCACTTGATGTGAGCCAAATTTCTCTTTTGAATCTTGCTCATCATCATCTTGGCATCATGGATATGAGTTGGATGCCTTGCATAAGCTCTTTCACCTCTTCTTGTTTTCTTCTTCATCTTCTTCAAGTCATCAACTTTAGCTTCATGGTTGATCTTGACTTGATCTTGGGGCTTCTTTTCTTGCTCAACTTGTGGCTTCTCTTGAGTTGGGCAAGCATTTGCAAAATGTCCCGTTTCATGGCATAGATAGCAAATGAAATGAGATAACTTCTCCTCTTCTTGCTTCTTTATCTTCATTGCCAACTTTCTTGCTCCTTTGGTCAACTTCTTCATTTTGTAACCAAGTCCACTCTTGTGATTGAGGCTTCTTGGATTCTTCAGTAATTTCCTAAAGAGGACCTTGGAGTTGTAGCACCTCTCTAACTTGTTGCTCAACTTCTTCACTTTGTTTTTGAGCTCATTGTTCTCCTTCAAAATGTTAGTCTCACAAGACATAGAAGTAGAACAAGCATCTAAATATGAAGAACTTGTCATAGATAATATATCATCGCAAGAGGTGGATACATGCTTCTTTCCTACATCACAAGGGTTAGTAACAATATGTGATTGATCAATCAACCCATGTGATGAGCTCTCACTAGTTTTAATATTTTCATTGGAAAACTTCTTAGTGAGAAAAGCATGTTCTTGTAACAAGTTATCATTAGCAACACTAAGTTCCTCATGAGACAATTTTAGCACATCATGTGAGCAAGTACTAACATAAAGTAGATGCTTTTGTTGTTCACACGTTGTCTTTAGAAATGAGTTTTCATTTTCTAATTTCATTGATTTGGCTTTCTCATTTTTCTAAAGACATGGTGATGCTAGCAAGCCTACTAACAAGCTCATCATATGAATCATGATAAATCACATTGCAACTTGATACCTTTGTGTCACCTTGTGACATCAAGCAATATGATGATGTAGGAGAGCTTGTTGTAGCATTATGATTGGAGCATGAACCATCACCATTACCATCAAGTGTGCTTGGGGTAGACTCATTGTTTGCATCACTTGAGGCATCATCATCCATCGTGTCAAGTGAACTTGGAGTAGATAGATCATCATCATCACTTGACCATAAGGTGGAGCAATCCTTCACAACCTCCTTGTTGTGATCATACTCATCATCCTCATGCGCCACCACCTTGGCCTCATCCTCCTTGTACTTGCCATCATTCCATGTGGAGGCATCACCATAGGTGTGCTTGATGTTCTCCCATAACACATGTGCGGACACCCTAGTGTACACCTTATCAAACACATCAAAGCTCAATGATTTGATTAGATATAAGAGAGCATTAGAATCAAGTGCATAGAGATCCTTTTGAGCTTCGATGAGGTTCTCTTTGTCCAACACATGAGTGAGACCATTTGTGACAACCCACCAACCCTTAGGTCCTATGGCACGAAAATGATCAAGCATATGGTGTTTCCACCGTGCAAAGTGTGTGCCATCAAAAATATGTGTGTCACATAGAGAAGCATCATCAAACCCACTATTTGCCATCCCCTTGGGCCGGTTAAGACCACTAAAATGAGAGACCTAGCTCTGACACCACGTGTAAGATCGAGATGGACTAGAGGGG